>PVNU02002152.1:600000-1128912 GCA_003013855.2 Liriodendron chinense
TCTTTTGCTTCTGCTATCACTTTTGGGCACGGCTTTATCCCATTGTGAGTTCCGGCCAAGTGATTCTTTAGGCGAGTCACGCCCCTCGTACATCTTTGACCACAAAATTTACAAAACACATAATTTCTACAAACATGTCCTTGTGGATCCTCTTTAACATATTTCCACGCAAAATCTTTCTCTCTTTACCCTCAAACATCTCCGTCTTTTCAATTTACTGAGAAACAAAAAAATGCACAATGCACAATCATTTTACTATACTGGACCATAGCATAGAAGGGCGCGGATTTCCTACGCAATTTCCTGCGCTAGGAACCACGATGGCGCCCCCAGTGATGTTTTTTTTATAAATCCACCCCGTCCATCCGTTTTGGGAGCTCATTTTAGGACATGAAAACAAAAATGAACCGGATCTAAGACTCAAGTGGGCCTCACTAAAGGAAAAGGTGGGTAGGTAAATTACTACCGTTGAAACCTCCCTGGGGTCCACAGTGATGTTTATATGACATCCATACCGTTCATAACATCACTACTACTGGGATGAACTGGAAAAACAAATATTATCCTGATTCAAAACTCCTGTGGCTCCACAAATATTTCAACTGTGGACGTTCAAATCTCACGTTTTCGGCCCACTTGAGTCTTGGATCCGGTTCATTTTTGTTTTCCTATCCTAAAATGAGCTCCCAAAACGGATGGACGGTGTGGATTTATCAAAAAACATCACTGTGGGCCCACCTTGGTTCCCAGTGCAGGAAATTCCTGCGCAAGGCTTTCGCAGGAAATCTGCGCCCAATAACAGGGTGGGTCCGTTGCGAAAATAACAGGGGGGGGGGGGGGGGGGGGGGGGGGGGGAAGAAAAAAAAGGGGTGGGGGAGAAGAAGGTACCTGCAGCGGCGGCGGTGCTTCTTCTTCCCTCCTTTTTTCTTCTACTTCTTCCCGATGGTGATCTATGATTTTCCCTCCCTCTCTCTCCTTTTCCCTCTTGTTCTCCCCCTTGAAAGCAAATACGAACTTAGGTTTTTTTTTTTTTTTTTTTGGATACTCTACGGCTTACGTAGATTAGTGCACACGCACGTGCACTGTTTCAGTGGATGGGGCCCACCTTGATTTACGTGTTGTATATCCATGTCGTCCATCAGTTTTCTCAGTTCATTTTAGGCCATGGTCCTTAATGAAGGGATCCAAATTCCTAGGGCCCACTATAATGTTTATGTGCCATCTTCCTATGGCCCACTTAAGTGTTTCTTTGCCATCAAACCTGTTGATGTGGTCCACCTTGATTTATGTGTTGTATATCCATGGGTGTTCAATCAATACTGTTCCTGTGATGTGGTCCACTTGAGATTTGGATCTACCTCATTTTTGGCTCATGCCATAAAATGATTTTGGAAAAATGGATGGATGGTGTGGATGAAACAAATACATCATGGGCCCAATATGATGGGTGGGGTGTTTCATCAAGACCATCCCATGTCAAGTGGACCACACAAGGACCACACCCATCTTGTGATGGTCCAACACCCATCAAGTGGACCACACAAGGACCACACAAATGGATGGTGTGGATGAAACACGTAGATCCGCACGTCAAGTGGACCACACAAAAGGAAACAGTGGTGATTAAATGTTTTATTTCCACTCGTTTTTCCATATCATTTTAAGGCCTAAGACAAAAAAACGAAGCATATCCAGATCTAAGGTGGACCACACCACACTAAACAGTGGTCGTCAAATGGACCACACCACAGAAAGCAGTGGAGACAGTGATTCCCACTATTGGAAACCTTCATAGGGCCCATGTGATGCCATCCAACCTGTTAAATTAAATTATACATGTGAGCAGCCCTTTCTAGCGAAGCCATAATCCCAGGGACAGATTGATCATTTAATTGCATGGGCCCAAAAATTAAGTAGAACCAAATCCAAGGTGGACCGCACCACTGGAAACAATGATTATTGAACACCCACCACTAGAACTTCTCATGGTCCACCTTGATGTTTATTTGTCATCCAATCTATTGATAAGGTCACATGGACTTAGATGAAGGGAAAACACACATCCTCCTAATAGTATCCAATGACAGTATTCATGTGGCCCACAGTTTTTAATGGTCATTCACCATTGTTTCCTGTAGTGTGGTCCACTAAAGATTTCAATTTGCCTCATTTTTTGGATCGCGTCTTAGGTGGACCCCACCATATGAAAAGTGGTAGTTGAACACCCACCATTAAAACTTTCTAGGGTCCAACTAAATGTTTATTTGCCATCCAACAAGTTGATAAGGTCTAATGGACTTGGACGAAGGGAGCAGATTAGGTGAGATCCCTGATTGTGGGGTCACTAGGGAATAGTGAGGGTTAAACACCCAAGATTCGGTTCCAAGTTCAGTTTTAGGGTTCGGTTCTATGGTTCGGTTTATGGTCCAGTTCGGTTCTACAAAACCCCAAACTGAAATAACCAATTCTTTGATTTTCAGAACCGGAACTGGTGCACTTCAAAACCGAACCAAACTAACAGATTCTGGTCCAGTTTATCGGTTCCACCGATTCCATGTGCACCCCTAGGGGTCACAGTGATGTATGTGCCTTAATCCACACCAACCATTTTAAAAGCTCATTTAAGGGCTCACATGGCTCATTTAAGAAGTTTTTAATGTTCAATCACCTAGGGCTCTGTAATAAATTTTTAACTGGTGGCATTTCAATCACCATTGTTTCATGTGGTGTGGTCCACCAGAGATTTTGATTTGCCTCATTTTTTGGATCATGACAAAAAACAATATGGCAAAATGGATGGACGACATGGATAAAATGCATAAATCATAATGGCCCCACATTGCACCGTCTTTTTTTTTAAAGGTTAGTACACACATCCCACTGCGAGTACGGAATCGGATTGCGTACGGCGCACGCTCTTATCGTGTGGAGTAAACTCTGTTGGGCCCACCTAGAATGTATGTGCTTTATCTATTCCGTCCGTATGTTTTTCTAGCTCATTTTAGGGGTTGAGCCCCAAAAATTTAAGCATATCCAAATCTCAAGTGGACCATGCCACAGGAAACAGTGGGAATAATGATTTCCACCGTTGAAACCTTCCCAGGCCCCACAGTGATGTTTATTTGTCATCCAACCTGTTCATAAGATCACATGGACATGGATGAAGGGAAAACACAAATATCAGCTTCATCCAAAACTTCTGTGTCCCTCAAAATTTTTCAATGGTAGACATTCAGTTCACACTTTTCCTATGGTGTGGTCCACTTTGGATTTTGATATGCTTCATTTTTTTTGCATCATACCTAAAATTATCTGTTAAGATAGATGGACGGAGTGGATAAAATACATAGATCACGGTGGGCCCCACAGAGTTTACTCTGCGCTTAGCGTGCGGCGTTACTACGCAATCCGCTTCCTTGAGTACACCCACCCATCTTGTTAGTCACACTTCAGGGTTAGCCACCCGTGGGTGAGGTCGTGAGAATGGGGCCCATTCAATGTATGTGGTGCATATCCATGCCTTACATCTGTTTTGCCATTTCAGTTTATGGCATGGTCCCAAAAATGAAGTGGATGCACATCTCAGGTGGACCGCACCATATCAAAAGGTGGTCGGTTAAACACCCACCATTAAAACTTTTTGGGGTCCAATGAAATGTTTAATTGCCATCCAACATGTTGATAAGGTCCAATGGACCTAGATGAAAGGGAAATCACAAATAGTAGCTCGATGTGAAACTGATGAAAGGCATGAATATACAACAAATACATCAAGGTGGGTCCCACAAAACAGTGCATGCATTTAGAATTAAATACTCCACTGAAGTATTAAGTTTTTTTTAACTTGGCTGTGAAACAGCCACGTAGCTCCTCTAGAAGAGGATTAGGTGTTACCCGGGTAACAGCTTAGTGGGTGTTACCCCTACCGTGGGGCCCACCTTGATGATTTTATATGTATCCACACCGTCCATTCGTTTCTCCAGACCATATTAGGGAGAAAACTATGCAGATCCAATCTCAAGTGGACCACACCACAAGAAACAGTGGCAATTGAGTGCCTCACCATTAAAAATTCCAAATAGCCCATCGTCACCTTTTTTTAATGTTTATTTGCAATCCAACCTATTGATAATGTCATGAAGATCTGGTTGAAAGGAAATTAGAAAGATGGACGGTGTGGATGCACAAAAAATGCATAAAGGTGGGCCCCATATGGTAGGGGTAGTAACAGCTAATTCGCTCCTGCTCCTCGAATTTTGTGCGAAACCCTTACAGGGCAGATCCTGCGTTGTGAACCTAGGTGGGGCCCACCGTGATGTTTATGAGAAATCTGTCCCATCCATCCATTTTCTGACATCATTTCAGGACATGGGACAAAAAATGAGCCGGTTCAAAGACTCAAGTGGTCCGAAAAAGTGAGGATTGAACGTACACAGTTGAAATATTCGTGGGGCCACAAAAGTTTTGAATCGGGATAATATTTGCGTTTTTAGTTCATCCCAGTAGGAATGACTTTATGAATGGTATGGATGGCATGTAAACATCACCGTGGACCCAGGGAGGTTTCAACGGTATGAATTTCCCTACCCACCTTTTCCATTATTGCGGACCACTGGAGCCTTAGATACAGCTCATTTTTGTTCTCATGTCCTAAAATGAACTCAGAAAACGGATGAACGGGGTGGATTTCTCACAAACATCACGGTGGGCCCCACCTTGGTTCCCAGCACAGGAACTTCTTGCGTGTTGCAGCAAATCAGAGACGCGGATTGCGTACTGAGTAACTCCGCACGCTAGGGTGCGGAGTAAACTCTGTGGGGCCCACAGTGATTTACGTATTTTATCCACTCTGTCCATCCATCTTAACAGAAGATATTAGGTATGATTCCAAAAAATGAAGCATATCAAAATCTAAAGCGGACCACACCACAAGAAAAGTGTGAACTGAATATCTACCATTGAAAAATTCTTGGAGGACACAGAAGTTTTGGATCAAATTGATATTTGTGTTTTCACTTCATCCATATCCATGTGATCTTATGAACAGGTTGGATGACAAATAAACATCACTGTAGGGCCTGGGAAGGTTTCAACGGTGGAAATCATTATTCCCACTGTTTCCCATGGCATGGTCCACTTGAAATTTGGATATGCTTAAATTTTCAGCTCAACCACTAAAATGATCTGGAAAAACATATGGACGGAATAGATAGACCACATACGTTCTAGGTGGGCACAACTGAGTTTACTCCGCACGATAAGAGCGTGCAGAGTAACTATTCTGCAAATTAGCGTCCTGGTCTTCAAACCAGAAAGCGGGAAAAACGAAAAAAAAAAAAAAAAAAAAAGGCGGAAAAGAGGGAGAGAGAAAGAGGGAGAGAGAGAGGGGGGGCATTGCAGAAGGCAGACCCTCGGTGGAAGAAGAAGAAGAAGAAGAAGAAGAAATGGATGAGGATCCTCAACCGCAGCCGTAGCAGCATCATGCACAGCCCAGCCGCATTTGGCACACCTTGTTTCCTACATATTGAAGATCGGCAATGACCGTGGATCGATCCACTTTTGGCCCACCAGATCCCAGTTCTGATCAACAAATCCTCTCTTGCAGGTACCCATTTTTTCAAATTTTTATGTATTCACGCCGATTTTGAGTACACGCTACACGCTACATGTGCGTTGCATACGCTACAGGGGAAACACGCTATTTTCATGCGCTATGTAGCGTTTTTGGTACGCTACGTAGCATACGCTACGTTATAACGCTATTTAAAACACTGGTTTAAATAGAATCCCTATTATTCATTGGTGAGATTTGATGAGTACATACAAACTATGTCAATGAGGTATTTGCACGAAGAGATCCCATGGTGTATGTTGTTTGTAGATGTCATAGTTATGGTTGACAGGATGAGGGAGGGCGTAAAGCCGTAAACACAAATCTAGATTTACGGAAGGGTGCTTTAGAATCTAAAGGACTTAAAATTAATTATGCTAAAACAGAGTATATGGAGTGCAATTTTAGTAAGTATAGAAGTGGAAATGAGGAATTTAGTTAAGATTGCGACCAAGAAGTTTCCCAAAATGACCACTTTTGATATCTTGGGTCAATATTTCAGGAGAGGAGAGATTGAGAAGGATGTTGCCCATAAAATCCAAGTTGGGTGGAAGAAATGGAGATGTGCCTCTAGAGTTTTATGTGATTGTTGTGTACCACTCGAACTGAAAGGGAAAATTTATAGTATACCTATTAGACCAGCCATGCTTTGTGGGACAAAATGTTGGGCAGTTAAGGAATAAAGGATTAGTGTAGCGGAAATGAGTATGTTGAGATGGATGGGTGGCAAGGCGAGGAAGGATAGAATTAGAAATGACTGCATTCGGGGGAACTTACGAGTAGCACCAATAGGTAATAAGATGAGGCAAAGTAGACCTAGATGGCATTGTCATGTGCAACGGAGTGACCTAGACTACGCTAGTAGGAGTGGGTACAAGTTGAAAACTCTAAAAGGTCAAGGAGAAGGCTCAAAAGGACGTGAGTAGAGCTGTAGAGGTAGTAAGGAAATACTTGATGACCAATGGTGTAACTGACGCTATGGCCCTTGAGAGAGTGCAATGGTGGCACAAAATTCATGTAGCCACCCCAGTTAATTGGGATATGGCTTAGATGCTGATGGTGATGATTATTTCCTATTTGAACAGTCCTTAAGATTCATACAGATGTCTATAGGCTCGTATGGATGGTTACAAAGAATTAGATTAGGTTTTGTACTTTCGTCCCTTTTAGCTGTTCTGTGAAAAAGTTTAGGGAAGTAGACCAATAGGTTATTTCTTTGCCCGGTTTTTAATTAAATACGTAGCCAATGGGGATTCTTGCTTTGTGTTTTTTTTTTTTTTTTAAGTTTTTTGCATTAAATTACTGCTTATGTACTCGTGGTTAATAAACAATACGCAGGGAATTTTAGAGACATGGCTGTTTGTAAAAAAATATTTTTTTGAGGTTTATAGAATGTGGTACTCCCATCTTGGCATATAGTGCCTTTCTAAGCATTAGTTGCTATCATTCATTGCATTAGTCGCTGAGATTTTCATTGCATCTGTTGCATGCTGTCATCTAGGCTCAGTTAGCAATCTTGACATCTTCAGTTAAAAAGGAATCTGGCTTCTAAAAGTGGTGGTGTTGACATGTTGTTGTTGTTGTTATCTTCAGATTTTGCGATTAGTTCTAGCTTTCA
The DNA here is from genome assembly GCA_003013855.2 of Liriodendron chinense. NCBI lineage: Eukaryota > Viridiplantae > Streptophyta > Magnoliopsida > Magnoliales > Magnoliaceae > Liriodendron > Liriodendron chinense. The sequence continues at coordinate 607,230 of PVNU02002152.1, forward strand.
CGATCAGTTCTTAGCCTTCACAATCAGTTGTACCTATATGGTTGCTTTTTGAATGATCAAAAAGAAAAAAAAAATGGCTGCATTTTGGACATGTTGTCAATCTAGACCAGTGTTGCGAATAGCGTTCGTAGCGTAATGTAGCTATGATGCTACCTAGGATTAGTAAATAGTGTAAATCACGTAGCGTACACTAGAACGGTCGTAGCATCATACTTATGTAGCGTAGGCTTTTTTTTTTTTTTTTTTAATAAATGATAATTCTGTTTTGTACTTAGTACTCTCAACCTGTGGGATTTTAATTTCTTTTCATACTTGTCACTAGTGGTTTCAATTAAACATTTTTAATTAAAGCGGTTTGCTTAGAAAGTTGTTAATGTGATAATGATTTGGTTTATATATGTGGATTGGCTTTTGATAAATGATAATAAATAACTTGTTTGAACATGTTTATACTTGAAAAAATGAATCATCTTTTTAGGCATTTTTATATTTTTGTTGTTTTTTTCCTTATTATTTATCTTATTTTTCCTATTTTTAAATAAAAAAAAATAGATGTATCATGTAGCTTACTCTACATGCTAAAGAGGGCCGAATGCTATGCAGCACGCTACCGCTACTTAAAACACTGGTTCAGACTACATTTGGTCCATCTATGAGATCAATAGAAGGAAAAGAGTCCATCGACCACATGTGTATGACAAATGAAGAGTCCAACAACCACTTGATGATTAATTGTCCGATAGCTGCCGAGGTGTGGAGTCATTTTCTTTCGCTTTTCTAGGTCTTCTGGGTGATATGCCGGAAGATTTGCTATGGGCGTGGCAGGGAGGAGGAGTGGGAAAATCGGGAAAAGCTTCTTGGAGGCTTCTCATTTCGGCAGTGTTTTGGGCCATCTGGAAATCTATGAATGAATGTTGTTTTCAAAACTTACAGCCTAGTGTTGGGATTGTTAAGAGAAACGTTGGATTCTTAGAAAGTTGGGCTTAGCTTCTGTTTTGGTTGGTGTTGGTTTGTGGGTGTTGTATTATTTTCTGCTCCTTTTGCGAGCTTCCTAATAAACTTTTGTTGGCTTTCAAAAAAAAAAAAAAGAAGAAAAAGATCTTCATACAAGTTTGCTTATTAAATAGGTTAAATAATCAATCTTAATCATCCGTCAGGTTGCATGAGATGGATTGCCTATGTTTCTAAAGAGTCGCTTTGGTTAGACATTGGTAACCATCTGAAGCATGGATTGGAAAATGGATCACTAGGGTCATTCAACTGGTGATAGAAGGAAAAGGTCTTCATCAAAGATGATTTATTAAATAGGTTCAATCATCAATCTTAATCATCCGTAGGGTGGCACGAGATGGAATGTTTATGTTTCCAAAGAGTCGCTTTGGTTAGGCATTGGTAACCATCTGAAGCATGGATTGGAAAATGGATGGTTAGGGTCATTTAATTGGCATGATTTTTTTCAAACAGTCCTATAAAAGGTAGTGTAACTGAATGGAGGGCTTAGAGCAATGATTTCAACCTCTCCACGTGTCCATTGAAGGTTTCCATGCACATAGCCACACATGGGGAAGGGGGTGTAATGCATAGCATGAAACAGGCAACTATTGATCTACAAGGGAATAGAGTTCTAGAATTCATTTTCATCTGCCTTGGGCAGTTTTGAACTTGTAAAAGTGGGTACTGGACCTTACGAAGGAATTTGCAACTCAGGCAACTATTGATCTACAGGAGATAGAGAGTTCTAGAAATCATTTCCGTCTGCTTTCGTCCATTTTGGAACTTATTAAAGTGGGTATGGAACTAACAAAGGATTTGGAACTTGGGCAACTATTGATCTACATGAGATAGAGTTCTAGAATTCATTTCCATAGCTCTTTTGATGTACTGGTTCTACAAAGTCTTTTACCAATTATTTTTGAATTTATGTGAAAGGAAACAGCTTCAAGCTGTTGATCTAACTTCTCTCATCAGTTATGGTTTTGTTGAGGATATTAGGGGTTGCTTAAATCTTGATTCTGCTTTTTGGCATTAGCTTTTCTGAGTGAGCTTTATAGCCTGTATGTTTCAGAAAGAACATTTTAGTTCTAAATTTAACTTCTCTCTACTATCATTTGCAGCAGGTGATCCTTCTTCAAATACTGCTCGTAATCGTGGTAATCATGTGGCTCATAGTGTAGTGCTTGGAACCTTCAATATAGCTGATCAAGGGGATGGGGCCATGCCAGATATCAATCGCGTGAGGCTATTTGATTTCAAACTGTCTCATTTTATTAAATTCTCTTTCTATCCAAATTTTAAAATACATCTTTGTTATTTACTTCCCTTTTCTGTTTTTTGTTGCCCTATGTGCAGATTGTTTCTGCTGTTCTCGGTTCTATTGGAATTTCAAATTTAGGAACAGGGGGTGAAGGAGTAGATCTCAGGGTAATTTGTGATGTTAAAAACCAGGGACAACATCATGTATCTTGTCTAATTCTATCATGGCTGGACGTGTTCGTTCATGGAAAGTTCCATCTTCATTATTTTCTCAACTGATGTCTGTATTTGACTTTTGTTTATGTACCTTTTCCTTGGCAGGAACATGGTTTAGAAAGACTCGACAGAATATCTGGTGCTAGTGGCATGTCGGCTTCCACCCAAGTCCCACCTGACCTGGCTGCTCCACATGCTCAATCTGACCCACTACATGGTGCTCTTCGTTTTCCATCTGCAGTTTCTGTAGGGCCTTTGCAGCCAACAGTGAGTTGCAGGACACCCCCACCCCCCTTTTTTTTGTGGTTTAGCTACCGTGTTTTTTTCATATGTTTGCTGCTTTTCTCAATTTATGCATACATGTTATCTTTTCTTTCCTCAGGTCATTCCTGATTCTTTAACAACTATGTCTCAGTATTTAAGGCATATGAGAGATGAATTCAGTGCCAACGGTTGGTGTTCTTTCATCTCATGACATTCTTTTAGGCTCCATTTGGATACTGCGCAAATCCCCTTGTGCACTATTCAAACAGTGCCGTCTACTGGTTTCAAATTTGGGTTTGTTTGGGAAGCACGGAAGCTCCATTCTGCATGGAGCAGAATGGAGAAAGTCTGTCAGAATCAGCTCTAGATAGCAACTTTGCTCAATGTGGAAAGATTTGAATTGAGCACAATGGCGGCATGGCCATTCTGATCAATGCAAATAGAGTAACTTCCAAATGCGCCCTTAACTTGAATAGTCTTTGCAATTTTCTGTATTTCTTGCAACCTGAGATGCTTGAAACATATGGCCACTTGCCAGGCAGGAGTCATGGCAATGGTGCTGAAACTCTTGGCATGCATGGCATGGAAGGGCGGAATTGGCGGAATTCTGATGCTGGATCACGTTCAAATTCTGGACAAGGTCTGCCAACACCAGCATCCTTGGCGGAAGTCGTGCTCTCTACGAGACAAATGCTCATCGAACAAGCTGGAGAATGCCTATCTGTATGTACCTTCCACATCATTTTTGTGTTCTCTTTCTATGTTGTTAATGCAGACTGTTTACTCTTTTCTTCATCTTTCTACATAAATGATGAAGATTATAAACGTTTTTTTCCACGTTTCATTTGATCCCTTTGCCTTGATGATGCTCTTTTCTTTCCAATATAGTTGTTACCCATTCAAATAAATAATTGTTTTCATCGTCTATGTTAGTGGAATGGAAGAATTTTCCACAGCCTGGAAATGGAATCTATGTTATCTGTGCACTGATGCTGCCTTTAATGTGAAAATCTAATGCAATTATTTCCAGCAAGTCTCTTCTGCATTATTCTAGCATCTTTTTTTGTGTTTACATGGTCACTCACAGACCCATTTGTACCCAAAACCTGCTTCTTCTTTCTAACGTTACTTTTAATAACACCCAGATACTTCAATAGGTGTAACAAATCTGTATTGTCTCATAGTATCATAGATTATGATATATCCATTTTTCCTGTTATGATAGATCTGTGTTTTTCTTTTCTTTGGCAGCAACTTGCAAGACAACTAGAGGATCAAGCAAGCGTGACTGACCCCCTGGTGCGGACGACAAGCCTGCAGTCCAGCACAATGAGATCCGGGGTTTTGTTGCAAAATTTAGGTGCTTTGCTACTTGAGCTGGGTCGCACAACCATGACATTGCGCATGGGTCGCACACCTGTAGGTTGCTTTTATGTTCTTCATATCCTTTGTGTTTAATAAAATCTTTGTTCTTCAAATGGTAATTTGTGATTATTTCTTGACACAGTCAGAAGCTGTGGTTAATGCCGGTCCAGCAGTCTTCATATCCACATCTGGCCCCAATCCTATAATGGTTCAGGTTAAGACTCTTGATAGTTTTCTGGTCCATTTTAAGAATCTTGCTGGCATTCCTATCCATTTGTTGCTTGCCCCTTGAGCCTCATCTACATGGTCTACCAGACGGTTCATCAAGTAGACCCACCATTGATAGGACGTGGGGAATATCCCATAAATCATTTACACTCACCGCCACTCGAAAGTGTTGAGATGTGGACCATTGTTTCTACCAATCCTTTGAATGGACAGTGAAGATTACCGAACAGTGGGATCTTTTTCACATGTCCATTCATGGTTGAGCCTACTGGATGAATGAATAGGCTGAGACTCACAACTAAAGGTGACCAACAATAGGAGAGAGCAAGGGTGAGCAATGCTAGCGAACCTCTTGTTTAGTATTTGTAATTTCTTTTCATCAGCTAAACTTTGTATCAGCAGCCTCTTCCTTTTCAACCAGGAACAAGTTTTGGTGCTATTCCCACAGGAGCTGTGCAATCTGGCAATGGCTTGGCTGGTGGCATACTTGGGTCCGGATTTCTCCCAAGGAATATTGATATACGGATACGTACAGGTGGATTTATTTTTTTATTTTTCTAAATTTTGCTAAGCCTTTTGACTTCTCACCAGTGTTGGCTGGGCATGCATTACTCCTTGTATTGACTTTCTCACCATCAGGGCGTTCGATGCCTGCTACAAATGCTAACCAAAGGGATCAAGCTGGTGCACAGCAACCTCCAGGACAGCCAGATCCTCCAAGTTCTGCTGCTGCTGCTAATTTTGTTCAACAGACGGTCTCAGGGATCTCAGGTGGATCATCCTTTACCGGAGAATCTGGAGTACGTGTAGTGCCTGTTAGGACTGTGGTTGCTGTTCCTGCTGCACTCAGGCGTCCTCCATCTGATTCAGCTGGTAGCGCAGTTGGGTTATTCTACCCTCTTCTAGCAAGATTCCAGCACTTGAATCCTGGGCAATTGGGCGACACAAGAGGCTCTCAACCATCTGGTGAGACCCACCCTACTGGTCCTGAAACTGCTCGGCCACCAATCCCTGAACCTGCAGCAGTTCATCAACAAAATCTAGGATCAAATGGTGTGTCTGCCAGAGGAGATGGTGATTCTCATACTGCCAATTGTTTATCCACAAATGCCGCTCTTGTTGCTTCTGAAATTGGTGCTTCAGCAAATACATCGACTCTGTGTCAACAAGGTTAGCATTGGACATTCGCAGCTTCAAATGCAGTTTATTTTTCCAATTCCATTTTCAATACTCACTTTTCGTGTAATTGTTGCCTGAAATACATGGAAAAGCTAACCTCCGGATTGCGTGCCATTACCCTGAAAATTTATAAAGAAGCTAAGTGATGTGACAAGGGCACTCCATTTTCTAGGAAATTGCCATGTGCGACACCCATGTCAAGTGCTGAATAGTGTCAACAAGGTTATTAGCAAAAAAAAACAAAAAAAGAAACAAAAAGAAACAAAAAACCTTATTCATCTTTCATAGTGTAGCAGTATCAACAATTTTATATGGTCATTTATGTAGTTCTAGTTATGCAGATACATTGTTTTATATCTTAGCAATAATAGATATTTTGAATATCATTATGTGTAAAATATGATAAAATAAAAAATAAAAAAAAGGACCATGGTTTTGAAAATAAGAGCATGTTGGCTTTCAAAGACCATGGTTTTGAAAAACGGTTACAATATGGCCGTATAGGCCACATCATAACCGTATTGGTCAGCCCCGTCACACGAATACAGGGTGAACCAGTCCGTTTCAGAAAGAGAAAAAAAAAAAAAAAAAAAAAAAGGGGGGGGGGGGGGGGGGGGGGGGGGCCATAATGGCCAGTGCAGGCCGTGTCAGTGCTATTGTGGCCATGAAAGCCCCATTCTAAATCAAAACTTCCAACCTTTCTCTAGCTTGTTCACTTGTTTTTTCATTTCAACAGTCAGGGATGCTTAAAAACTCATTTTTATAGTAGATCTAAGCCTATTTTGTGGATCAAAACACAAGATTTGAGGAATTGAAGTGGAATGAAATATTTTGCGAAATTTCTCAAAAAAAAAAAAAAAAAACAAAGAAAGAAAGAAAAAAGAACTATTTTGGGGAAAAAATGAACAGGGGGAAACTATCATTTTTTTTTTCATCTTGCTTTTATTGTATTTCAATATAATTGGTCCTTTATATCAAATCATGCTTGATTTGCCTATTCGGTTGACTTTCTGTAGGTCAAGTCAACAAACAACATTATTATCAAAGAATGGTTGAGAAACCACCGAGTAAATGTTAAAAACATTAAAAAAGATAGATTCTGGTGTTTTACATCCCCCACCCTCTTTTTCCTGCTAAATTTGAAAAAGTTTTGGGCCAAAAAAGAAGAAGAAAGAAATGGACTATATCGTATCATTTTTTGGCTTAGCTGATATGCCCCTCGATACTGATATTCTAAACCTTGGCAACTACTTCCTCTTGGGACCTCTCCATGTCCGGCATATCAACAAGTAAATACAGGATAAGTTGACAATAGGGGTTTTTTTATATATGAAATAACATTAGTTTGCCGGATTGCTCCAGGAGATTTTTCTCCTAACCTTGTTTGATTTTTGACTTCGTAACCTCAGATATGAGATTTTGTTATTGATATAGATAATAGATCTGAGAAAACTACACTACAGCTGAATTTCTCCGTTTTGGCACTACATTATGAATGGATGCAGGATTTCTTTTCAGTGTTTTTTTCTTCTTCTTTTTTCAGTAGAATATGATGTAACAGGAGTTACAGAACCGATTGCTTGTTTGTTTGTAGCATCATTGCTGATTTGCAGCTGAAGCCAACAAGATAACTGATTACTCAGTTCCTCTGTAGGGTTAGTGCTGCCTTCCAATTCAAGCCAACAGGAGCCTTCTGGCAACAGCAATCACAACACTCATGCAAGTGACAGGCAACAAAATGGCAGAGAATCTATGAATCAGATGCCCAGCAGATTTGATCAGTTGCTGAGGACCATATTCTCAGGTGAGCAGATCAATGTCAATGACATCAACATCCAGGGCACAGGTGCAGGCTCTGTTGCTGGGCAGACGGAGCCAACCAGAAATGCCGAACCAAATGAGGCATCAAGAGTGGGTCTTGATCCAGGGGTTTTCTTCTCTGGTTTGGTTCGGCGGATTATGCCCTTTATATCTCAAGCCACAGCCACAGCCACAGACAATACTTCGTCCGCAGGGGTGGGTAGAACTTTGCCTGATCATTCAACATCTCAGGTATTAAGAGCCTGCTATATGTTAAAACTAACTTTTTATTTTGCTAAAGCTATTACAAAAGGGGAAAAAAGTAAAGGCCATCATCCTAAGAGCTAGAGTATTAGACTGAACCTTTGTATTTGAGTTCTTTGCCTTATTTTTACCTCTATGAGAAAGCAAGGGTTCTGTTGGCCTCGTGCCTTTAGCGAGGATTTGCCAAAAACTAAATGAAAAACAAAGCCATTCTTCCAGTGTTTGATCTTAAAATATCCATGTGCAGGCTGAGACAGAGAGTCCATCTTCTGCTGGGAACTCACATCGTTGTGACCCTCCTAGTCCTCCGGATTCCAAACGCCAGAAGGTATTCTATTGAGGACTTAATCATTTTTAGTTTCTGAATCAGTTGGAGTTCCAGAGAAACATAGTTTGTTGTTCATAGAAGTAAATGAAGGCCTGTGGCACGAAACAAGCCGATATGATCTTTGATCTGATGATATGCAATGTCCTCCGCTCTTCAGTTTGTACATGTGGAGCCCTTGGTGTAGTGATCCAGACTGTTGACCCAACAGCCCCACCATGGATGGATCTACACCAAACATCTCGCAGTGAAGCATCCTATTCATTCCAATTTTTGTCCTTTACTTTAGTTGATTGTGGATCTTGCTGCGTTTCTTTTATTAACCATCTATTTGCAGGCCACCAATAAAAAGGCTCAGGTTGTCCCATCGAGGGGGTTGTTGGGTATGATCAATCAACCGTGAAGCCCATTAGATCAACGGTTTGGATCATCCAACCAGGTGTCCTTTTTTTCCAATTGAGAATATGGTACAAGAGGGAGTGAGAGAAAGAGGAGAAAGTGAGAGACAGAGGAAGAGAGATAAACATAGAAGAGGAGTAACACACCCTCCCCTTCTCACATCTTTTTATTAATATAAGGATTTTTTTTCGGAAATATTATAAGGATGCGCAAATTATTGCAGACAATCCAATTTGCAATATAAGAGAACCAAGACTATTGAGGTCTAATGTCATTTCATAAGTGAGAAGGTTGTTAGTGGTGAAATTTCTACATCGCTTGTTTAGTCTCTGGATCAACTTGGTATGTTTACTTGGCCACAATCAGTCCGCGTGTATTTATTCCAAGCTAGGCATAGATGACATCTGTGCTTCAGCTCAAGGGGGAGTGTTAATGACTGTAGATGTGGTTCATTCGATTATACGACCCACGTAAATGAATGAAATTAGGCACCATAGAGTGGTAAGGCCTGCCTAGTCTTGTGTTTTGTCCATGTGTCATCTATTAGGGACAAATACGTCATATTGTAAGTTAGTGAGGGTTTTTTGGGGGATGTTTGCTTTTTTCACTTTATATCAGGAAGAGGAGAGGCGAGTAGCCGGAACTCTCTCTCTCTCTCTCTCTCTCTCTCTCTCTCTCTCTCTCTCTCTCCCCTTTTTTCCCATCTGTTTTGTCTCTCTTTTCTATTTCTTTCTAATTCTACATAATTTAAAAAATCAAAGGGAAGAAAGATTGAGAGATGGAAAAAAAAAAAAAAACAGGGAAGAAGATCAACCTAGCTCTTGTACCATTTTCAGAATATGATACAAGAGGAAGTGAGAGAGAATGAAAAGACAATGTGTGAGAGAACGAGAATTGTAGAAGAGTTACACACCTCCCTTTCTCGTATCTTTCTATAATAATAAGGATGCCAATGTAGTGAAAATACTATATTGCCCCTATATGGGCTTTGCATGGTAAAGGTGTCTCATAGTGTGGGTCACATGTCCACAATCTGTGGTCACACACACACACACACTGAATACAAGATCAGGTGGGCTACCCACCATATGCTAACAGATCTTTGCGGCACGCACATTCCACAAATATGGTTTGTAAAGTCATAGGGCCATCAGCATTTACAAACTGAGGACCAGGCAATACATATTCTTGGGTTGAGTATCATATAACTCCTCCAAAGTTACTGGTTGCTTCATTTAATTCATTCATTTCCTTCAATCCAATAGCTAAACTCATGAATAACTTGAAGCTCACCTTGTTGTATGTAGAGGGAGTGATCTCTGTTAGAAGCCATGCACATTCAGTCGATCTCTTCCAGCAAAGATGATGATGCCTGCTGCAAGCTATGCCCGTGGTATGCCTACATGAATACATATATATTTTTTTTGTCAATGCGATGGTTGTCGGGTTGATATATGGATGGACCTTCATAGGATATCATGATATTGATTTTGAACTGCTCATATTTACAATCATGGTTTACTTTAGAGCTGTGTTACAAACGTGTTTCATGGGCCATTGATCCCCAGACTCTGCAAATGAAATAATGGAAAACAGCCCTCTTGGTTCGCTGATTTGCTCTGCAGTGTTCTCCTGCTTTGCCGCTGCATGCAGTGAACCATGATTAGAAGTTTGCTTACAAGGTTCTTCGCTAGAGGCTCACCCAATGTTCTAGCTCTTATGACCCATCACGTGATGATCCAGACTGTTCATTCAGAATTTACTATGATATATGATCAAACATGGAAAGACTCCCACTGGTTGGAGAGGATGGTAACATCTCTGATGAGCAAGAATTTTCATACAAACCATCTACAGTGGGTCTTCCAGAGTGGGGAAGAAGGCCAACTAGATTGGGAGAGCCTCTAGGCAGAGAGACTTTCTGTAAGAACTCCCTCTTCTTGGTTGAGTTCCCACTACCAGAACCCCAGAGCAGACTCGGTCACAGGTCATCAGACACCAATTGGCAGGAAACATCACATGATGACTGATGAATGCTTGTATATTCAGAAAGTTCCAAGTCAAGATTAAGCTATCTGCTTTATTTCTCAACAAGTGCTTGCTGCATGGATTCACATCTGATGTCCCTGTGGACGTCCGGACATTAGCAATGTCACTGAATTGGTATCTTGCACTATGATCTTTGTGGCACTTAGTTTCAAGCACGGGCAATGCTTTTACAAGGCTCAATTTAAAACTTGGAAGGGTACAGCTTATTGTTTGGTCCTTCAAAATTTAGCTAGTACAAATGCTATTTTGTAAAATGCATTTGTCCTTTAAAGCACCATTTTTGCTTAGAAATTAGAATTGCAATTTCAAGTGGAATAAGGCTCATGTTGTCCCAAGTAGGATCATCCAATGAAAATAATTCTTAGGACACATGGACACTCTATAATCAGTGACAGCTGACCATTTTCTTGGCCGTGGATTAAATGGTTTGGATCATTTAAATGAAACCAATTCTTGTGACGCGTGGGCTGTCAAAAGCAGACCATATTTTGTTGGTCTAGATCAATAATTCAACATCCAATATCAGCAAATCAACAGTTTCCATTTTTTTGGTCGCTAATTTCATGATCGGATTTGTCAGACATATGATTGAAGTGGTTCGATGGTAGAGACGGTACAGGTGTATTGTAATGCCCCATTGCAGTATAATCAAATATTGGCAGTGTGTTTTCCTAGCATTTGATATGGAGTTTAGGAAGCTCCAATGGAAGTGATTCTTCCGAGGAAGGTGGGGTCCATGTGATTGACAACCCAATTGATGATGTAGCCTCTAATATAATCAATTTAGAACATCCATTTTCTTGGCTATCGGCTGGATTGTTTGGAATCTAAGGACCATACAAGTTGACATGCACGGGGATGATCATCCACTTTCTGTATATGGCATGCATGTGATGGACCCTCCAAATTGACCAGTAGACCTTTTACAGGATCATCAATGTGGATCATCTCCTTTTCCTAGGGATTGGTCAGATGTTTGATCAAAGCGATTGTGAAGAGGAAAATGGTAATGAAGATGACCTCGCATGACAGATGGTCCAGATCGATTATCAGATCTTTATACGATAATGTATACTGTCCATTTCTTGTCTATAGATTGTTCACATCATCTGATCACAGCGATTCTTAAGAGCCGTGAACAATCAAAGGAGGATCCTGGACGATGAAATATATTAATGATTGGACCTTCCAATGGTTGGGGCGAGGCCCTACGATGAATGTTGACTTCATGGTAAGACTTCTGATCCTGTTCGACACCATGAGTCAACTAGATGATTCACCATGGACTCAGATGAGTTGCCCACTCAACTCAAGACCAAAGGAGCTTCTCTAGGTGCCCGAGTCTTTTAACCATGATCCAATTCCTGGTCATTGACCTGATGATCTCCATAGAGTGATTTGAAAGGCACAATGAATCGAAGGGGAGCCCACACAATGGATGGTTGTGATCAATGATTAAACATTTTCTATTCAACCTAAGAAGTAAGATCAACCAATGGCCATTGATATGATGGTTAGGATTGTCTGATAAAGTGAGTTTTAGAGTCAAAGGTAGTAGAAAATAGGGCCCAAATAATGGACAATCCAAAAAATATCTTTTAATTAATAAAAAAAAATTGCATTTTGAAATGGAGTTACCAAGAAAGATGCAAAGCATACTGCAATTTGGAAACGAGAGAGCCAAATATGTAAGCAAGATAAGAAGTACCAGATCTTACCTCCAGGTACGACAATCAGATTCGAAGTTTGTCAACAGTTTCACCATCAGGCGATGTATATCTACCCATGAGCCGAGTAGTTTCACACATACATAACTTTCTTAGAAGATCATCAGTGGACCCTCCCACCACTCACTTGAGGCTCTCTCCGATGATGCACTCTATTCCTTGGGTTTGGGTGGTTCTTCCACATGAAGCACTAAGTCAAGGTTCATGCACCCTAAACATTAGAAGTTTCTCCTTTCAGTTTGAATTTTTTTTTTTACCACTTAATGACAAAACATGCAATGGGTAATCACTTAAAAATGAAATAGAAATTGTTGCAGACAACCAATCTAGCATATTATTTTGCTAAAAAGCATTCAATCTTGTACAAGAATTCAACCAATGTCAAAATCTAATAACAAATCAGTACATCAATTAAACCTTCTTGTAGACTGAGGTTGAAACATGCAATGGATTCACTTAAATCCTCACATTAAGACTAGTGAATTTGATGCCAAAATATAGGCCTTGTGAATTCTCCTCCATTTGATGCCTAACTCATTATCCTATTTCAATTATTTCATGAAAAATAGCCACCTACCTTTGAGGCCGATTGTTCACCTTTTATTACACAATTGTAACTTATGATGCCACCATCCTTATATTGTCCTATGACCATTATCCTTGATCTGATCAAATATACCCAATGCGTATGTTACTAACAATTACATATCATCATGACTCAAGGTGCTTTGGCCAGTTCTAAGCCATTTGATAATCTCCACTTTAAAGATGGCATTATTAAAGTCAAAATTGATCCACCGACTAATCCTCATGTCAACGTATTAATCTTGACTCTCACAGAATCCAAAACAATGAAATATTTATCAATAATGTAAAAGAATATCTTGTTACAAAACAATCTCTATGACAATTATTTGTTTACGAATTAATCCTTGTAAACGCAATTGTAACAGTTATGAACAGTTCCTATGAAATTAATAATAGGCTCTTGAAATAAATTTTAATTACCATTTAATACATATTTATGAAAACAATCCAAACACATCCTAGCTCACTGAGGGCCCGTTTGGACACCACCAAATAAGTTACTTTTCTACTTACAGCAATAGATAAGTAAGTTTAGTTTAAGATCAATTATAAGTAATTTTTTTACCTAAAGGTACTTAATCACTTCAGCTTAATAAGTAGAAACCAAGATATGCTACTTGAGGCATTAGTAGCTTATCTTAAGTAACTTACAATCCAAACACCCCCTAAATGGGCTTCTCTTAGACTTTGGCTTGATAAAATTATGCATAGTTCTAGTACTGTCCTTTAAACTGTATACACTTGGTTTAAATTGAACCATAGCTGCACTTGGTTCAAAACTAACCCAAGTGCATTCATGATTAAAATTAAAATTACATAATACAGACCCAAAAAATGAGCTTGTACAGAATAAAGGTATGAAGGGTTAAGTTTGGCAAAAGCCCAACTTACATATCTTCTTCTTTTCCTTGTCTAACTTTCTCTTATAAGAAAACACAGGATTGTAAAAATATAAATAATAGCATATTTGTTAGCATATGTCAACATTTTAAGCCAACAGTCCATTGAAAAATATGGACCTTAGAATATCTCTTAAGACTCATATAAGGACTTTAAAAGAAGCAAAGAAACTCAAATGAAAAGTCACATGCTAGGTAGCGACTTTCATACCACAATATAAGTAAAATAAGGTAAAATGACAAGATCTCACCTTTAGCCACGGCAATCAAATTTAAAGTTTATCCTCACTTTCATAATCCAATAATGTAGTCAAGTAATGTCACACATACATGACTTTTTTAGATTTCTCACACTCAGTTTTTTTATTATAAATTGATAGTCCTCTAATCTATGCAACATCATATTTAAAGATTGATGATATCATAGACTAATCAAATTGACTTATAAGATCGGGAACCCTCCTAAATTTATCCCTTCAGAGTTTTCTTCCCATCATGGATGGGTTAGTTGTCTCCTAAAAGTTATTTGCTTAATATCAACTAACTAGAATCTTAGAAGGAACGGTTACCTTATTTAAAAAATGTCCAATTGTTTTAAAAACTAAAAAAATGAGCATAAACGTATGGAGTAGCTTAACATGGCAACACAATCGTATGAAGTTGGGTGACATGGCAATGCGGATCATATCAATCTCCTTTAGAGTGAGAGATGTGTTTGACATTCTCCCACTTAGCCCATATTAACACAATTGGTTTGTAAATGACATGTTGAGCTTTTGAATCTTTTGGGGAAAAAATTGACATCTGACTATATATTTGAAAATAAAATTGTTCCCTTTCTAGATTTGTCGAGAAACTGTATACTTAATTAAAGAGTTTTGATGCATGAATCATGACAACAAATACCTTTCAAATCAGTATCACATTCCATGCATTACAATGTCATTGATCGAATGAGTGCTCAATGTAATATAACATCCTCATGAATGAGCTACCCAATGCCCATCAAGGTCCAACTTTATTGTCCAAATGGACATTATGACATCCTTTAAAACATTTGTACACAAAATATGAGAAGATAAATAAAAAAAAACAAAATCATCTTAAACCGTATATTGCAATATTAAAACAAAAAAAAAAAAAAAAAACTCTACATGGTGTTTTAGATGCACATAAATGTTCAAATAGAAGAGAAGCTACTGAGTCCCATATGCCCCACATGTTCCTTATACAACTTGGGTGGTAGCCCTTGACCACGAGGTTCGTAATCATCATCTCAATACTTATGTGATTAATAGCCACCTCATGACTTTAAACTTTCTCTCTAACAATAAAATATTTTATATTGATATGCCTGTTTTGACTTCTACTTCTGTTATTTTTAGAGAAGAACACCATTGGAGAATATTTACATTAGATTGCCAATGGCCTGAATGTAAAATCTACTACTCCAAGTCCTGCAATAAAATTCCTCAACAATAATTGTTGTGAAGTAGCTTCTGCATACCACAAGATATACCTTGATATAGACTTCCTAGAGTTAGGGCAACCAATAAAGTCTTAGTATGCATATCCAACCACTTTCAGATGGTCAAAATGCTTGTATCTAAGCAATAAATCCTTAGTCCTTTGTAAAAACCATATAACCTTCTTTAAAGCTCTTTTGTGTTCAATGTCTAGATTACTCTAATATCTGCCTAGCATTTCTACCGCAAAGCCAATGTTTGGTTTGTACAGAGCTACGAATACATTAGATTTCCAGCTACAAATGCATAGGGAATGCTTTTCATGCTTCAGAGCATTTTTCGACCACCCTTTATAATAGGTGCCACACTAGGTAAATAGTATATCTTGAATCTTTTCAAAACTGTATTAATGTAGCCTCTTTGAGATAGTTCTAATGCCCCTAGACCTATTTCTATGAATCTCTATGCCTGTGACATAAGAGGCTTCACCCAAATTCTTCATGTCAAAGTTCTATGAAAGAAATTATTTTGTCTCATGTAGTAAATCCAAGTCATTACTTGCAAGCACAATGTCATCAACATATAAGAATTAGAAAATGAATTTCCTTCCACTAATCTTAAGGTATATGCATCCATCGAAGATGTTCTTCGTAAAACCGAATAAGTAACATCGTTGTGAAACTTGAAATACCATTGATGGGAGACTTGATTTAGTTCATATATGGATTTTCTTATTAGTTCATATATGGATTTTCTTAATCTACAAGCTAAGTGATTGTTTTTATTTAAAGAGAACCATTTAAGATGAAAATTATATACCTCTTCCTTAAGATCTCATTCAAGAATGTTGTCTTCTCATCCATTCGATGTAACTCTAAGTTGGAATGAGCTACTAAAGCCATAGATTTCTTAAATGAGTCCTTACATACACACTACTATTTTTAAGGCTTCACTCTACAGTGAAAAGGGAAGGGGTTTGAGTTATTAAGCACACTCCTCACTATGTCCATAAGTGTGTTTCCACCTTTCAACTACACCATTCCAGTCTAGTGTACCCGACATTGTATATTGAGCAATAATGCTTTGTTATTTAAGGAATCTTGCGGTTGCAGACAACAAACATATACATTATTGTTTTTAAAGCTTCACTCCAAAATGAAAATGGAAGGTTATTTAATGACCGGGTCCTCACCCGTATCGCATAAGTCCTCAAATCACACGGTCCCACAATGGGCCCCACCTCGTGGCCATTTTGCATCTCACAAACCCCACCTCGTGGGCCGCCTTACCACAATGTGGAGACACATGGCATCCTTGGAGTCAGACCAAGATGCCCCTACATCATCCACACACACCGATGAGGAGACTCGAACACTGGACTCCTACTCTGATACTATTATGATAGAGGACAACTGGCCAATGCACAAAAGCTCCAAAGCTGATGGGGAAGGACCTGTTTATCCTTCTATACAGGCCCTCCCAGGCAAACCTAGATGAGACCTCCCCATGAGCAACCTCCGCATCGGACGGGTCCCTGAATCATACAGTCCCACAGTGGGCACCACCTCGTAGCCATTCTGCATCCCACGGACCCCACCTCGTGAGCCTCCCCACCCTAGTGTGGAGACACATAACATCCTTAGAGTCACACTAAGATGCCCCGCATCACCTTGCAAATGGAATTGGTTTTTGTCTTTATTTTGTCCATTTTATAGTATTCCCCTCTCCTACTGAGGATCGACTATCCATTCATTGCTTAAAACCTGACTCTGTGGGCAAGGATGTCATGGAATGACCGCCCATTCATCACTCGACTGGGTTTCATGGCGAGGCGGCTATAGTTAAACATCGGCCTATTTGTTGCTTTGATTGAATGTCATGGTGAGATGGTCGAGTGAAATCTCTAGGCATATGGCAAGGTGACCCCATTGGCCATCCGTTCGAGACCTAAAGATCTTCCTAGGTCTAACGATTTAATTGTGGACATCGAGTGGCAAGTTACCTAAATTCTAATCTAATCAATTCGGATTGGTTTCCAGTATGCAGCTGGCTAACAATGGACGAGTTAGATTGAATGATGATGACGACGACGACAAGTGCCTATGACGGACAAAGGATAGGCATCATGACACTGAAAAGAGTAGTGTTGTATTAGAGCAGCATGGGATGTGAGCTCTTCATTCTTTGTTGAATTTATAAAAGTGTAAGGTAATTGTAGACTCGAATCAGAATCGACCTTCGTGATTCTTTTTTAGTTAATTGATCAATTAGTAGATGTGGTCTATTATACTTTCAATTCAAGATGAGTCTTTAGGATCTTTCTCTAATCAGCCAATCATCTGCCAAGCATACCTGATTATTATGCCATGTGTCATTGTTGATCACCACCTTAGCTAATCGTGTATTTTAAAGCATTTTATTTATAAATAGCTCCACATATGTGTAGCTACTTGTATTATGACATGTGTTATGTGAAGAATCATTGCCAACTAAAACAATGGTCGTGAATGTACTCCCTAGGCCATTACGAAGCCTATGGCCGTTCTTGTTTTGTCACATATCTTGTGACAACTTTTACTTAGGTTGTTAACAGTTAACACGTGTCTCGTGGTAATACATTTCCTTGTGTTTCACGATATCTTCAGCTAATCGTATTGGCTATGAGGATCTCGTCTTGACCTCCTATACAATAGTGTCATCACATGTCGACTTACTACCCATCGGATCTAACACAACTATATCGAGTGTAAACAGTAGGCAGGCCTGACTTTTGGGCCAATGCATCTACATGGCAGGACCCTCAAGATGGATGGATTGGATCTCTTATTTGTTGACAACATCAACTTGATCTCTCAATTGCCTGCAACATGACTGATGTATTAATGCCCGAGCTGGGCTAGGCCCTCCAACATTGGCTGGGACCTAGCCCATCCTAGGCATTAGGCCTAATTTTTAAGCCAAAGCATAACCCTAGGCCAGTTTAGAGCAACCTCGTGGTTTTATTTTAAGACATTTTACGGAAAAAAAAAAAAAAACTACCTACTTAATGCAGAGTTTACATTTTAGTGTATTTTTTCCAAAAAAAAAAAAAAATCAACAAACTACCATATTAATTTAAGTAATTATCATTGGAGTACTTTCGTTAGACTTTTCAAATGGAAGTTGAGTAAATGGTGGGAGCAAAGGGGTTGGTGGCTCATGGGACCCACCATGATGCTTTTATGGAATCCACTTCGACCACCAAATGCATAGCCCCATGTTAGTTCAATAGCCCAAAAATTAGTCTATCAATGATATAGGTGGCCACATGATTGGAAACAATATACAGGGCAACACTCACCCATCAAACTGTTTCCCTTGGTGTGACCCACCTAAATCACGAATTAGCTCAATTTTTGTGCTTTGGGCATAAAGCTTGGTGTGGCATCTAATGGTTGGAGTGGATTTTACACAATCACCATGGTGGGCCCTATAAAAATCAAGGGTGGACATCTTTATCCTAACTATTTCCTTTGATGTGTGGCCCATCTAGATCACAAGTTAACTTGATTTTTTTGGCCTTTGGCCTAACGTGGGATTACACATCTAATGGCCAAAGTAGATTTCACATATATATCAAGGTGGTCCTCGTAAAAATCATCATGGAACTCAATGGTATATCATACGTTAAACCAAAAATGCTACCATATGAGTAACATAACACAAACATGATATTTGAAATGCGAAGCACATCCACCCACAAGGGTGGAAACCAATCAACTCACAAGAATTATTGTGTCTATTTCTTCCCACTAACTAAGACATCCGCCCAAAGTCACACCATGCATAGTGTAATGCCTCAAATTTTCACCAACTTGAAAATTGGATGTCCTTGGATGTTTACCTTTGATTTCTCGATTTGAGTACGCGTATTGCACATGTTTGAGACCCAAAGAAGCAATTTGGACTTAGAAATTGAAACCTTAGGATCAAACTCCCTAGTTTATTTGATTTTAAACATAGTGATTTGAATTTTTAGGTGCCTTGGTAAGGAGACTCGAGTCCATGGACGTTTTGACTTGTTCAAGGTTGGGTTAGAGCCACTTTGATTGGTGGAATGAAGAAAGAGAAATGAAAGTAGATAGAATGTAAGCTTAAGAACGAAGGGGTTTAAGGATTTCAAGTCTAGCAAGAACCGGTCGACCAGATGATTAAAATCAGTCAACACTGATAACACACGGTCGACCAAATGTCCCTAGACAGCAAGATCCGGTTGACCGAGTCTCTTTTTGGTCGAACGAAAAACGCTGGGGTCATTTCGTAAAATTCTTGCCCTATATTTTTTAGACAACTTCAAAAATTCATATCTCTTTCATTATAACTATAATTGAGGTGATTAAAAATTCAGATTGAAGCTTGATGAGTCTATTTTTATAAAAATAAAAACTAAAATAAAATGAAGTTGATTCTGGGATGTTTTGGAAACTATACAGAAAATCGTCAGTTTCAGACAGCATATACTTCTAAAATTTTAATAATATTTATGGAACTAGGAATGAGCTAAAATTTTGTAGTATGAAAATATACTTAACAGGGAATTACCATAAAAATTATAAAAATAATGTAGTGGATAAAAATGCTAAAAACAGTACACGCAATTGGCCTATTGAAACTGAAAATTTATGCAACGGCAAGTTATCGTTGGACTGAACGTATCTTTTTCATCTTAGAGTTTTAGTATTCAGTGTCTTCTTAGTAATTTCTTCTAATCATGTTAGGAATCATCCTAGGTAATTGTTATAGTCAAATTGCGCTTCCCGCGAGGTCCTGATTCTACGAGCACCTTTATAGCAATATTCGACTCGCGAGCTCATCTACTCGCGTCTCGCATATTAGATAAATATGGCTCACAGTTATCAAGATATCATGGTCGATAATCGGATATCGGGAAAGCACAGGTCATCCTTAATTGCGAGCAGCTCTTCTCGAGGGTCGTTAAAAGGCATCACACCTCAATATGCGAGTAGCCTGGCTCGCGAGCAGCTTCCAACATGCGAGCAGCTTTGATCACGGGTCTTCAGCAATAACGTCCCTTAGCTTATAGTACCAACAGCCTGTATAGGCCGATTATGGGCTTATCTTCGCTTACGGCGCCGTATCTCAAGGGATCATTATCAAGGAACGTAATTGACCATATGAGTAATCAGATTAGGATATTCCTTTACCTAAGGATAAGGATAAGCATCTCATCCCACGAAACAAGCGGAGATCGCGGTATCTCATGTAACAGACTGGGCCATCCGAATCTATATAAGTAGATGGTTTCATCGGTTTAAAGGTACGCACACATTTTACCCAATCTCTAAGCTGGGAAATTTTCGTTTCTTTCTATATAGTCCTACTTCATCTGACTTAAGCATCGGAGGGCCTACGGCTAGACGCCGGCCACCCTTAAGTTTCTCTTTATTTCTTTTCGGGTCCAAGAGGAAATAGTTTGGAAGGAAGGTGAATGCTTGGAGGGACCCATTACGGAAAACAACGTAAACAGATTGGCGCCGTCTGTGGGAACGATTTGACCATCAAAATTAGTCGCTCCCACCACTGATCAGAATCCTTCCATCATGGCTCCCAAAAAGGCAGTTCATCCTTCTACATCAAGGCAAACATTACCTCCGCCTGACGTGACAGAATCAGCACCTATCCCGCAAGCCACTTCGACAGGCATCCCTCAAGGAGTTCCTAACGTACCATCACCGAACCCGTTATTTGAGGCTTCCGGAAGTCAAGATGATGTGATGCGTTTTCTCGGAAATACACTCCTGACCCTCAACGCCGGGTTTCAAGCCCTGTCTAATCGGCTTGATCAACATTTCCTAGAGCCGCAAAGACAACCTTCCGGAGGGTTGCCAGCACAACCTATACCAGTGGTTTCCAGACATTCGGTGGATGAGTCGCAGGTCCAACCAAATCATCCTCCATCAAACCGAACGCCACTCGGCAACCAACCTCCTGTGCCACCCCCACACTCCATACATTCTAGTACTCCTCGCCAACAGCAATCTCAAGGGTCCACCGTTGAAACGTCAGGTTATACTTTACCATGGGAAGGAGATCTCAAAAGAATCCATGATTGTTTTGATGACATGGAGCAGCGATATCAGGCAAATCGACCATCTGCTGTCGTGGCGTCAATACATCGATCCGAGTCTCCATTCACCAGCGAGGTCATGGAAGCACCATTGCCTAGAAAGTATCGTACGCCTGTTATCACTCCATACACAGGTATTGGTGATCCTCTTGAACACCTGGAAACGTATTGGTCTCTTATGAAACTGGAGGGACATGGGTCGAAAATCATGTGTAGGGCTTTTTCCCTAACATTGAAGGAAGCAACTCGTACGTGGTTCCGGGGGTTAAAGCCTCGATCTATAGGCTCCTTTTCCCAGCTATCGGAGCTGTTCCTTTCTCAATTCATGGGAAGCATCCGCACCAAAAAGCCTGCATCCCACCTAATGGATTTGAAACAACAGCATGGAGAAACGATAAAAGAGTTTACTGTACGGTTCACTACCGAAGCCGTCCAAACTGAAGGTTATACCAAAGAAAAAGGCCTCACTGCCCTCATCGCCGGTATTATGAGCGAGAAGTTCAGATTTGCCTTAGATAAAAACCCTCCAAAAATCATGACAGAATTCCAAGCCAAAGCTCAAAAATACATTAATGCAGAAGAAGTTGCTCTGGCACGTCATGGCATACAGGGTAAAAAGCGCAAGCCGGAGGAAAACTCTTCTTCGAATAGAAAATATCGTCACGAACGGCGAGACCGCTCCCCCAAGAAGATCTATTCTGGTAAGTATTATAATTACACTCCCCTCAACCGACCTCCAGAAAAGGTGTTAATGGAGATCAAGCATAAACCATATGTGAAATGGCCCGCGAAGATTAAATCTGATCCTGAAAAAAGAGATAAGAGCAAGTTTTGTTATTTCCATAAAGATCACGGTCACAATACTCAAGACTGTATATCTTTACGTGATCACATCGAAGCTCTTATTCGAAAAGGTCATCTTCAAGATTATGTTGTCCAACAAAATCGCTCGCCAAAAAGGGGGGAAGCCCCGCCACATCAGAAGAAATCACCTCATCAACATGCTTCACAAGAAGACGCTGAACCTACCGGGGAGATTCGCACCATCGTCGGAGGACCCGCTTGCGGGGGAGATTCTCAGGCTTTAAGAAAAGCCTACACTCGCAAAGCGTCTAAGAAGCCCCAGCATATCTATTGGCTAGAACGAACGCCCAATACGTCAGAGTCCGTTCATCCTTCAATCTTCTTCACCCTTGAAGACGCAGAGGGGATCCACTTCCCTCACGAAGATTTCATCGTGGTCGCACTAAAGGTATCAAATTATCTGACTCATCGTATTATGGTGGATACAGGTAGCTCCGCCGATATTCTTTATCTGGAAGCCTTCAACAAAATGGCGCTCGCTAGGAGCCTGCTCAAGCCAGTCTCAACTCCCCTCATCGACTTTGGAGGCGAAGTGGTAACGCCAGAGGGAAGCATTGATCTTCCAGTCACCTTTGGTGAGAGCCCAGCTAAAACTACTATCTTTGTGAACTTCCTCGTGGTAGATCGAAGATCAGCCTATAACGCCATTCTGGGGCGGCCGTCGCTTAATAAGGTTGGGGCAGCCTTACACCCTTTATATTTATGCATCAAATTCGCCGACCTGAATGGTGTCGGAGTTGTATGAGGAAATTAAAAAGAAGCCTGATCGTGTTATGAGATAGCTGTACAAGATCGAAAGAAAGCACAGGCAACACCAATTATGACGGTGGCACAAGATTTATCAAGCTCTCCAACGGCCGCATCGTTAGACCCAAGGGAGAACACTCTTCAGTCAAGAACTCCCGGGGAAGAAACAGTGGCAATCCGTTTAATCGAAGATGATTTGTCAAAAGTCGTTTACATCAGATCCTCTTTAACCAACATCTTTCGAAAAGATCTGATTGGTTTTCTTACTGAGTATCAAGATGTGTTTGCTTGGTCTCACAAAGATATGCCAGGCATCGACCCCAGCATCATAGCGCATCGCTTGAACGTTGATCCAAATTATAAACATGTTCATCAGCGTCGACGTGCCTTCACAGCAGAAAGGCAAATGGTAATCAAGGCCGAGGTCGAAAAGTTGCTCGCAGTCAACTTTATAAAGGAGGTCGATTAACCAGATTGGGTCGCGAATGTGGTTCTCGTTCGAAAATCCAATGGCAAATGGAGAATGCGTATAGACTATTCTGATTTAAACAAAGCATGTCCAAAAGACAGCTTCCCGACACCACGAATCGATCAGCTGGTCGATTCGACGGCAGGGCATGCCCTGTTGAGTTTCATGGATGCTTATTCTGGTTACAATCAGATTATGATGTACCCACCTGATAGCCAGCACACTGCCTTTATCACTGACCAAGGTCTGTATTGCTACCAAGTAATGCCTTTTGGTCTTAAAAATGCGGGGGCCACCTATCAGCGCCTTATCAATAAAATGTTCGCTGCTCAAATAGGCAAGAATATGGAAGTTTATGTCGACGACATGCTCGTGAAAAGCATCGTAGGAGATGACCATCTCGCGGATCTACGAGAAGCTTTCGACTTGATGAGAAAATATCGGATGAAATTAAACCCAGAGAAATGCGCGTTCGGAGTATCTGCGGGAAAATTCCTGGGTTTTATGGTTGGCCAACGAGGAATCGAGGCGAATCCCGAAAAAATAAAAGCATTGATCAAAATGAAGTCTCCAACCACTCTCAAGGACGTCCAACGTTTGGCTGGTCGCATTGCATCGTTAAATCGGTTCATCTCGCGGGCCTCTGACAAGTGCTTACCTTTCTTTAAACTCCTCCGAGCCACTGCCAAATCTAATTGGGAGTGGACAGCGCAATGCGAGGAGGCGTTCCAACAGCTGAAGCAGTACATGAGTGCACCCCCCGTATTATCAAAACCCCTGGAGCATGAGCAACTTATCCTTTATCTACTGTATCATCTACGGCCGTTAGTGCCGCCTTGATAAGAGAAGACTCTGGAATACAGAGACCTGTTTACTATATTAGTAGAGCAATGATCGATGCTGAAACCTGATATTCGGATATGGAGAAACTGACCCTTGCTCTGGTCACAGCAGCCCGAAAACCGCGAGCATACTTCCAAGCCCACGCTATATTGGTACCAACGAATCATCCATTACGGAAGGTCCTTCAAAAGCCCGAGGTCTCAGGACGATTAACCAAATGGGCGGTCGAGATCAGTGAGCACGATATTTCGTTCTGCCCCAGGACCGCAATGAAAGGCCAAGCCGTGGCTGATTTCATCGCCAAATTCACGTATTCCTCTCCCAATGGTGATCCCGCGACAAGCGACCACCCATCTTGGTCAATCTTCGTGGACGGATCCTCACGGGTCACTGGCAGCGGAGCGGGCCTAATTCTAGTTGCTCCAGATGGGACGCATTTCCAATACACTTTACGGTTCGATGCTCGTATCTCAAACAATGAAGTGGAATATGAGGCTTTGATCGTTGGCCTCGAACTAGCAAACGTCCTCTCAATTCATAACCTACTCATTCACAGTGACTCTCAGCTCATAGTCAATCAACTGCTTGCGAATTCGAAACAAAAGAAGAAAGGATGGCCTTATATAAATCTCGTGTGCTCATCCTGCTCGCAAAATTGAAGAATTATGAGATAATTCACATCCCTCGTGAGAAGAACAAGCTCGCAGATTCTTTGGCGAAACTCGCCTCTGCACCAGAGTCTGAGTTATCCAGTTCAATTCCTATCGAGTACCTTCAGACATTGAGTATCAACCAAGAAACTCATGAACAAGCGACTGCGACCCATCCATCTCCATGCTGGATGGATCCCATTATTCTCTATCTCAGAGATGGAGCTCTTCCAGACAACAAGAAATCTGCACGACAAATCCGCCATCGAGCTGCCAGGTATACTTTACAAAACGGAGTACTACTACGTAAAAGCTTTTCCTTGCCCTATTTAAGGTGTCTTCACCCAGAAGAAGCACATCGTGTTCTAGTTGAAATACACCAGGGGGCATGTGGTAACCACCCAAGGGGACGATCTCTGCGTACAAGGCAATGAGGCAAGGGTACTATTGGCCCACTATGAAGGCAGATGCAATCGAATTCTCTAAAAAATGTGACAAGTGTCAGTGATACTCTCATATACCTCATGTACAGTCCGAACAAATGACGCCAATTGATAGCCCTTGGCCCTTCACTCAATGGGGGGTCGATATCATCGGGCCATTGCCCATCGGAAAAGGGCAGAACAAGTTTGCAATCGTGGCAGTTGATTATTTCACCAAATGGACCGAGGCAGAGCCATTGGCTAGAATCACTGAGAACCAGACTACCAAGTTCATATGGAGAAATATCATATGCCGCTATGGACTCCCCCACACTATCATCACCGACAATGGAAAGCAATTCGACAACACTGCTCTTGAGGAATTTTGCGACAAATGGAAGATACGCAATCTTCGCACCTCTCCATATCATCCTCAGGCAAATGGGCAAGTTGAGGCAATGAATAAAATCATCAAACATCATTTAAAAACCAAGATTGGCGAGTGTAAAGGTATGTGGCCAGAACTCTTGCCAGAAGTATTATGGGCATATAGGACAACCACTCGCACATCAACTGGGGAAACTCCTTTCTCCCTAGCATTCGGTACTGACGCAGTAGTACCAGTTGAAATTCAAGTGCCCTCGTACCGAATCGAGCAGTATGACCCCGCATGTAATCAGGAAGATCTTCGACTTCATCTCGATCTTTTGGAAGAGTGGAGAGATGCCTCCCAGATGCGAGCAGCCGCATATCAACAGCGTATAGCTTGCTATCGTAATGCGAAGATTCGGCCTAGAGCTTTCCAACTCGGGGATTTGGTCCTCAGGCAGAACCTCGGAGTTCCTGCTCGTTCGCTGGATCCAAATTGGGAAGGCACGTATCGGGTTATCAAAATTGTGCGACCCGGTACTTATTATCTTGAAGATATGCAGGGAAGACCCGTACGTCGCCCTTGGCACGTGGAACATTTGCTACAATATTTTCCCTGACTCGATGTAATTCTCAACGGCATTTGAATGAATAGCTAAAGATATCTTTTGGTCGCTACTCCATTTAGTTGGAATAGAATAGCCCTGAAGGGAATACGCATTCTCTTGGCCAATTGCCTACCCCTGGTAGGGTTAAATCATTCGCTTTTGGTCGCTGATAGCCCTGAAGAGAATACGCATTCTCTTGGCCAATTGCCTACCCCTGGTAGGGTTAAATCATTCGCTTTTGGTCGCTACTAGCCCTGAAGAGAATACGCATTCTCTTGACCAATTGCCTACCACTGGTAGGGTTAAATCATTCGATTTTGGCCGCTTCTCCATTTATTTGGACCAGAATAGCCGTGAAGAGAATATACAACTCTTGGCCAATTGTCTACCCTTGGTAGAATAAAAACCCCAATCGATAGATCAGTCTATCTTCACGAGGGCATGATGGCCATCCCTGGATTGAGCTTAACTCACTATCGTGTGAATTAAATATAAAAGCATTCATTACATAATAAAAAGAGACGAAAGAAGAGATGAGAAGACCACCAATATGAGCAAAAAGGTTTTTTCATTAATCTTTTGTTTACAATGACGCGATTACAAATTTTTTTTGATACAGAAGCAAAGAGAAGATAAGGTAAATCACTCTCTCGGAGGAGGAGCCGCACTCTCAATTTCAGGGCCCCACTTCGGGAACCCCTCCAGCTTGAGTGACCTCGGTCACCTCGTTCTCGGCAGCTGCCCGCTCCTCTGCAACTACGATGGCCACGACCTTCTTGAATTCCCCCATGTCGAAAGATGGAGACATTTGCTGCACTACCCGGAGTGCGAAGTCGCGACCAGCGTCGTACGACTCATATCTCTCTTCGTCGTACAGCTGTTCTTAGAACTAGAAAAATTGCTCGGGCGCAGCTTTCTAGTGTTTTGTTGTTCTGGGGTTCTAAATAATAGAAACATTCATAGACAATCACAAACATTCACAAAAGTACACAAGAGAAGAGATATCGCAAGGTGAATTTTATTCCAGAGATCCTGAGATCTTGTACATTTCAGGCCGTGATTTGGCACGAGCCCTTAATTACATCGAATGATCGATGACCCTTGATTAAAAGGCAGAAGACTAGTCAGCAGGGACTATGGTCTCGGAGTTCATGGTCGCGGGGACTGTATTTGTGTGGTCGCAAAGACCTATGTTTGTATGGTTGTGGAGACCTGTATTTGTGTGGTCGCAGAGACCTGTGTTTGTATGGTCGCGGAGACCTGTGTTTGTTGCGTTTTGTTATGGACTGATCCGTCTTTGTACGAGTCAGATGTCTATGTCCCATGTTTTGACCGGAGATCTGGGCTGAGACTGTCAGGGTTTTTAACCGAGGGGTGCGACTCTGGGCCTGCGCCCGTCACTTGTGACGGGTGACCGCGGGAAGATCAATCTACAGTTGTATGTACCTGAGCAGCTCAACCAGCGGATGCCGTTTGGATGGGTAGAGGATCGATTGTTCTTTGAAGTGTCAATCATTAACAAATTGTGTATAATAGTTTAGAACTCTCTCTATATAGTTTATCGTGTTAACCATAGTCCCATTTGCTTAGTCCGGACCGGAATCCGGGTCATATTATGATAGTACATGTAATGATGATACATCGGTATGATTCTTGGGCACTGGCGGCCTCCTTTCGAGAAGTTATTTCGTTCATCTCGTTGGATTGGATCGGACTCCGAAGGCTTGCATTCTGCTCATTGGGTAGCCCGGATGAGTTATTTGACTGCTCCGTTGTGTCCGGAACGCTCGAAATACCTAAAGTAGGCCCAAACGGGGCTCGAAAATATCATAAAATGAAGATTTAATGGTGCTGAAATGAACGTTCAAAGTGCTGATTTTTATGATCCGCTGGCCTGATTTTATTAATGCGCTGGGGCCAGCGCGTCCAAAAATGACTTGTTAAAGTTTTTTATTTTTCTGATCCGCTGGGGTATTTTTGTGACGCGCTGGGGCTACTGCGTCCAAAAAATGACTTGTTTTAAGATGTGTATTTTTGTGATGCGCTGGGCATTTTTGTGATGCGCTGGGGCATTTTTCTGACGTGCTGGGGCCAGTGAGTCTGAAATTAACTTTGTTTTAAAGATGATTGATTTTCGTGATGCGCTACTACATTTGCGCAACTTGAAGTTATTTCATCTCCGGACCTGTTGTGGTCGGAGATGGGATTTCCGGCGAGGGATTCCGGGATCGGAGGGGATTCCGGTGATCGAAAATAGGTTTTCCGGCGAAGGGGGGTGGCTCTCTCTTTTTGGATCCGTCCAAATGAGGCGAAAAGGGGGGGTATTTATACCCGAAGTCAACCAATCGGTGACCGCCACGTGTAGCGCGTCGACAAAATGGGTTGGCGCGTCGAGAAAATCACTCGGCGCGTCTTAAAATGACTTTGTTAGAATGCTGATTTTTAGGGCGCACTGGCTGTCGGCGCGTCCTGAAATTTCTGAAAATGCCTGATTTATTGGACGCGCTGAGGGTCAGTGCGTCTTGAAATTCCTGAATTATTGGATGCGCTGGGGGTGAATTTCTAGACGCGCTGGGGGTAGTGCGTCCTGAAATTCACTTCGAAAAACTGTCCGAATTTCTTGATGCGCTGGGTGATTTTCTAGACGCGCTGGGGGCAGTGCGTCCTGAAATTCACTTTTGCAAAATTGCTGAATTTCATGATGAGCTGGCCATGAATTTCTGGACGTGCTGACGTACTCGTGTTTTATAAAATTGGATTTTGCGAAACGGAAGGCTTGCGAGGCTCGCTTTGCGATGGATGTCGATGCACTGGCTATCTATTTCTTCATTGTTGAACTAACCCTCCCAAATTTGGAGGGTTCTGATCATGATGAACAGTGGGGTCCACCACTGGCTCAATTTTCCATTTTTGGCTAAGTCTGATGTGTGTTGTGATTTTTGCCGTGATTTTCGATGCACTGGCCCTGAATCTAATCAGGTGATGATTTGGACACTCATAATCATTGTTTTGAAGATCCTGACTTTTGGGACCCCAACAGCTGTGAAGTTCGGAACTCGCTGATGGCACGAGTCCCTTCCTCAGAGAGCATTTTAACCAAGGCGACTCTTTCCTCGTCCCAATGGATCAAGTCGTCCTTGAGCTACGCGAGAGTGGAGCGCTCTTTTTCCAAATTCTCACTGGCTTCCTTGAGCTGCGACTTAATCTCCGCGAGCTGCTCCTCCAATGAGATCTTATCTTGGCGGAAGATCTCCCTCTCTCTCTCTGCCTTGTCCTTCAACTCCGCGAGCTTGGCGAAGTTGGAGTCCAGAGTCTGGTACCTATCGGTCAAGACCTGGACTTTCTCAATGAGGATCTTTTTCTCCTCATCTCTTTTTGAGATCAGCGCCTCGCGGGACTTGAGGAGTTGATCCCTTCCTTGAACTGCCTTCTCCAACGCGATTCTCTTCCCTTCCGCCTCATCGATCACGCGACGAGCGGCAAGGATGTCACGCCTCGTTCGAAGAACTAGGTCCAAGCCCTACAAGATAGGAAAAAGATTATGAGAAAAATACTCCGGAAACACGAAAAAATTTTAGCAAAACAACCACGCCAAAAAGTATGTTACCTGAACCATCCTTACTCCTGCCTCGAGGAAAAGGTTCTCAGGACTTGGCTCGGGAAGGGAGCCGAAGGTCTGGGCGGAGATGTTCTCGAATAAAAATTTACAAATTGGATGAAGATGGCAGGGAACGGTAAACGCCCCACTGCCAGAAGGCTGGGCAACGACCAGCCCAGATGTGCTCGCAGTAGCCAGCTTGCAAGCAGAAGTTGGCTCGCGAGCGAGAGTAGGCTCGCGAGCAGGAGCCGACTAGCGAGCAGCTTCCTGCTCGCGAGTTTCCTCAGCTGGGGGGCAGCCAGATCCTGCCCCGTCGCCCCTCGGGGAGTTGTCAGTGATGTTGATGACTAGTGGTCCGGATGGAACCGCCAGCAAGGTAACGGCAGGCGCAGATGCTGCTG
Organism: Liriodendron chinense; assembly: GCA_003013855.2. Classification (NCBI taxonomy): domain Eukaryota; kingdom Viridiplantae; phylum Streptophyta; class Magnoliopsida; order Magnoliales; family Magnoliaceae; genus Liriodendron; species Liriodendron chinense. The sequence goes on from PVNU02002152.1 coordinate 637,350, forward strand.
GCACCCCCACCTCTACCCCTGCACGGGGAGGCTGATCAACTCCCACCCGGGTAGTTAGGTGAGAGGAATCGGCAGACTTCTTCTGCCTTTTGGAGCCAGTGCCTTTGAGACGAGGCAGCAAACCCCTCTTCTCTCCAACTCTTGTCATCGTGACCTTGTCGCTGGATATTAATCCTGCTGCTGCGAGTCGCGAGGCAAATAGACAAGCCTCGATGTGCCTGTCGCGAGCAGGCAGTATGTACACCTTCACGATCTTCTCGTGAATTCCTCCCCTCAAGTTCGGCTTCGCCAAAGCCGGAATACCTGAAAATGCGAGCAAAAGTTAAAAATCATCAAAACCCTAAAACTGAAAATATCTCGAAAAATATGAAATAGTGCCCACTTTCACAAAAAAAGCGATTTACACCAGGGCTCCCGGAGGCGGATCCTGGCTGAGACTCCCAACTCCTGGAGGCGTAGAACCATCGTTTCCTCCAACCGGGATAATTTGAAGAGGGTTTCCCCAGCACGAAATTATCCCGGTGCCAATAGAACAAGTAGTATCAGCCTTCGCTGGAGGGAGCTTTCTTTAGTCGGAACATACGGAGGAACTCCTCAGCGCTAAGCTCCCCATTGCCAGCCTGAGCCCAGAGGGCAAAGGAGCTCAATACCACCCTCCATCCGTTCACAATGAGTTGCCCAGGAGCAATCTTGTAGCATCGGAGGATGTTGTGGATAAAGGGATGGAGAGGAAGGCGCACCCCAAGGATGAGAATATACTCATAGATGGCAACGCATCCTGGGGGAGGAGAATCCGGAGTTTCTCCCTCTCCGGGTAACCGGAGGACAACCGAGTCCGGGATCTGGTATCTTTCCCATAGCTCGTTCAGCCGCTCCTCCGACAGAATGGACGGATACCCGGATGCTGTGTATCTGCCCGCCGGAACCCTTGCATTACTAGAGGCAGAGGATTTCGAGGTAGCATCCCCCAAGGGAACGGTGGTCTCATCTGAGTCTCCGGCCATGAAATCTTTAAGAAAAAACTTAGAAGAAAGAAGAAAGAAGAAAGAAGAGAGAAGCAAGAAGGAAGAAGCAGGGAATACCAAGAGATTTGAGCAAAGGAGATTGGCACCAGAACTCAAACACCAGAAGGACTTAGACACCAGGAGGAAGAAAATTTCCAAAAACTTCTGTGAAAGTTCGAAGATATGGCGGATTCCGTATATTTATAAGCAATCATTCCGCCGGATTTAGCAACACGTGGCTACCACCCGTTCGGCACAGCAGTCGAGTAGGCACGGCCATTAATTCCCCGGACACGTGGCGAGCGTCTCTTCATTTCCTATCTGCCGAAAAGCTGCGGAAAGCTGGCGCTCATTAATACCAACCCAATCATGTACGGTTTCATCTTCGATGAAGGGGGCAGGCAGCTATGTATGACAGTAAGTAAGTCCTTCCCTTGGGCTCCCAGGCGGAAAGGACTTGGGGGGCATCTGTTATAGTCAAATTGCGCTTCCCGCGAGGTCCTGATTCTACGAGCACCTTTATAGCAATATTCGACTCGCGAGCTCATCTACTCGCGTCTCGCATATTAGATAAATATGGCGCACAGTTATCAAGACATCATGGTCGATAATCGGATATCGAGAAAGCACAGGTCATCCTTAATTGCGAGCAGCTCTTCTCGAGGGTCGTTAAAAGGCATCACACCTCAATATGCGAGTAGCCTGGCTCGCGAGCAGCTTCCAACATGCGAGCAGCTTTGATCACGGGTCTTCAGCAATAACGTCCCTTAGCTTATAGTACCAGCAGCCCGTATAGGCCGATTATGGGCTTATCTTCGCCTACGGCGCCGTATCTCAAGGGATCATTATCAAGGAACGTAATTGACCAGATGAGTAATCAGATTAGAATATTCCTTTACCTAAGGATAAGGATAAGCATCTCATCCCACGAAACAAGCAGAGATCGCGGTATCTCATGTAACAGACTGGGCCATCCGAATCTATATAAGTAGATGGTTTCATCGGTTTAAAGGTACGCACACATTTTACCCAATCTCTAAGCTGGGAAATTTTCGTTTCTTTCTATATAGTCCTACTTCATCTGACTTAAGCATCGGAGGGCCTACGGCTGGACGTCGGCCACCCTTAAGTTTATCTTTATTTCTTTTCAGGTGCAGGAGGAAATCGTTTGGAAGGAAGGTGAATGCTTGGAGGGACCCATTACGGAAAACAACGTAAACAGTAATTAAATTAATTTTTTTTATTTATTTATTTATATACTTTATTATTCCGAATAATTTACAATTTAGTTGAATTAGAACTCTTGATTAGGGTGATTTGCACCGAATCACCATTTTCGCTAACGTGAATAGGTCACACTGTGAACTTAGCTAATCTAAACTCTATTTGTCATGTACAAGAAATCTCACCAGCCAGTTTATTTCAAAACTAGTCGGATTAAGTAAACAGTCTATGCATCGCTCAATTGTGGATTGTAAAACTCAAAGTTAAGGAAATACATCCATCTTACTAGGCTTGGCATTCCTCATGGGAAATTGAGCCAAGAATGTACACTGAATCTTTCATCTTGGGCTCGCGAGGGTGGCACATGTGATAAGTGAACCTGCCATGAATTTCTCAGAACTTAAGTGAATTATGCCCACTTGAACTAACACAAAATTGTGAGTTTCGAGTCATTAGATTTTAATGAAATTTAGGATCCTAGTCATAAACATTTCCCCACAAGTATCCCTAAAGTTGTGGTTTCAATTGATAATCGGTGGCCATCAAACAAACATTGTGTCATAACCGTTGATCGCCACATCCGAAATGTGAATAATCATATTCTTAGATGGATCTCCACTTGTAGCAACTATTTCATAGATTAGATTGACTGGTGTGGACCTGAGTGGGTCCCAAATGCTAGAATCAACCTCCCATAAGGTTATATAGACAAGAACCATGCCATTAGGACCATTTGGCACCCATCTAGTACTATAAATACCTCTCATTTGGTAGCCCCTCCCCCAAATCCAAATTTTGCTAGGGTTTGTGGCAAGAAGAGAAAAGAGAAAGAGGGAAAAAGAAAGGAGAACTAGTGAGGTTGAGAGTTGGGTTGTGTGATCTTGCTCTCTATAGGGGTTCTATTGCTTCAACAATCCCTTGCTGCTACTATTTTCCGTCACTAAATCCACCACCGTTTGCAATCAAAGGTAAGACATGAATCTTACCCTCCAATTTCATACCCTCTAGTGTAGAATTTATGAATCTTGCATAAACCCTTTGGATTTGATTAGGAATCGGTGTTTTTTCCAAAATTTTGGCGCTCAGGCCGCATCCGAATCGAGAGCTTTTGACTCTAAAGTGAAGATCTACCCTCAAGATTCTTTGCAATAAATTTTAGTTAATGATAGTTTGAGTTTATTGAATTTTCTTATATTATAAATACTATGATCACTTTATTATTATAATTCTGTTACTAATTGTTGATGAATGAATAACATGCTCGATGAAATGTCTGAACGGTATGGATTCACAATATTAGAATCTGTCTATGCTCGTAGATGTATTATGGGTATGTAAATTTATTTGGATTAATTGTTCAAGTGTTTATGCCATACCCAATTGTCTCATCACGATATTGTATTAGACTGCTTTGTGTTTGAAACCCTGCATGTGGTGATATTCGTCTAAATTATTATAAATACATAAAATTACTGGTTTTGCATATCAGGTATTTGGTTATATTTCCATACGATAATTTTGAGTTCATATCAACATTCGGTGTTGATAATCATATTTAGTTTATTATGTATTTGCATTGCGACGGATTAAGCTCTGACAACCGTTTGACTAATGTATTGCCTACTCTTTGGTTGACATCACGGACTTATTCGATCGACCAAGACGGAACACGACGGACCAATAATGGCCAATGTCAGTTTCTCGTTGTTCACTTAGGTCTACTGAATAAGTCACATTCAGAGTTAATCATTCGTGTTTGACTATTGAATCACACTCTATGGAATCTGGAATACCATTGTTGCTAGTGGAAGTGTCTACTCATAACCATTAGTGCGATATGATTTCGCCAAGTCTCATAGGCCGGGTATGGTGGTACGGGACACCGCATCCAAGCTGTCGGCCTATGCTGGGGTGACGAGCCTCCCCGTAGTGACCTTTGAGCATCTGTGAGGGTGACGAGCTCTATTTATATTAAACTGATTTGGTAGACGAACCCTTGCCCTTCAATATCCATGTATGCAATCAAGACGCCTTCAATGTTTATAAGACCTTATGACACAACTCACATCAACATCTATGAGATTATCATGGTAAGGTCTAACACGACCCACAAACTATCAAGCACGCGTGATATAGGGTTGGTCTAAGAAAAATACATGATCAAACCACCCCACTACTTAATCTAGACCCTTGGATGTGTTTAGCACATCAAACTTGGGCTATTTTTCAAGTTTCAACCTAATCTGATATTTAATGGGTGGGATCCATCCAAAAAGGATCCAATGGTCTAGAATCTGTCATGGATAGATCTGATCATCAAAGGTTAGATCTTGACCATCCATAGACACCCTCGTAAGGAATAATATTTTCCCGTGAAATTGAGACCAAACGACCCACCAGTGGGTGAGACATGGTCCAGTCAAGTATAAATATACAATAGTCATCCATTAGATAAGGTTGCCAGACAAAGAAAATGAGTGATCTAGTGACCACACTTCGCAGTGTCCAGGGTTAGATCATCAATCCATCAATCCGCCCAACGCGGCTAAGCCTGTAATCATGTGATCAGATGAAAATTTAACCATATAAGTGTCTTTACATGATCACATAAGCAAGCTCATCAAAATGAGTACCCCACACGACCATCATGGGTTGGACATGTGATGCCATCATCCACCAAAGGTAGGTGGGCCCCACATATACCACACGTGTGGTCAACTAATCAAGGACCAATGTGGATAACAATAAACATGAAAATGATCAACAATGATCAACAATATAACATGAATCAACTGCTCAAAAACAACCAAATGAGGTCCATGGACCGATCTGATCGAATCTCCATGATTGAGCCTCCAATTAACCATCTGAGCCAATGGATGTTCCCTAGACGTGCCAATTTGAGCCAAGGAACAAGTTTGGGCCCAATATGTGAAAGTTAGCCTAGAAGAATGGGCCCGCAAGATCCAACGGTTTACACGATATAGGACTTTTGTAAAAGCCGATGATAAACAACGCAAGTCTAGTGGTCCGCCTAACCACTACAAGAGAAAATGGGTCTAATCACCCATCTGATTCTACAGTAAAGATGACTCCGGATTACGATTTATGGCTTGGATCATATAAGAGATGGGCTAAATGGACACAAACTCACTATCCTCCTTTCTCCTTTTGAGATCTCTCGAATTTTGAATTACTTATTCTCGTCAAGAGATAGTTCCCCATGTTCATAGAACGAGGAATCGAGAGATGAATGATGAGTTTGGATGGGATAAGGATTACCCTTATCTAATCCAAATTCTTTCGTATCTCTCCCTCATCCAAAAAAAAATTTTAAATCTCATTTGAATTTGAAAATCCAAAACAAAGTCTTAAAAGAGAGAAGAAGTGGGAAAGATATGTGGGACCCACCCTCAAGTGGGCCAAAACCGATCCAATCAAACAATCCATTTCTTAGCAACATAGAACAATGAACAGTCCAAGATTTATCTTGGCAGATCTAAACTCAAGGTGTTCGATCCCATCTGTCCAACTCAATGTGCATGTCCAAAAGATCACTTAAAAAAATTCCATCTCAATCTTATCCCTAGATTTTTGAGATATGGCCGGCCCAATGTAGGTCATCACTCGATCATCGGAGACTTGAAGTCCAGTGAGAGGTACTTGTTGACATCGAAAAATCGCTTTCCCAGGTATACAAGAGTTAATGACACAGAAGAATGGTTTTTTGTCCTACTCTTGACAAGCAAAATGATCTCCAAATAAGGTGATATCGGTGCCATTGAAAGACTTAACAAGTGATCTTTCCAATGAGTCTGAGATTGTTTTCATTTGATGCATAATAAAAAGTTATGGACTCTCCTTATATTCAAAGATAAGCTTAACTCAGTGAATCAAGCTTAGAGGAGTCACAGTCATGCTTGACTATTCAGCCTAGGCATAGATATATTTAGTTACTTAAACAAGGGGCAGGTATATCTAGCCAAGCAAGGATAATTTAAGCTTGAGGGCAAACATTATTACACAATGTCAAGAGGTGCAAGATAACAAAGCTCAAGTGCAGGCTTGTATAGTGAAGGTGTGATTGCGTTTAAGAAATTTATGAGTATCACTGGCGTGTGGCAAAACCAAGCGCAATTATGGGGGTAGTAGGCGCGAACGACTTGACAATAACCAATCAAGAAGTTGCATATGGCAACATTCAAGAATAGTGAGTATAGTTGTCGCCTAGTAGTCGCCAAGATTCTCTTAAGAGAGAACTTCCTTATTTCCCAACGAACTCTTCCAAAGATCCCTCACAACCTTTACTAGCTTAGTGCAACCGCAAGTAGGTGTAATTTCTATAAACTATTGGGAGTAGCATGAATCATGTGAAGATCGAAGCAAGGATACTGGCACCTACCCCTTTGGTCTAAGACATCAGATACTCTAGCCTAAGCGTGACTCGTGCCTATAGGGTCTAAGAGAATTCAGTGTCATAGTTGCAGATAAGCTTAGGTGCAACCCACACCAACCACTCCATTTTGAGAGGGTTCAACATTTGTGATTATGCCTTAGTGTGACATGCGCCTACCTTTCGATAGCATGAAGGCTCACGCCTCTTTAAAGTGCACTCCTATATCAAAGATATATTCATATGGTTCATGATCCCTATTCAACACTAGCATACAATTGTTACGTCTGCACTTCCTAACAGGATTACTTCTGGGTGACCCAAAGGCTCAACCAACCGCGTTATTATCCTCTGAAGCTTAATTGCATCATATTATTAACGATTCATTTGTTTGGAGAGTGTTGATCATATGATTTACCTCTATAACCATTTGTGATCATCAGAGCTTAAAACAATGATGTCTTCAACATCGCACTCATTGTTTCTCATGTATTTTACCAGTGCCATACACGGTCCATTTTATCCATCCCTATGCAACCCCACCAGCTCATCTCACACTGATGACACCATGAGTTTTGTATTGGAGAAACCATTGTAAAAAACAGTATACCTATGTCTATCATTTCACCGTGAAGCATGTGAAATCTGAATCAGTTGAGATCACGGATATCTTAAGAATCACTCAGAGGCCTACCTTGGATATTATGTATGCAATGCTCAACATATATCATTGCGTCTTTCGTATGATTCCTATGTATTCATCATCTCTTTATTTCATACTATTTTTTCATTTACCTTATTTTATATCATATTTTTATTGTGTTTACCTTAGAATCAAGGGTCATGCCACTTGAATGTAATTAAGGGCCTATGCAAAGCCATAGGCTAGAATGTAACAAGAATCCACACTAATAAAAGGTTTAATAAAAGTTTTTCAACCATGTGCACTCTCCTTTCTTTCTATGTATATCTCGGCAATGTTTGCGAATGATTTATGAATTTCTTTACGATATCAACATTTATCGAAATTAGCGCAAGCATTTGGCTAAAACACAAGCTTCACATTATAAATTCTTGAAATCACTAAACTCACATGATTGAGGAAACAAAGCCTGTAAAAGTAGACTATGAGGATAGCCAAACCAACAATGCCAAGTATAAAGTTGTTCTTTTTTATACCAAGTCACAATGATTAGGAAAAATATCACAATACAATTTAAGTCCTTTATAATCTAACTAATGGATAACAAATTATAAGCAATATTAGGAATTAATAAAACGAAGGACAATGAGAATGATGGTAAAACTAAAACAATATCCTCTATAACCATTTGTGTGATAATCAGAGCTTAAAACAATGATGTCTTCAATATTGCATTCATGGTGTCTCTGTGTATTTTACACAAATAGTGCCATTCACTATCCATCCCATTTTTTCAGTCCTTTTTATCATGCAACCCAACTAGTTCATCTCACACTGATGACACGATGAGTTTTGTATTGGAGAAACCATTATAAAAACAGTATACCTATGTCTATCATTTCACCGTGAGGGGTATGGAATCTGAATCAGTTGATCGCAAATATCTTAAGAATCACTCAAAGGCCTACCTTGGATATTATGTATGCAATGCTCAATATAAATCATTTACATCTTTCATATGATTCATATGCATTCATCATCTCTTTACTTCATACTATTTTTTCATTTTCCTTATTTTATATCGTACCTTAAATTAAGGGTTATGCCACTTGAATGTAACTAAGGGCCTATGCCAAGACACAGCCTAGAATGTAATAAGAACCCACACTGATAAAAAGGCTTAATAAAAGCTTTTCAATCATGTGTGTTCTCCTTTCTTTCTATGTGTATCTCGGCAATGTTTATGAATGTTTTGTGAATTTCTTTACGATATCAATATTTATCGAAATCGGTGTATATATTTGGCTAAAACACAAGCTTCACATTATAAAGTCTTGACATCACTAGGCTCAAATAAGGCAACAAAGAGAGTAAGACTAAAGCAAAAGGATGGCCAAACTAACAATGCCAAGTATGAAGTTGTTCTTTTTTACACCAAGACACCTACTAAATTAACTTAAAGAATCCTAACGAGAAATGTATAATCCATTCTTCTCACGCCCACCACCAAGAAGCTTTTTTGTCTTCAAATCCTAAAAGACACAATGATTAGGAAAAAAATATCACAATACAATTTAGGTCATTGGTGATCTAACCAACGGATAACAAATTAGAAACAATATTAAGAATTAATAAAATGAAAGACAATGAGAATGATGGTAAAACTAAAACAGTACCCTCATTTCTAATAGGTGTTTAGGTACCATTTGTTAATTTCACATAACTTAAATTAGGATTGGAGGTAAATGAAGAAGAAGAACATATATATTATTCATATGATCAATATTATACAATGACTCGACATAGTATGAAAGGTCATGGAAGTATTATATTTTAATCAAAGACGCAGACGAATAGACCTCATTATGAATGGCGTCCCTTAATAAAGCATCATACTCACTCTTCGAAAGATACACCACATCACCAGCTAGTACAACTACAGTTGAACTTGCCAATGATACAACTTTCGCAATAATATTCTCAAAATTCTTACCATCTATAGTTGCAGAATTAATATGATGCGGACATCAAGCCCTTTAGGGTTTATTAGCGTAGGAGGCGAACGACGCCTGTATCTCTATGGCTCGATGATGAGGTTGGAGGATCATTTGTGACGACTTGAGGAGCATTGAAGACCTTAAACATGTGGTTCGAGACATTTGAGAAGACCCCACATTGGGAGGACATGTGTAAGTTGCTTGGAGGAGATAATTGAACTGTTGGATCGCGAGGATGGCGTGATCGGACCGTTGGTTCTTTGTGGCCCATTTTCATCGTGCCATCATCGGAGGCTATCGAGCATCTTAAATTTGCGTTTATTATATGCACTTTTACTTATTTGAGTTTTGGGTCAGTGTGTGCACGTTTTTTCATGCGAATGTCTTTTTTTTTATTATTAATAGGGGTATTTTAGTAATTATGTTAATTCCGAATTTTATAAGGATGTTGCACTAAACCTTTTTCATTAGTTGTGATTAATGAAAAGCAAGCCTTTTGGTTGCCTCCTCCCTCTCTCTCTCTCATGGAACTTCGTCTTCTTCCCTAATCCTCTTATTTTCTTTGCTTCTTATGCCCTTCTAATATTCATCTAAGGTAAACTTCTTCTTCATTCTCTCTTTATTTCTATTATCTCCCAATCCTCGAATCCTAAGTTTGAGAATTGAATCAAAACCCCAATTCCTCAAACTTTCAATTCCCTAATCCAAGAAATCATTTGATCTCCCGTACTAGTGAACTCCATTGTTCGATTGGGTTATGACCATGCAAGATCGGGAGGTTCCATCCCTCGTTGGGTCCAACCTATGCATTATTTGAATTTCTTACTTCATGGTAGTGATGATGGCCCGCTCCATTCACGTCTCTTTATGGTTTTCTTAGTTTACGCTGGTTGATGTTGAATTTTAGATTATTATTGTCTTTTATTTCCGCTAGATTATATATGTCCATACACATGCATCATAATTATTTCCGCTTGGCTTTAAGGTCGACCACAAAGAACCTAATAACAAAACAGTATGTCCATATTTACCACAATAAGTGCACAGAGGATCCATACCACGAGCATGACCAATACTATGACCACAACCTTAGCCACCATAACAGCCTTCTATTTTTGTACCTCTACCTTGGCCAGTACCAACATTATAAAAACTCCTAAATCGTGTAAATTTCTTAATCACAATTGATCTCATAGTTGTACCATGCTTACCATCTCTTTAAAACAAGGCTCATGCACTTTAAGTGAAAGTGAAAGTGAAAGTAGGTGAATAAAGAATATGACCTTGAATAGGTTCAAACTCAGAATTAAGACATCCCAACAATTCAAATATCATTTTCTTCATAACCCTTCTTTTATATGCCTCTACATTTATAGAATAGACAAATTGCAGATAGTCCACGAAAGATAAATCATGTTTAGTCCACGAAAGATAATTCATGTCATAACCATAAATCATAGAATAATAATCAGATATTGATCACTCTTCATGTCTCAAATTACTCATCTTTTGATAAATTATAAATTTGAGCTATATTATTCTTATTAGCATGTAATTCATAAGCTGTCAACCAAATTCCACACGCAGTAGACGAGGAAAAATCCTTCGCTGCGGGAGATTGCGTGCATCCACAAGGAATAGTCTCGCCTTCAAATGGGATGGGAACACCCTAACGTCATTAAAAAAAAAAATCATTGGGAGACTCCCGAATCTACATCATCTCCTAGTGGCTTCAAAGGGGATGACACACGAAGAGTCTATGCAAGTGATAAAATTGATCCATGCATTCACAGAGTGGATAAATAAACTCACACATGCGATAGGCAATCTCGCTAATCTGGTAGAAGAGTTCCAGCGTAGAGGGAATCTAGAAACCAAAGTTGGAACAGATGAATTCATAGGGGAAGGTCTCCACCAAGGCCCTAACCAACAAAGGGCGGCCCCAGCTTATGAAGACACCAATGATTGACTCATTCAATTGTTGGAACATGACAGAGAACTGGAAATCGTAGTAAAAATTATAAATAAATTAAAAAAAAAAAAAAAAAACAACGAATAGATCCATGAAGTAAAAGAAAAGTTGACATTTAAAGTGATCAATGAACATTGGACCTTCACTTAGAATTCACCAATGGATCAATTGATTGATTCAATTATAGTGACAATCACATTGATAGACATGCAAAGAGGTCTCAACACTCAATTGAAACACCTTTCGTATAAGATGACTGTAGCACGAAAAATGAAGCAAATGTTTCAAGATTCACAAAAAACTTTAAAATTATAACAAAGAATTTAGCACCCCCACAACAACGCAAGTGAGAGAGATACATCTGCAATGGACTCCAACAAAGGTTGCATCAAGCCAACGCTTAGGGGCACCACTGGTTTCCACTAAAGAAAAAGAAGATTCATCATAAAGGTAGTACAAGTCCAAAGGTTGAGATTGGTTTCCAACTAGAGAACAAGTTCTTTCAAAGCCATAGAGAATTGATGCAAGCCCACAGCCCACATAAGCCCACAACCCATTCAAGTGCCCAGGGTCCAACATGTGCTAATTTTGGATAAAAATATCAAGATTTGCAATTTATTGTTTTTGAAAAATATAAGGGTTGATTTAAATATATGATTGAAGATATAAGGGTTAATTTGAAAATGTGATTAAAGATTTAGAGAATTATTTCATAAACTTGCTCTTGCTATTATTAAGATTTTATCTTCTCAAGTAGATTAGATTGATATGAAATCAATCTCTTAGTTAAGAGGATTCTCATTGAAAAATCATTTAGAGTCTATTGGGAGGGTAGAGGAAGATATTCCAAAAATTTAAGTGTGAGTTTTCTTTAGTATTGTAAGAGAAGAAGGTTGATATCAATAAAGTTCACTCCCTCTCTACGCAAATATTCTTATGAGTGTACTCTTGTTTGTTTCTTTGCGATTGGGTGTCGAGATCTCATTGACTTAATAACCGGGTTGCACAACTTGACCAAAAACTTTTTTTTAAGATGGAGGTAAAAAACACTTATGGTGTAGAAATTAAAAATCACCACTATCTGAGTTATTGGGATTCCAATGGTGGCTAGAAGACCATGGAAACGAACTTCCACGCGAAATGGTCTGAATGATGCTGTGACTCCAATAAAATGGTCTTGAACTCCAAATATCCAAGCATGGGGCACAATGAAAGAATCATTCTTTTACAGCCATGTGCTTTCTAAGCCCTAGACAGGATGGGTGGGATTGCAAGATGGAAGTGATACTTGACAAAAATAAGCAATCCATGAGAGGCCCCAACAAATTGTCAATAGGACCTATTTTTATACCAACAGTCTTCACCGTCGATTTTAAGATGGTTCCAATCAAAACGTTCAGCGAATCGAAGACGTACCGATCGTAGAGATCTGACGAAGATATATGAGGAGCTGATGAATCTGTAGTAGCTTAGAGAATGATGATTTATAAGAGAATATAGAAAAAAAAAAAAAAAAAAAAAAAAAAAAAAAAAGGGTTTTGGCAGAAACGGAAGACGAAAACCTAACCCTATAATAGGAAGAAGCTGCAGCCTGAGGAATCTGGACGAGCATCAGAGGATTTTGGCAGAAGCCAAGCAGAAGAAAACAAAGAGAGGTTGAGCAGAACAGAATGGGCAAGCGAGAGAGACATACAGAAAAAGAGAGATATGATCTAGGGTTTGCCGTTTTTGCCCCTTTTTCTACAGTTGAAAACGGCTTAAAACCGTGCACGTTAGGAAGGGCCTAAAGCTATTCCTGTGCCAAAGATGTAGCCGTTCCCAATCAACAATTTTGGTGTAGTGAATGGCATCCACCTGGGTCCACAAATGAAATCACGAGATGCATGGTACAAAATGCGAGAGAAAAAGCTCTGCAAAACCTCTTCCAAGTTACTAATGATAACCGAGCTTGAAATAAAACAGAAGTGCAGTTTAGAAGTTGAACTGAAAATGAAGATCGACGGGCTAGAAGAAATCATCCCAACCAAACCCATGATCAATAATCCATCAAAAGCAAAAATTACCTACAAGAAAACTGAATTGCAAGACTAATCAATGCCCATCCAACTAAAGAAAATCCATCAAAATTCAAAGAAATGAATAAAGAAATCCCATAAACCAAAATTCTGGATTACATTGCCTGGAAACACGTTTTAACTGCTTGCAAATGCATGCTGACTTGAGGGACAGAACCATGGAATGTGGATATCGAACACGGCAAGTTATGAAGCGTGGAGGTTGAGAATAGAGTGCATGTGTGGGTTCACAAGAACTAACCCTTTCTGTGCAGATGCATGATATATCAGCAATAGAAAGGATGTGCAATGTGTGATACAAGCAATTAAATAGGAAGAATTAGGAACAAATTCATAAAATACTGCTTTTTTTCTTGGGAATGGCTAGATCTGCTAAACATTCTAAAAGCCCAATCAAAGAATCACGAGGACGAAGAAGCAGAGATGTCTGTTCTTATTCTAATCAGCTATCCCAATTTTTTTTATTTTAAATATATATGAAAAGATATACGAATAATACCCAACCGAAAGATAAATAAAGAAGTGTCCATAAATGTGTCCTTATTCTCCTAAATCTCTACCACATGCGACATCCAAAATCAATCAAACAAACAAATGAAACACAAGCTACAAGTAAATATCCGTAGAACTCTCCTGACTCTCTATCAACATGCATTACCCAAGCAAAAGGAATAAAAGAAGTGTATAAATGCAAATAAATATCTGTTCAGCTTTCTCCCAAAATCTCCAAAACATGTTTTGCACAAAAAAGAGAATTGTTGCAGGGGAATGATGGGGGCTGGGCATTATATCATAACTACAGAGCAGGGGTACCTCCTCAACTATGCATGAACAGAAGAAACTGCATGAAACTGAAGAAAAATGTGAAACCCCCACCCCCACCCCCGCCCGTAATTTATAGATGGATTCGAAGAGAAAACAGGAACTGACTACAAAAATGCCAACAAAAAACCATGTAGCATTAAGTGATTAAAATGCATTATTGTAATATATGTGTTTACAGACCCTGCAACCAAAAGGCATTAAGAGGGAAAAAAAAAACCATTAAAGATGACCAAATAAAACCACAAAAGCAATTAGATTTCACAGTTTTCACAACATAGACAACAACTCAAACCAATTACATAAAGTAGGAAATGGAAGTAAAAAAAAAAAAAGAAAAGAATGATAACATCCACAGATAGCAGAGCTGATTTGCATGGTTAGCATCCACAACATAGATAACAACTCATACTGACTTATTGAGGCCAGCTGCATGAGTGGCATGAGTGACTTAACAAGGCTCATATAAACAGACAACCATATAATGTACCTGGAACAATACCCTTTTCAACAGTTGCCCTTGTAGCATTTAACGCATCTCTAACCGTCTTTCCTCTCGCCAACTTCTGCCTCATTGACCCCACCAATCTATAAAGCATACAGTCTGTCGAACATGGCAGTACTTTTCTCAATGGATGTCCTTAACTGTCAGAGATTTACCATGTCAGTCTTTCCCATCCAAGGAAAATGTGGTTCGAACTCAACTTTTCCTCAGTTGAAACTGATCAGTCAGGGAAAAAAATTCTCAATACAAAGAAGGCATGCACTTGTCTAACAAATACAGCCCAACAAGCAACTAACAGGCATGGGCTTTTTAAATAGATTCCTGAAAGTGTATAAACTATAAAGAACAAGCAATTCTATTAAATGATATGAAGCAGAAGTTCCACTTACTATTTCATCAATCTCCTAGCCTACAAGTTGCAGTAAAGGCCATAAATCAAGCATCAAATGAAGTCTGCAAAAGTCCTGACTGAGTCTAGACAAGCAAATACAACAGGGTGGTTTCCATGCCTAATGTCATTCAAGTCAATCCAGAAAGTCCATTTTCAAGAATTCATCCTCACTGTTTTATGTCTGAGACTATATATTTAATAGAGAGATTGGCATTATGCCACTTCAATATCTGTATGCTATGCAATCCTCAGAAAGATATAAAGGGAAATTGGGATAAAAGAAGCTTCCCATACCCAATATGCACCGGTCCTTCCATCACTTAAGCATTTACCTTAATTTGTTCAATTCGTTCCTGAAGAGACTGCAAAAACTCCATTTCTCCAGCTTTGTCAGAAGAGAGCTGCGTTCCTTTTCCAAAGCCTTTATGTCCATTGCCTTTAACTCTGGCTATTAACACCATGAAAAAATAAAAATAGACAAATAGACAAATAGATAAATGAATAGATGGGATAACGATTAAATATTCCCTCAGTTATACTTTTTGGACCAATTGTTTTATTACATACTTTCAGTGACATTTTTCCAATGATATAGTGAGAAAAATGTCAAAATATGAAAAATCTCCCAAGGAGTTCCCTCATTGAGAAATTACAAGAAACCGATTTTTCGCTGTAACTCTTGTCACAATTCAACTGGAGGTAGCGACCACCCATATAAAATAGAGGTATGTTCCAATGTATCACGATGAATTGGAGTTTGGTAAACTGGGACTTTAGCCTTTGAATCTGGGTCATCTTCCAACGATCTAAACCATTTATACAAGGAGACTCATTTTGTGTGGTGGAAAGTGATCAACAGATATAAGGTGGAGATTGGCTTGTTTCAAAATTGTGAATTTTGTACTTTGGCTTTGAACATAAACAGTTATCATAACTTTCATATAACCAAAGGATTAAACAGTACTTAACATCATGAAAAATAAAAATAAAAAACGGAAAAATAGATAAATGAATAGACGGGATAACGATTAAATACTCCCTCAGTTATAGACTCCATATGAGGCTTCAAGATCTCTTCGAGATCGGTTTCATCAATGGCATCCAAGCTGAATTTCACCTGGTATGTGGAAGTAACACCAACATGTTCAACGGAGATCAACACCTAATAGTTTTTTTATATTAAACATATATTAGAAAAAGAAAGAGAGAGAGAGAGAGAGAGAGAGAGAGAGAGAGAGAGAGAAGAGTTTGCAGTGAGTAGCAGTAAAGTGTGTGGGACGTTGTAAGATTTCTTCCAGAAATCACGGTTTTCAGAGGGTGTTGGCCTGAAACTCTGATATCCCCTGGGTAACCTGCAATCAATGGTGGACCTTCGTGAAGAAGTTTTTTGCCTTTGAAAGAAATATGGGTATGAATGAGTATTATTTGATGAATGAAAGAATTTAACCATCAGCATGTAAATATTTAAAACGTTGCTGGACACAAGTTGATGCAGGATGCCCTAATTATGATGCATGTTCTTGAACACAAGTAAATCAGCGGAATCAAACAACAATAATAATATAAAATCTAGCAATCATCATCATGAACTAAGAAGATCACAAGGAACATGCACTGGAACGGGCCATTCATCACAACCATGAAGTATGAAGTTCAAGTATCGCTATGGTTGGATCCGACGAGGGATGGAACCTCCCGATCTTGCATGGCCATAACCCAATCAATTAAAGGAATCTCTAATCCGGAAAATCAGGAGATTTTGGATTAGGGATTTGAAATTCTGAAAATTAGGGTTTTAGGATCAAATCAGAATTTGGGGATTGGGGAATTCGAAATAAATGAATTAAAAAGGATAGATTTACCTGGAAGAAGGTTAGAGGGGCATAAGAAGCAATCAGAAGAAAGGAGGATCAAGGAAAAGGAGAAAGCATCACCATGAGAGAGAGAGAAGAAGAGGAAAGCTCCAAGAGGCTTTTCATTAATCAAATCAATAGTTAATTTTCATGTTTAGGGCCTAGCCCACTTAAATAAACAAAGAAAATAAGTAAAAAGTCCAAACTACCCCTAAAACTAAGCAAAAACGCGTAAATAAACAAAACTGTGCGAAAGTTCGGGCGCCCGATCGGGCGCCCGAAGACGTCCAAAAACGTCCAGAGAGTTTCGGGTGCTCGAGAGGCCAAGTTCGGACGCCCGATCGGGCGCCCGAAGTCTTCAGCTCTTCAGTCCTTCTTCTCCATTCTTCCTACACACGTGTCCTCCCTGGATGGGGTCTTCTATGTGTCTGAGCACGTGTGGAGGGTCTTCAGCTCCTCAATAGTCGCCTATCCACAAGGACGGTGCTTGTGGTTGGCGCTTTCTTCGTTGGTACACTTGAAATGGTCTTGTGTCCTCATCAACTCCCCTCGGGTGAGAAAAACTCGACTCCGACGAGTTAAGACTTTTGTAGCACTCTAATAGATCCGGATCAATACTCTGTAATTCCGCTTCAGTCAACCACGTTGATTCAGAAGGTGGCTTGTTCTTCCATTTTACAAGATACCTCTGGAAACCTCCATCTCTCGTAGATACTATCTCATCCTCCAAGATTTCCTCAATTTCTTCCTTATGGGTAATGGGTAAGGGAAGGGGTGGAAGGGGTTGGGAAGCAAAGTCAGAAAGAGGCCATGAAAGCGACGAGGGATCGACAATGGGAGCATGGGAACGGACTAGATCTTCCACATTAAAAGTTGGATTAATGCTCAATTCAGGTGGAAGGTCAATCCGATACGCGTTGGACCCAACCTTTCGTAATATCTTGAATGGTCCAATACTGCGTGCTTGTAATTTCTTAGCGACTCCTTGAGAGAATTGCTCTGGCCTTAATCGCATCATTACATAGTCTCCTTCCTGAAATTCTTGCGCTCTACGATGAGAATCAGCAGAAATTTTATAGTCATCATTGCTCTTATTTATCCGCTGTCTAACATGTGTATGCAAATCATGAATGTGGCGTGCAAATGCATCGGCTGATTCAGAAGACCTTTGGGTAACAGACATAGGTAAGAGATCTATGGGCATTCTAGGTTTGTAACCACTTACAATTTCAAAAGGACTCAACCCTGTAGACCTATTAACTGACCCATTGTAAGCAAGTTCAGCAGTTGGTAAAATTAGGTCCCAAGTCTTAACATGTTCACCCACTAGACAACGTAGGAGATTTCCAAGACTACGGTTTACCACTTCAGTTTGACCATCTGTTTGTAGGTGGTAAGCAGTAGAGAATTGCAAACGAGTTCCCATAATGTGCCACAGTGTCTTCCAAAAATAGCTAGTAAATCGAACATCACGATCAGACACTATGGTTTTAGGTAACCCATGGAGACGCACCACACCATCAAAAAAGATACGAGCAACATGAGACGCATCTGACGTTTTCGAACATGGGAGGAAATGCGCCATTTTAGAGAAACGGTCCACCACGACAAAAATGGAATCGTGCTTTTTGATTGTCTTGGGAAGCCCAAGCACGAAGTCCATACTAATGTCCTGCCACGGAGCATGTGGCACTGGCAATGGCGTATACAGCCCGGTATTTTGTTTTCTCTGCTTTGCCAGTTAACATGTACGACACTGCCCTAAAACTTTGGCTACGTCTCGCTTGAGACTTGGCCAATAGAAACGATCTTCCACAAGGGCAATGGTCTTATCACGACCAAAATGGCCAGCTATCCCTCCTGAATGAAGCTCCCAGATGACGAATTCACGAAGGGACATACGGGGAATGCAAAGTCTGTCTCCCTTGAAAAGGAAGCCATCTTTAAGAACATATTCGCCCATAATACACTGGTCACTAGAGAGCGACGCGTAAGTACCCCCAAAATCAGGACATGTGGGGTATTCATCTTTCAGTTGCTCAAACCCGACTACCTCTACACTCAAGGAGTTGAGCAACGCCACTCTTCTACTAAGGGCATCTGCTGGTTTGTTTTCAACCCCGGCTTTGTGTTTCAATACAAACGAATATTCCTTAAGGAACGCTACCCACTTGGCATGCCTTGGGTTGAGTTTCTTCTGAGAATGTAAATATCTCAAAGCCTCGTGGTCAGAAAACAAAACGAATTCCTGCGGTAGGAGATAGTGTCACCAATGTCTCAGGGATTGTACTACCGCATAGAACTCTTTGTCATAAGTGGAGTATTTCTGTTTTGCCTCATTCAATTTCTCACTAAAATAGGCTACAGGGTGGCCCTCCTGGCTCAACACTCCACCTATACCAACACCAGACGCATCACACGCCACCTCAAAGACTTTAGAAAAGTCAGGTAGACGCATGACAGCAGCTTCTACCATTTTGCCCTTAATCTCCTTAAAAGCCTTGACTGCGGCTTTAGACCACACGAATTCTCCCTTTTTCATGCATTCTGTAATGGGAGCCATGATCGTGCTAAAACCTCTAATGAACCGACGATAAAAAGTTGCTAGGCCGTGAAAGCTTCGCACCTCATGAATGTTCCTCGGTTCTGGCCACTCAACTATGGCCCTGACCTTTTCAGGGTCTGCACGCATCCCTTCAGATGACACTATGAATCCTAAGAACACAACTTGGCTGGACATGAATGCGCATTTCTTAAGATTAGCGTACAACTTTTCCTTCCTAAGGACGCTACAAACCTTTTTTAAATCTTCAAGGTGTGATTCCTTAGTGGTACTGTAAATAAGAATGTCATCAAAGTACACCACTAGGAATTTTTCCATGAACGGCCTCAAAGCTTGTGTCATCACCCGCATGAACGTACTGGGTGCATTAGTCAAACCAAAGGGCATGACCAACCACTCATACAACCCATCTTTTGTTTTAAACGCAGTTTTCCATTCATCCCCTGGGCGTATACGGATTTGGTGATATCCACTTTTGAGATCTATCTTAGAGAATATGGTGGACCTCGCCATCATGTCAAGCATATCATCAAGCCTAGGTATGGGAAACCTATACTTGACAGTAATTTTGTTTATGGCACGGCTGTCCACACACATGCGCCACGTGCCGTCTTTCTTTGGCGTCAACAATGCAGGCACAGCACATGGGCTCATACTCTCTTGGATGAAACCCTTTTGCAGAAGCTCATCAACTTGCCTCTTCAATTCTGCATGTTCTGCAGGGTTCATCCTGTAGTGAGGAAGGTTCGGTAGAGTAAACCCTGGGACAAGATCAATGGCATGCTGTATGTCCCTCATAGGTGGCAACTCATTCGGTAAGTCTTCAGGAAATACATCACTGTATTCCTTCAGAACCGAAGTCACCTCACGGGGTAACTCTAATGGAACCTCAGGTGTGATCTCTCTAGCCACAAGGGCATACACCATAGAATCCCCTTTAGTCTCTTTTTCAAACTCTCTTGCGTTTATTATATGTAGAGACTTAGGCTTGGATTTTCCCACTCCTTTAGGCTCACTTGCCTTCTCATCCTTTTTCTTCCCTAGTGTGTTCTCAGGTGGCATAGGGTTAAGTTTGATCTTTTTACCGTTATGCATGAAGGTACACGCATTGGAACGGCCAAAGATCGTGACATCATTATCGAATAGCCACGGTCTACCTAGGATAACATGTCCCACATCCATAGGTAACACATCACACCACAGGGACTCTTTGTATGACCCAAACTCGATGGGGACTAGACATTGATGGGTGACAGGTAGGGATGTCTTGTCAACCCAAGAGACTTTATATGGGTCTGGATGAGGTGTGGGTTTCAGTTTCAATCGCTCTAAGGTGTTAGTGGAAATCACATTCTGACAACTTCCACTGTCCACTATCACCTTGCAATTCTTTTCACCACACTTGGCAAGAGTGTAGAAGATAGTGCTTCAACGCCAGTCAGCACTACTCCTAGACTGAGCTAGCACACGCCTGACTACTGCAAGCGTTGCTTCTCCATCTACTTCTTCATCATCAGTAAGTCCTCCTTCAGGGTGATATTCTTCAACTTCATAATCACCCTGGTCATCTCCACACTCGTGGGACTCGCCTATAACTAAGGCTTTTCCACGGTTCTTCGTAGGACACTGATTAGATATGTGGCCCAGATTGCCACACTCGTAGCACCTCACTTGGCTACCTCCACTAGGACCTGCGCCAAGAACCCCTTTGCCCTTGTCCTCCCTACGCTTAGGTGAAATGGTCGCCTGTGCTCTAGGTTGACTACCAACATTAGGTCTAGTCCCCTGGGAACTAAATCTAGCACTGGAGTCTCGGGACTCAAAACGACGGATGACAGGAGTCCTTAGATACTGCTCTAACTCCTGCACGACTTGATACGCTTCATCCAAGTCCGTTAAGGGCCGAGTCATAAGCTCGCGCTGAAGATCCGCACGAAGGCCCGTCTTAAAACGCGAAAGTGTTACTAGAGGGTCTTCTTGGATATCACATCGCATCACATATTATTCAAATTTAGCGATGTAGTCAGCGGCAGACATTGACCCTTGGCGTAAGGATTGCCATTGGTCAAGGAGCTTCTGACGGTATGAGAGAGGAAGGTACTTCTCCCTCAACCTCTCTTTCATCTCATGCCATTCTGTGATAGGGGCTCTACCAACTCTTTCTACCCTACGCTCAGTGTTGGTACAAAAGAGCTTCGCTTGACCCACAAGCTTCATCTTAGCAAACCGCATTTGACGGTTTTCTGACATTCCATACCACTCAAAGTAGTGGTCCATGTCAGCAACCCAGTCAAGGAATGCTTTGGGGTCCAAGCGCCCATCAAAACTCGGAGCCTCGACTCTAACATTCTTCATCACACGCTCATCTGGATCATAGCGGTCTTGATGATCATATGTGACTCGTGCCTCTCGCACAACACCACGACCGTTACCACGATTTCTATCCTCACTACATACACGTGTGGCAGCGCGTTCCTCTATGATTCCCCCCACTTGGGAGTGCGCATCATCCCCAACAACGGGGTTCTCCCTTTGGGACGCCCCTAGCTGCTCGACCTTGGTCCTGGTAGTGGTGATCTGGTCCTCAATGCGGGCAAAATCACGCTTGTGACTTGCTTCTAGGGCGGTTATCTTTTGTATCAATTGAGCAAGTTGCTCAGATAACTGCTCGTTACTCATGGTAGGCTGAAGTCCGAAACCTCTACCTCTTCTAGTGGGCATACAAATAAGACTTGAACCAAAACTCTACCCAACTAGACCACCAGGTATTTTGACTCACAAGATGAATGCGATGAATGCAAAACTAATATGAACTGACTAAGAAAAATTAAAACAGATAACGACTCAAATATGGAAATTTTCCAAATTAGGTAACTTTCTAAAATCGGAAAGTTTCTAAAATTGAAAACTTTCTAAATCTGAAACTTCCTAAATTAACCTAAAAATCAAAACCCTAATTTGATAACTCGATCTAAACACAAACCATGCAAGCCTATTCTCTGATACCAAATTTGATGCAGGATGCCCTAATTATGATGCATGTTCTTGAACACAAGTAAATCAGCGGAATCAAACAACAATAATAATATAAAATCTAGCAATCATCATCATGAACTAAGAAGATCACAAGGAACATGCACTGGAACAGGCCATTCATCACAACCATGAAGTATGAAGTTCAAGTATCGCTATGGTTGGATCCGACGAGGGATGGAACCTCCCGATCTTGCATGGCCATAACCCAATCAATTAAAGGAATCTCTAATCCGGAAAATCAGGAGATTTTGGATTAGGGATTTGAAATTCTGAAAATTAGGGTTTTAGGATCAAATCAGAATTTGGGGATTGGGGAATTCGAAATAAATGAATTAGAAATGATAGATTTACCTGGAAGAAGGTTAGAGGGGCATAAGAAGCAATCAGAAGAAAGGAGGATCAAGGAAAAGGAGAAAGCATCACCATGAGAGAGAGAGAGAAGAAGAGGAAAGCTCCAAGAGGCTTTTCATTAATCAAATCAATAGTTAATTTTTGTGTTTAGGGCCTAGCCCACTTAAATAAACAAAGAAAATAAGTAAAAAGTCCAAACTACCCCTAAAACTAAGCAAAAACGCGTAAATAAACAAAACCGCGCGAAAGTTCGGGCGCTCGGTCGGGCGCCCGATCGGGCGCCCGAAGATGTCCAAAAACGTCCAGAGAGTTTCGGGCGCTCGAGAGGCCAAGTTCGGGCGCCCGAAGGCAATGGTCGGGCGCCCGATCGGGCGCCCGAAGACAGTGGTCGAGCGCCCGATGGGCGCCCGAAGTCTTCAGCTCTTCAGTCCTTCTTCTCCATTCTTCCTGCACACGTGTCCTCCCAGGATGGGGTCTTCTATGTGTCTGAGCACGTGTGGAGGGTCTTCAACTCCTCAATAGTCGCCTATCCACAAGGACGGTGCTTGTGGTTGGCGCTTTCTTCGTTGGTACACTTGAAATGGTCTTGTGTCCTCATCACAAGTATTTAAATATTTGAGTGTGAATGAGTACTGTTTGATGAATGAAAGAACATCGTCGTGTATCATGATATACTACTCGAACGAACTAATAGATAGCCATCAAAAGGTGGGCCAGTACTATACTTGAAGATTTATCTAAGTCGTAACCACCTGAGTGAATGTTGGTTGGGATCACTTGAGAGATCATTGGATATGCCCAGATTTTGCTGGAACAAATTATCATTGCCGCTTTTGTTTTGAAACAAGGCCCCATGTTGCTGACTAGACAAGTCAGCAAGTTCAGTTGATATCCTGCATTTATCAGATGGACATACTTAAATCATGGGCATTTAGATTGAAGTGGAAACCAGCGACAAAATCATCTATCGGACAATGTCAAGGAAACGAAAAGCACCATCAAACACTTGCAATGCTTCTGTTAAACAATAGAAAACAATCCCATGCAAAATGTTCAAACTCAGAAAATGGCCCGTGGATTGGCAACCAATAGAAAACTAGCAGATGTACATTCAGATGGAGCACTACAAATCCAGCAATCACTCACAAGCAAAATTTCTAGAATCATGAAAGAGAAACCTTTTAGCAAAAGGTTCTAATTCAAAAAGCAAAAAAAAAAATTATATATATATATATATATATCATCAATGATCATTTTGCTGGCAACCAATGGTTCAAATTTTATTTTTTTTTTAATCAGTAAGGATCAATTAGATTGAATTCTATTTGGGTAAACACTAATTCACAAAATAAATAATTGATGAAGTTAACCAAAGCAAACAGAATATCTCACCTCTATACAATCGAACATTATTGTCAAACATCAAGCAGTGCCCAAGACAATTCATTAGCTTAAGTCCAAATTCCTATTTCTCAATCTGTAGAGAACATAGTAGGTTATGATAGAAAAGTTGAAGGAAAATGACCAGGTGGCAAATAAAATGACAAAAATAGAAACTTATCATTAGACAACGATGGAATAAGTATCTTTATGATATAGGTAAGATGGGTTAAATTCAAAGAAAATGAAAAGGAAAGAAAAAATAATATCATCAATGATCATTTTTGGCCAAATGAAAAGAACTAAAAGAATACAAGGTGCACACAAACAGAAAAGTGAAGTTGAGTTTTGGAGAATGTACGGTTGAGTTACTGAAAATTCGTTTGCCTCGATCTTCTTCCCAGACTTTGGACCTTTCATTGGGCAATTTGATTGAAGAATGAGCTGGACAAAGCATTAGGAAGCTATCCTGTGAAAAACCAACAAATTCATAAATATTATCTTTTGAATGGAACTCTTTGGAAAAATATCTTTGATAGATGTGTTGCAATCAAAACAACTACCAATCTGTCGTGAGAAAAATGCATGTAATCGATCAGTGTAAGCAAATAATGGAATCCATGTGAGTAACATCATAGAAAATGCCAACAGTGGACAAGTTATGATTTCACATGCATTTGGTTTGACGTGAAATTTCATATTGTAGGTTTCACAGTCAGTTTAAGTGATAACAAAGATGAATTTCATGTCAACATTAAGTATAACATGGAATTGCCTACGGTTTAAGTATTTGATAATGTACAGCCAGATAAATTTTGCCTTCCTCTTTAACCTATAGCTTAGTATGAAAGAATGAAAGCACAAGGTAACACCTTTTATAGCCTCAAGCATTCAATCATGGGGATAACTACCAGCACTAGGTACTGAAACTTTCATTTCATATGAAACATGGAAAAGGTGTGATGTAATGAAAATTTTCTTGATGAATGATAATCAGTGATTACAATATCAGTATTTTGTGATTCTGTTGACTTGCTCTTTTGTGGAATGTCCTTGTCATGACTCACAAGTTGCTTAATTGAATTGACAAGGACAAAAACATTCTAGGAGTTCAAACACGACATGTCCCTCAAATCAATCTGAACTTGCCACATTGCACTTTTACACTCAAACTTTCCCAATTATTACCAAAGTGTATCACCCCATCCATAAATGCACCTCACCCCTTCTCATTCCACACATCTTGACACATCTCATTCTCCACAAGGAGAAAATTTCTCTACTAAAGAGTGAGATAAGATAGATAAGAGTGCAAACAAGAGAGAAAGTGTGTGCATCTCATCCATACCATCCACCCATTACATCTCAACCATTTAGTTTAATTTGTACCCGTATCAAAGACATCACAGGAAAGAATCATAAAGATCCCTCCCTCCCTCCCTCTCTCAAAACAACATACAAAATATATTAAAGTGAAGAAAATACAAACATTCAATAAGTGATCAGTGTTACCTGGACACATGGCACGTGTGCAAGTGAAAAAGTGTCCTAAAGTGGCTGGCACAGGACACTTCGAAAAAGATAGCACAGGAACAAAAATCCCAAACTCCTTAAAGCGCTTTTTGATAAGCTGTTGAAAAGAAAAAAGGAACAAACAGAGAAGTGGAAGTATCATCCCTCTATGCCAAAATGAGTTAATATAGCCAACAAAAAAAAAAAAAAACGATTTGTCAAGACCACTGTGATGTCTATAAATGTTGGGAAATAGGTTGGCTAGCACGGTAAAAAACTGAATAATAAGCATAACAGGAACCAAAGGGCCCCAAGTGTCATCAACCACACCTAGCTAATCATGGACAATGATCAAGGATAGACACTCAAAAACATTATAGGAAATAGAAAAGAAACTGTTTCGAATCTCTAATGCCGTTATCAAGACATACCTCCATTGTGAAGGATGAAGCAAATACTGGAGTGTGGGAATCCAAAGCAAGAATAACCTGCTCAAATATTGTTTGCATTATTTTCTTTGAAGTATAGATCATGAGAATTCAAACTTGAAGATGGGTATGTAACAATGACTAAACCAAAAAGAAGCCTTAGTAGTTAAGGTAATGAATTTCTTTTCTGTTTACCTAATGCTTATCAATAGGTAACGAACTTCATAAAACCTATGAAGAAAACAAATGGTTTTAAAAAACAATTAATTAGATAATGGATATTTGCTAAACAGATAACAGTGGACTATAGTCACTCATCAAGTGTGGATGAATAACATGAATGAAGCTCTAAAAGAGAAGTGACATTCAAACTTGATGTTTTTTATACATACACCCCACTTTTGTACTTCTAACTCAAAGAATTTGGCTCTTCTTCTTTTCTTTTTCTTTTTCTTCTTTTTTTTTCAACTGCTATTGTTACCATTCTAATATTATAGCTAAAAGAAGGGGAAAATAATAGAGGCACATGCAAGAGATCATACAATGTCAATAACTACCAACTCCAGATAACTTAGATAAGGCTCTGATGATGTGATCCATGAATAAAATTACTGTTATCATTCAAGTAAATAAATAAATAAACACTTTCTTTCACGAAGCTGTTGGATGCATGGAATTCAGCCCCTTAAGAATTAGTGGATACTATTGCCCTCTAGTGATCATGTGGGCAACATGGAAGGAAAGAATGATGGGATTTTTAGAGATGAAGCATTCTTTGCCATGATTGAGGGATTGGAAATCTATTGGAGATGCTACATTCCTCCAAGTTTTCAAATTGGAAACTATAGAAGATATGAAATATCAGAACTAGTAACGAAAGCCTCATTAACCAACCCAACCCTTGCATAACCACTAATCATCGCACTCCGAGCGATCAAATTCCTCTCAGGAATTTCCTCGAAACACCCCATGTGCACACCCAATTACTTCACATTTTACATAGA
Organism: Liriodendron chinense; assembly: GCA_003013855.2. Classification (NCBI taxonomy): domain Eukaryota; kingdom Viridiplantae; phylum Streptophyta; class Magnoliopsida; order Magnoliales; family Magnoliaceae; genus Liriodendron; species Liriodendron chinense. The sequence goes on from PVNU02002152.1 coordinate 664,503, forward strand.
AATTCAACAGCCCAGTCTTCACATGCGCCCACCTTCGGCTTGTAACCATCATAACCTCATCCGGGCAAATCCCCACCATTTGCATCTCCCTAAACAAACCGAAAGCATCGTTAACCAACCCAACCTTTGCATGCCCACTAATCATCCCACTCTAAGCGATCAAATTCCTCTCAGGAATTTCATCGAACACACCATGTGCACACCCAATCACTTCACATTTTGCATAGAAATTCAACAGCTTGGTCTGCACAAACGAAATTCCTCTCAGGAATTTCATCGAACACCCCACGTGCACAGCCAATCACTTCACATTTTGCTTAGAAATTCAACAGCTCGGTCTGCACAAACGGGCTCGACTCACATTTTGCATAGTAATTCAACAGCCCAGTCTGCACAAACGGGCTCGAGTCGAGCCCGTGGTGGAAAAAATGCGAATGGATTTGCATAAGCCTAAAAGGTGCTGAAATAATTACCTTAGGCTAGGATCTGGACACCAGCGTATTTGACGTCCCAGCTGAATTCAGTAATGGCCCAGCCAATGTCACCGAAGCAATAGGCATTGTTGATAATGTAAGAGAGGTAATCCTATCTGTCAATAGCTCTGTAAAGACAGAGCGGCCCACAGCATTTCTTCTCTATTCTTTGCCTCTTCTCCGCCATGACCTCCACTAAGAGCAGCGTTTTCTGCTGTCACGCAACCCATCGCCGGAATCTGATTCCGCCATCACTGCTGGAGCACCGTCGGCCAGCGGCGCCACAACACCAACACCAGCAATGCTCGACGTTTCCAACGTCCGTTGATACCACCGGCGTGACTCCAGCCAAAACCCTAGAAATTTAGAGAGAGAGAGAGAGAGAGAGAGAGAGAGAGAGAGAGGAGATGGAGTCATGGCATCCACATTGATGGTGATTAAATTCACCATGAGAGATCCAATCTAGTTTCAGTACGTACATGAAAGATCGAAACCCTAAAAATCGAGCACGAGAGATAGAGATGGGTTTTTTTAGGGGGAATGCGTGAGAAATAGGAGAGAGATATGAGGAAACGGGGATATTGCCCTAAGGAAGGTGATGTGTTTCTTTGTTTTTCACTTAATAACGGTTTAAAACCCTTCTAAATTAGAGACGGACTAAACCCATTGTTAAACCAAAAACATAGTCGTTCCTAATCAGCAATTTTGGTGTAGTGCCTTAGGCGTGACATGCGCCTACCTTTGGATTGCATGAAGGCTCACACCTACAATGATTCCTCTTTAAAGTCCACGCCTTCAATTAGCTATCTAAGAGATATTCATATGGTTCATGATCCCTATTCAACGCTAGCATACAGCTGTTACGTCCACACTTCCTAACAGCATTGCTTCTGGGTGACCCAAAGGCTTAACCAACCATGTCATTATCCTCTGAAGCTTAATTGCATCATATTATTAATGGTTCATTTGTTTGGAGAGAGTGCTGATCATATGATTTACCTCTATAACCATTTCTGATCGTCAGAGCTTAAAACAATGATGTCTTCAATATCGCACTCATCATGTCTCATGTATTTTACCAGTGCCATACACCGTCCATTTTATCCATCACAATTTGCCAGCCCTTTTAATTATGCAACCCCACCAGTTCATCTCACACTTACGACACCATGAGTTTTGTAATAGAGAAACCATTGTAAAAACAGTATACCTATGTCTATCATTTCACCGTGAGGAGTATGGAATCTGAATCAGTTGATCACGGATATCTTAAGAATCACTCAGAGGCCTACCTAGTATATTATGTATGCAACGCTCAATATATATCATTTGCATCTTTCATATGTATTCATCATCTCTTTATTTCATAATATTTTTTTCATTTACCTTATTTTATATCGTACTTTTATTGTGTTTACCTTAGAATCAAGGGTTATGCCACTTGAATGTAATTAACGGCCTATGCCAAGCCATAGGCTAGAATGTAACAAGAACCCACACTAATAAACGGTTTAATAAAAGCTTCTCAACCATGTGCACTCTCCATTCTTTCTATGTACATCTTTGTGAATGATTTGTGGATTTCTTTATGATATCAACATTTATCGAAATCGATGTAAACATTTGGCTAAAACACAAGCTTCACATCTTGACATCACTAAAATCAATTGATTGAGGCAACAAAGCCTGTAAGAGTAAACTAGAAGGATAGTCAAACCAACAATGCCAAGTATAAAGTTGTTCTTTTTTACACCAAGACACTTACTAAATTGACTTGAAGAATTCAAACGAAAAATGCATAATACATTCTTCGAATGTCCACCACTAAGAAGCTTTTTTGTCTTCATATCCTAAAAGACGGAATGATTAGGAAAAATATCACAATACAATTTAGGTCCTTTATAATCTGACTAATGGATAACAAATTATAAGCAATATTAGGAATTAATAAAACAAAGGACAATGAGAATGATGGTAAAACTAAAACAATATCCTCTATAACCATTTGTGTGTTAATCGGAACTTAAAACAGTGATGTTTTCAATATTGCACTCATGGTGTCTCATGTATTTACACAAATAGTGCCATACACTGTTCATTTTATCCATACCATTATTCCAGACCTTTTCATTTCACCAGGGTATGGAATCTGAATCAATTGATCGCAAATATCTTAAGAATCACTCAAAGGCCTACCTTGGATATTATGTATGCAATGCTCGACATAAATCATTTGCATCTTTCATATCATTCATATGCATTCATCATCTCTTTACTTCATACTATTTTTTCATTTACCTTATTTTATATTGTACCTTAGAATTAAGGGTTATGCCACTTGAATGTAACTAAGGGCCTATGCCAATCCAAAGACTAGAATGTAATAAGAACCCACACTAATAAAAAGGTATAATAAAAGCTATTCAACCATGTTCGTTCTCCTTTCTTTCTATGTGTATCTCGACAATGTTTATGAATGCTTTGTGAATTTCTTTACGATATCAATATTTATCAAAATTGTTGTATATATTTGGCTAAAACACAAGCTTCACATTATAAAATCTTGACATCACTAGGCTCAACTGAGGCAACAAAGAGTGTAAGAGTAAAGCAGAAGGATGGCCAAACTAACAATGCCAAGTATGAAGTTGTTCTTTTTTTACACCAAGACACCTACTGAATTAACTTAAAAAATCCTAATGAGAAATGTATAATCCATTCTTCTCACGCCCACCTCCAAGAAGCTTTTTTGTCTTCAAATCCTGAAAGGCACAATGATCAGGGAAAAATATCACAATACAATTTAGGTCATTCGTAATCTAACTAACGGATAACAAATTAGAAATAATATTAAGAATTAATAAAATGAAAGACAATGAGAATGATGGTAAAACTAAAACAATACCCTTTTTTCTAATAGGTGTTAAGGTACCATTTGTTAATTTCACATGACTTAAATTAGGATTGGAGGTACATGAAGAAGAAGAACGGATATATTGTTCATATGACATATGATCAATTATCCAATGACTTGACGTAGTATGAACGGTTGTGGAAGTATTATGTCTTAGTCAAAGATGCAGACGAGTAGACTTCATTATGAACGGCGTCCCTTAATAAAGCATCATACTCACTCTTCGAAAGATAGACCACATCACCAGCTATACAACTATAGTTGAACTTGCCAACAGTACAACTTTCACAATTATATTCTCAGAATTCTTACCATCTATAGTTGCAGAATTAATAGCTTGGCTTTAAGGTCGACCATGAAGAACCTAACAACAAAACAATATGTCCATATTTACCACAATGAGTGCACAGAGGATCCATACCACGACCATGACCAATACTATGACTACAACTTTATCCACCATAACACCCTTCTATTTTGTACCTCTACCTTGGCCAGTACCAACACTATAAAAATTCCTGAATCCAGTAAATTTCTTAATCACAATTGATCTCATTGTTGTACAATGCTTACCATCTCTTTAAAACAAGGTTTATGCACTTTAAGTGAAAGTGAAAGTAGGTGAACAAAGAATATGAGCTTGAACAAGTTCAAACTCAGAATTAAGACATGTCGACAATTCAAATATCATTTGCTTCATAACACTTCTTTTATATGCATCTACATTTATAGAATAGACAAATTGAAGATAGTCCACGAAAGATAATTCCTGTCATAACCATACATCATAGCATAATAATCAGATATTGATCACTCCTCATGTCTCAAATTACTCATCTTTTAATAAATTGTAAATTCGAGCTATATTATTCTTATTAGCATGTAATTCATAAGCAGTCAACCAAATTGCGTGCGCAGTAGATGAGAAAAAATCCTTCGTTGACCTTTAGTTCCAAAGAATTCAGGAGTCGAGAAAAAATACTTGTAAGTTCGATTCCCCTCCCTGGGATTGCCCAATGCACGTGGTTTGCGGGAGATTGTGTGCGTCCCAAGAGAATAGTCGCGCCTTAAAATGGGGTGGGAACACCCTACCGTCATTAAAGAAATCATTGGGAAATTCCCGACTCTACATCATCTCCTAGTGGCTTCAAAGGGGATGACACACGAAGAGTCTATGCAAGTGATCTAATTGATCCATGTACTCACAGAGTGGATAAATAAACTCACGCACGGGATAGGCAATCTCACTAATCTAGTAAAAGAGTTCCGGCGTAGAGGGAATCTAGAAACAAAAGTTGGAACACATGAATACGTAGGGGAAGGTCTCCACCAAGGCCCTAACCAACAAAGGGCGGCCCCAGCTTATGAAGACACCAATGATTGACTCATTCAATTGTTGGAACGTGACAGAGAACTGGAAATCAAAGTAAAAATTATATAAAAAACAACGAATAGATCCATGAAGTTAAAGAAAAGTAGACATTTGAAGTGATCGATGAATTAACATTGGACCTTCACTTAGAATTCACCAATGGATCAATTGATTGATTCGATTATAGTGACAATCACATTGATGGACGTGCAAATAGGTCTCAACACTCAATTGAAGCACCTTTCGTATAAGATGACTGTAGCACGAAAAACAAAGCAAATGTTTAAAGATTCACGAAGAACTTTAAAATTATAACAAAGAATTTGGCACCAACAACGCAAGTGAGAGAGATGCATCTGCAATGGACTCCAACAAAGGTTGCGTCAAGCCAACGCTTAGGGGCACCACTGGTTTCCACTAAAGAAAAAGAAGATTAATCGTAAAGGTAGTATAAGTCCAAAGGTTGAGATTGGTTTCCAACTCGAAAACAAGTTCTTTCAAAGCCAGAGAGAATTGAAGCAAGCCCGCGGCCCACGTAAGCCCACAACCCATTCAAGTGCCCAGGGTCCAACATGTGCTAATTTTGGATAAAAATATCAAGATTTGCAATTTATTGTTTTTGAAAAATATAAGGGTTGATTTAAAGATGTGATTGAAGATATAAGGGTTAATTTGAAAATGTGATTAAAGATTTAGAGAATTATTTCATAAACTTGCTCTTACTATTATTAGGATTTTATCATCTTAGGTAAATTAGATCGATATGAAATCAATCTCTTAGTTAAGAGGATTCTCATTGAAAATTTATTTAGAGTCTATTTGGGGGGGGGGAAGAGGTAAATATTCCAAAAAATTTTAAGTATGAGTTTTCTTTAGTATTGTAAGAGAAGAAGGTTGATATCAATAAAATTCACTCCCTCTATACTCAAATATTCTTATAAGTGTACTCCAATGTTTTAAATAGCGTCCATAGCGTTGCCGTAGCGCTACGTAACATAGCTAAATAGCGTAAATCCTAGCATACGCTACAGCTACGTAGCGTGTAGCGTAAGCTACAATGTATTTTTTATTATCTCTCAAAAAATGTATTTTTTTATTTTTTTAATTATTGTTTTTTAAAAATGGTGTAGAAGTCCCAGCATAAAAATAAAAAATAAAAACTGAAAATATATAGTCAAAACCAAACCTTTCTATGTTTACTTTCACTAAAAATGGTGGTGATCCTTTGTTAAAGTTGATGTGAAATTAACACACTAAAAACCCTTTAATACTAAAAAGAAAAGGGGCTTCGAAAGAGGGTTTTCAGAAACCCCTCTTAACTTCTGGGATTTTTATTTATTTCCATGCTTGTGAGTTATGACTTGTGGTTTCAATTAGACATTATTAATTAAAGTGGTTTGCTTCAAAAGTTGTTAATGCAGTAATTATTTGATTATTGATTTTTTTATAACTTTACATATGCGGATTAGCTTTTGATAAATAATTAATAACTTGCTTGAACATGCTTGTACTTGAAAAAATGAATCATTTGTCAGGCATTTTTATATTTTTTGTTTTTTTCTTACTAATTATCATATTTTTCTTATTTTAAATTTAAAAAAATAGAAGTATCAGTAGCTTACACTACACACTACAAAGGGTTGAACGCTTCGCAACACGCTACCGCTATTTAAAACACTGGTGTACTCTTGTTTGTTTCTTTGCAATTGGGTGTCGAGATCTCATTGACTTAATGACCAGGTTGCACGACTTGACAAAAAACTTTTTTTTTTAGAGAGAGAGGTAAAAAAAGCTTTTGTTCGTAAGTTATTGGGATTCCAAGGGTTGCTAGAAGACCATGGAATCGAACTTCCACACGAAATGGCTTGAATGATGTTGTGACTCCAATAGTCTTGAACTCCAAATATCCAAGCAAGGGGCACAATGAAAGACGGGTTGGGCACCCTTCTTTGCCCGTGTGTAACGCATGGTCTCTACTTGGTGGGAGTTGAAATTCCTAGAACAAAACTTCAGCCATACAAAGCATAAGACAATAGAAAACAGTAAATAGAAGGAGAAATACGATCAATTGTGGCATGGTGAGCGTCGGAAACTCCATCGTCAAGGATACATCCTCTTCCCAGTGGAGGGTCTTGACTTGGAACTTCTTGTCAATTGGAGATGAGGAGTTTTGGTAGGGAAAAAAAAAAAAAAAAAAGATAAATGGGTCCTTCCATCGGGACAATTATCAGAAATGATCCCTAATGGGTTGAGGCAAACTCATCAACCTATGTCAACCTAGAAGGCACAGGAGTTTCAACTCCTAGAACCAGCCTCCTTTTTCTTGCTCCTTTTCTTGTTGAGTTCTCCTTTGCAGGGATTTTTCTTGGGGTAGAATGGGTTCCAAAGGTTGAAGATGGGATGGAGAGAATGAAAGCTTAAGACCCTTCTCTCTCTCGAAGGGTCTATTAATAGACATGGGGTGAGTTTTTAGCAATTTGAGAGAACTTGGTGGACTTTCCAAAGGGTAGAGGATGTTTTAGATGTGTGACAAGTGGCTCAATCTAGGGGGGTTAATTTGAAGTAGGTTGACCGGCAAAAAGGGTAAGGGGATGATATTGATTCTAGAAGGTTTCTTGGGTTTTTGGGTTTGAATGGATGTGAATGGATGTGATTATGCCAAGTGTCAAAATCCTATGGTTCATTAGGGTAAGAATATAATCTCACAAACCATGGTTAAGTTGGAAGTTTGTTGGTAAAATGGAAGGTTAGGGTCTAATTAGGTGTCCAGGGAGCATTTTGGTCACAATTTGATCAAAGGGGTCAAAATATATGGATTTTGGATTTTGGATTTTCGTGCAGAACATAAAATAAAAAATAAAAAATAAAAAAAAATAAAAAAAAACCCTGATTTTCAGCCCACACGCCCCTCCGTTTTTCTACTGGATCTAAGCACTTGGCATCATTATTGGGTGAGCATGGGCTTGTTGGAAAGCTAACTTGATGAGTTAACTAATGGCTTTGGTTTGGTGTCAAAATTCAGAATGATTAGAAAAATAATGGGACTATCCATTTTTTTCTGAATCTCGGTCCAAATTGTCACTGTATGACACCTGGTAATTCAATCATATCTCGGTGCTCAGTAGATTGGCATGATTTTGGGCTTGTTAAAAAGCTAACTTAATGGGCTAACTAATGGTTTTCAAATGGAGTTCAAAATTCAAAGGGGATTTCATAGATATCGAAGATAGACGTTGAAGTTCGTAAAAATGGGGCCTTCCTAATTCTAGGCCAGCTAAATTCCTGCATAATTCAAAGTCAAGATAAGACCCTTTAAAATCAGCTGGATAAGACAAATAGACCACCCATACAGACCTGGGAGTCTACAGATATGTCTTTTAGTTTAATTTCATTACCCAAGAACAAAGACTGGGTGCAAAGAAATTCTTCATGTTGTCCGAGAGGGCTATAGACCCTTACCACCTTCGCCTTCCAACTTGATTGTCAAGCAATTTAGGTGGGGATTCCAAATCATCATTAAGTATCTAGGACTTCCTTTTAGATGAAATTAGGTTTAGCTCAAGCACAAATGGAAATGGAAAGGTATATAGGGTTCAAAATGTGTCGTTTGCCCTTGTAGGCCATCTTGAGGGGTCACGAATGAAATGCATCATCCACATTGAGTGTGTGATGCATTCAAGCCACAAAACTGTTTTCTTTCTCAGTTCCTTTCAGTTCATTTTTTCTTTTCTTTTCGGATTATCTTGTATTTCTTTCTTCTTCTCATCACTCTTTTGAATTTTTCACTCTTCTGATTCCCTTGTATGGTAGATTTGTTGTCCTTCCTCAAGGCAGCCTATAAAGTGTTTTTCTTAAGGGCATTGTGTGCAACGCAAGGATAGAATCAAAGTTACAGAAACCCAAACAATGGCAAACCACAATGAGAAAGGGTTTTATGAAGAAAAGGATAAATCAAGAGCATGCTCAAACAAAATATCTTGAAGGTCAAAGATCAGAAAATTACACTCAACCAGTGTTTGCAGTATCGATAATATCGGCCGATATATCAGCCGATTTTATCGATATCGCTGGTCACCGATAAATATCGGCCCAGTTATAACAAAAAAAAAAAAAGCAAATTCCTTGGTACCGCACGATATATCGTGCGATATCGATAATATCGCACTTTGTATCGATATCGCACGATATATTGGCAATATATCGTGCTTTTTTCTTTACGCGATTCCAGATATCGTCGATACCTGGACGATAGCATCCAAGTATCGGTCAGAGATGCCGGAATGTTTTTAAACTTGGTTTCTTTTTTTTTTTTGGGAGAAAAAACTTGGGGAGGCCCATTTTTTCTCAATTTTCTCCTATTTTACTCTATCGGTCAGACGCACAAGAGTCCCCCATTTTGTAGAAAAAAATGATTTTTCGTTCGATTTTCTTCTAGTTTCTCCTCCCTAAAAAAAAAAAGAACCGTTGGGCTTTCGGGCGCTCCGCCCCGAACCCCGGGCAAGGGCGCGCCGCCCCCTACACCCCCGGCGAGCTGCGTAGGGGTCATAGTTTGCTGAGTCCAGTTAACTATTTTTTAGATTTTATTGAATCCTCATATAGATCTAGGCCGTATAGAATAGCTTGCATTGCGTTGAACTAGGATAGTCAAAACTGCATTTGGAAGATACTCATTCAGTTGCATCATCCATAGGTATATTTCTCAACTCTCTTGCTTGTTTTACTTTGTCAATACATTGGTTGTATTTACATTAATGTCTTGTTACATTTGTATATCTTATGGAATCAATTTAAACAATAGTTGCATCAGTTCAGTCAGATAGCGCATAGCTTAAGATCCTTTTACAAAGAAACTCCATTATGTGGACTTTTTTTTTTACATATTATGATTTAAATGTGTGTATTGAGGTCCATTTTAACAATCCCTGAAGTTTCATTGAAAAATTCAATCAATTTCCCAATGTTTTCCCATGTTTCCCAAAAAGTGCGATACATTCCGCGATACAACCGATATTTCCCACCGATACGCAATATGTATCTGTATCCCAAGGGTGCGAAACGTAACGCGAAACCGATACTGCGAACACTGCACTCAACTAAATGTCTTGTAGAGCAATTACAGACAACCATGAAGCATGCAAGTCAAATGGTAGTTGACCTGTACGCTCAATGTCAGGACAATGTGGAAAGAGAAACCCAAAAGCAAATATCTCAGCAAAATCTAACTTGTTACAATTTCAACTCTAACTGCATCATTAATGAACTCATCTTTTACATAGAAGGCCACACTTTTCATATGAAAGAAAACATGCCACTCCAAATGTTTCAGCACAGCAACTTTAGAGTCTTATATTACAAGGCTATAGTATGAAATCACACATTCTTACTAGGAAGCACTATGCGGTTTACTTCTCATGTTTGTCTGCATTTACTTTTTCTGAAGCATTTTGGAACTTATCTTAACCTATACAGAGAACAAACTTTATATTGAAAAAAACCTGTGGAAGGGAAAATCCACATTAAGTACACATGATTATGCACGTTTAAGCCTGCAAGAATTACCAAGGGCACGGAGCATCTTCAAAGCTTGTGTGTATCATAATGATCTCAAATATTATTTGGATAAATAGGTTAAAGACTTAAAGTATAAACTACATCTAACCAGATCTAAATTTCTTGAATCCATTCTAGTATAAGACCTAGATATTGTATGACAATAGAACCAGCTATCTGATTCAGCTGAGTCAGGTTCAAAGAAGCAGAGATGATAAAGCAGCATTTATAGCTGTCCACTCTGCATGCTCAAGTATGATACCAAAGGTTTTATCAGATTCACAAATAAAATCTTATATATTTTTAAGTCATGATCAGGCTCAGCAAAGCAAAGAACAGCAGTTGACAAAACTCATAAATTTGTCAGAAAATGGACATTAATGGTATAACTGACATAGTCAAGCACAGTGAATGATCAAAGAGCTTCCACGCAAAAATCATCAAGCTCTGTATTCTTTAAATGATTGAGAACAAAGAACAAAAAAGGCCCTTGAATCAATCGAACCAACATCTAGAAAAGAAAAATATGACAGTTAAAATTACCGGTCTTTCTTCACCATGTAATGGTTGCAAAATTTATTCAATCAGACAGCGGAAAAATCAGTCAGACCACGAGGTCGTAAAGTTCTCTGTCATCTTGCTAATGCTTTTATCCCAAACAGTTCGAGCTTATGGCCCTCAGTTAACATTATACTATCAGAGCAGCCAGCCCACCAAAAACATAAAATAGGTACTTCATATGATTGTTGGTCAAAAGAAATGGCTTTTCTTTTTTCAACCCAACAATGGTAAGGATGTAATCCACCTATCAGTAACCTAATCCATTGTTCTGGTAACTGGTGCACCCCATTACTGGATAGGTCACACCCAAACCTCCTGCATATCCAATGAAAATTGGCAGTTAATCAGGACTCTGAATCAGAGAGCATCAAATGAACAATTTCGGGTGACATCTCCCATCCACCATGGGACCCACCAAATGAACAGTTTCGATCACCAAAAGTTGTGCCCCATGTCTAGAGATTAATGGTCGGAGGAAATGCCCGACAGATCATTGTGCATTCACTCATTGTAAATTACGGATTCAAGTCCTCAAAATTGGAACAAGCGAAGCCATCAGCCCAATCCCCGGTTTCATCCAATATCATTTATTCTCATCATCAGATTCGTCACTCAGTACCTTCATCCCCAACTCCCTCCGTGGCTTAGCCGAAAGCCCTTTCGCCAACATCTCCTCATCATACTTCCTCGCCATCTCAACCATGCCTTTCTGCACCAGGGCATCGATCAGAGCATTATAAGCGAACTCATCCGGACTACACCCGTGCTCCTTCATCTTATCCCACACAATAAAAACCAGCCGAAGAAATCCCCAACGCCCAAACTTCTTGATTAGCATCACATATGTTTCCATTCTTGGACGGCACCCATCGTTGACCATCCTCTCAAACAGCTTCATGATTTCCTTTGGCCGATCAAGACACCTAAAGAAACAATGATATGTGATCACATTCGGCAGGACTCCCTTATTATGCATTTGCTCAAGAAATACATACGCCTGCCTAATCCTCCCCTCCCGACACAAAAGCTTTATCACCGTATTGTAAGTAACCACATTCGGCTGACACCCGAATTCCAACATCTCCCGAAAGACCCGAATTGACTCATCAGCACCATCCGATAGACCGACGGCATGAACAACTGTATTATACGCCACAAAATCCAGCGCAATGCCTTTCTTCTTCATCTCTTTGTAAAATCTACCAACTCTCCATGGTTTCCCCGATTTACATTGGATATCCATATATATAGAGTATGAATGGAGATCGCGGGCAATTCCCATTCTATCCATTTCTTCCCAAAATTCCCGACATTTACTCCACCAGCCCATCTTGAACCACCCGCGGAGAATTATATTGCACATCTTTGTACGTTCTTCCGAAAATTCCAAACCCATTTTCTTACACAATTCATCTGCTTCGATGACGTGTCTATACTCGCAAAGAGCATCGATGAGGTTGAAAAACGAGGTCCTGTCTTTTAAGCTGTAGTCAGCAGTTCTATCGTAAGTATCAACAGCTTCTTTGATGAGATGCGCGGAAGCGTACCGTTTGAACATGATCCGGAATGTCGTGTGGTCGGGCGAGAGGGGCTGGCGTTCTTGCATCCGCCCGATCAGGCCCCATGCAAGATCGAACTCGAAGAACTTCCCGAGGACATCAATCGTGCGGTTGTAGGTGTCGACAGTGTGCTCGAACCGATGGTCCTTCTCAACCCAGTTGAAGAAATCAAGGGCGCGTTTCCAGTCGTTGGCATAGCTGGAGATGGTTTCTGCGACGGTTGATGGGTCGAAGTCGACGGAATCGGGTGTTTTGATGGACGGTTTGGATTCGAAGATTTTGGAGGGAAATTCAGGGGTTGTTGAAGGGTAGTTGTGGAAACTAAGAAAGGTTTGGAGAGGAGAGAGGAGTGATGGAGAGAATCGGAAGCAGTTGGAAATAAAAGGGGGGAAGGAGGGCATTTTCAAGTGGCGTTGGTTAGGGCTTTTGGAAGTTCTGTGGAAGAAGAGGGTTTAGAGCAACGGGCGCGGATTTTAAGTGAGGCAGGGGTAACAGCTTAATGGGTGAAACCCTGACACTGGGGCCCACCTCGATATATGTGTTCTATATCCATGCCGTCCATCCATTTTTTTCCTGAACATGTTACTAAGTGGGCCAAGAATGAAGTAGATCCAAATCTTAGGTGGACCACACAGTAGGAATTGAATTCTACCATTAAAAACTTCCAGGGCAAAAAGGTTTTGAATCAAGCTGCTATTTGTTTTCTTCCCTTCATCCAGGCTTGCGTGATTTATTTCTATGTTTTTTCCCACACTACACTCACACCACAGCAGCTTTTTATATCATAATGGGTACTAAAACCAATGACTTATGTTGAAACTCTTGTAAGTATACTGTTGAGGCATGAGTAAGTGAAGTCTGTGGGCAAATTAACATTACAGTTGGCCTGCCTTGGGAAGATTTTAATGGTGTCAATTTAATCACCCCTGTTTTCTGTGGTGTGGCCCATTTGAGATTTGGATCTACCTCATTTTTGAATTCATTATGTAAAATGGATGGACGGCTTAGATATACAACAAATACATCGAGGCGTCTCACGGTTAGAGCCTCACCCACTAAGCCATTGCCATTGCCCCTGCCTCACCCAATCCACCCTTATTGCAACGGGTGTACCTAGCACCAATTGAGTGGTCCGAGGAGGAAACAAAGATGAGATCCACCACATTCACCGGTATGCAGCCTCATATTCACCAAGGACCCAAAAATCAGGCCTTTCCAAAACTCATGGAGGCCACGGCATAGGGAAACTCACCATGGGGATCGGAACACCCATAACCCACGTGTGAGGCTCACTACAGTTACCTGGCACCTCTCATCAAGGTGAAGGAACTCACCATAGCCCGCTCAGGTGGGCCTGTTTGGCTCAAATTCATTCGTTTGTGTACTGCGTGTGTTGGGCAGGCTAGATTCAAATGCAGCTTGAATTAAACTAAAAACCTTATGATCCTAAGTGTCAGAATAGACCAATTATGACTGGATCTGTGCACATTGGTTGTCTATTCTACCATTGATTACAAAAAAGAATTAGGCAATTGACAAACGGAGGGTTCATACTTTTGATGAGTTCTTCTTGCTTGTACAAAAAGAACTTTCAATTAAGAATGTAATAACTTACACAGTTCAAAAAAAAGTTAATATTTATTAAAAGAAAAAAGAGGCCAGAACTGATAATATAAATATTGTTTTTATGCATAACTACAATTGGCTAAAAGATAAATAAAAGAGGGGGGAAAAGTTAATTAACAGCAATTCATCGTCGCCTGCTAAGATATCGGGCTTCATAGGCAAAACTATTGTTGGGCATGGAGGCTGGTCTGCCTACTCAATTAGCTTCGTAGGCAAGACATATATTTGGAATGACTACATGTTCATCGCATGGTTGGACTTCGTTATGCAAGACAATCATGGTTCACAAGTATAGTCATTTGTTCGTCACTCGGCTAGCTCCCTGGCAAGGTGATCGTTGAGGTGACTGTCAATTTGTTATTTAGGATTCGGTTCCATGGCAAGACAGTTGTTATGAATAACAATGTATTCGTTACCCCACGTGACTAAGGTTTATGGGTGAGACGATCACGGTTACTCTATCGATTGTTCGTTACTCAGCCATGTACTGAGTAGGTGAGAAGGTCAGTGGGGTGACAATCTTTTCATTTCTTAGAACCAAGCTTAATAAATGAGATAATCGTAGAACAATATCTATTCGTTGCTTAGGACCTCACTCCGTAGGCAAGACTATCATAATTCGACAACTTGTTCGATGTCCGAATCAAACTCCATAGCAAAACAATCATGGTTAACAGTGGTTTGTTCATTGTTTAGGGCTAATCTTGTGATGAGATGATCAACGGAATCTCTAAGTACCTTGGCAAGAAAGCCCCATTAGCCTTTTATTTTTAGCTTAAAGATATTCCCAAAAGTCCAGCAGTATGACCGCAAATATAGCGTGTGGGCTAACTAAATCTAATCTAAATAATCCGAATTGGTTTACAACATTGCATTGGCGAAAAGTAGATGAGCTAAATCGAATAAAAACTAATATAAGTGTCCATGACAAACAAAGGATCGGCGACGTTGTTAAAAAAGTAATGTTGTGTTAGAGTGATGTGGGCTCGAAACTCTTCATTCTCTACTGAATTTATAAGGATGCAAGACAATTGCTGAAGACTCCTGTTGTGTCAATTCAATTAAACATGAGGCCACGTGTGTGATCGAGGGCCTGTATTCGGATTTTGTGTGTAATTATGATGCGCAGGCGTGCTAAAGTCTACTCCACTCAATGTTTGATTGAATCGTTGATGCCCCCACTTTGAATCAAACTGATTAGAGACTAGATGTAGGATCCAACTATCCTCTCAACCACCGATTGTGATTGACGATCAAGCAATTTATGAAAGGGTGGGGATTAGCCCTTCTGAATTTATTCTTTTTGCGTTTTGTCAATGGACTTAAGGACTTATTCTTTCAATAATATTTTAACTTAATATTTCTCAAAAGAATATAAATAAAGTTCATCATATTGCTTGTTATGTGTGTTTTTCCTTAATTAATACGAATTTTAACTTATTCTGTGAATAACTATTTATCTCCAATAATTTGATATGGGTTATTTTGTAAAATATGCTTAGAAACATGACTAAAATCATATAAAACTATTAGATTTCTCAAAAATCTCATATCAGAAATAATTATGAAAATGTTATTGACATAGACTCTTGAATTCTAGATCGTATGGTTCCCATGCTCTGTTTGACTTAAAATTTTATAGCATGCCTATCCATCATAAATTAAGCATACACATCATTTCAGCTCTCGGATCATTTTAGAACTGGCCCAATTAGCAAATCAGTTCCTTAACCCTTGGTTTTAGTGGCTATCGTGAGAGAAAACCTGGCCATTACCCGTAGCCACTCATTCCCCATCTAGTGAGTGTCTTAGATGTCAAAATTTTTGGCCAAATTCAAATAATTACTCAGCCAAAAAATAATTAATGCACGATTAGGAAATTAATCTCCAAATTCACCTTAAGTTGATATCAAGTTACATGGCCCCCAAATTACCTATGTTCCTACTTCAATCATAACTTAAATTAAAGCAATACCTTAGCCTCATATGATTACCGGGATATACAAAATTCGAACTCTGATCTATAATCCTACAACCAACCCATTCTTTTTCCGTCAAAAGTTAGAATTTCATATATAGACATTTTCCATCATCGATCAACCATCAAATTTTGTCTAATTGTTTACCTATCATGACTACACATTTCTTCAAAATTTGAGCCCTGATTATCAAGTGTAGATCGTTTATTGAGATAAAGTCTATTTTGACACCCGTCAGACCATTTTTCAATATCAATCAATCTAGATTTTGGATCACCAAGAAAAATATATATCCCAAATTTATTCGATGACCCCAACACCATGAACATGTGAGATTTGAAGAAAGATAGCCCGAAGTGAGAGAGTTTGAGTGTCCCAATTTTATGAGGGAGAGGTGGACGCCCACCCTTATTTAAAAGAGGGTGTGCACGCCCACTCTCTCCCAAATTTGTCCCAAGTGCGGTACACCCTCTCCCTTCACATCCAGCCCTCACACGAAAGAGAGAGAGAGAGAGAGAGAGAGAGAGAGACAACTATCATCTAACGCCTATCCAAATCCCACATCGTATGGACCTTCCATCCTAGGCATGTGTGCTCTCCAAGGTTCATGTGGATATCATTTCCTCGAGGTTCTCCATTTATCATTTCAAGTTTAGGTAAAGGTGAGAATCCCTTGAGGCTCAATTTAAATTATAGCATAGGTTTTTTTAATTTTCTTCATCTAATATTTAGATTGATGTTTGTTTGTTTTGAATCTATAAAATTTATTTTTAATTCTCTATTTTCAATTGATTTATTGCTAAAAAATTTGGTGTGGATTAATGGATTCATGCTAAGATTTGATTTGTGGAAGTTTGGAACCATGATTGTAACTAAACCTAAACTATATAGTGGTGGGGCCCTAAATTACATAAAATCCATGTTAGGGTGCCAATCTAGGTAGGGCGTGTGACCTTATGAGCACCATAAGGATGTCCCATGGTGTGGGAATTCATAAATTCACCTAGATCAGCGAGTTAACTTGTTGAACTGAGCTAACCCGCCAACTCTAGCATGGTGCGCCCCTAGGCTTGGGTGTGTGAACCCTATCCAATGTGGTTTTGATTTGGTGTTATATGTGTGATGTTTGTGCATATTGAAAGTGTGTTTTACATGAAGATATTATGATGTGTTATTGCCGAACTTTTTATAAAAATTCACCATGATGTGTAATTAAACGTTTGGATATGAAATCATGTATGTGTACAAGATTACGTAAAAACTACAAATAGTTCATGAATAACATGTGCTCGTGATGTATATAATATGCCATGTGATGTTGGATATAGAATTGTATATGCAGATGTCACGTTAGTGGAATCCCCTTGCCCCATATGTGATAAATTGTATTTTGAAAAGTATGAAACCCATCAAGAGTTGTGTTGTTATATTGTTGGCAATATTTTATGTGTAATTGTTAAATAATTGCCAAATGATTTAATTATGGACGTGTTACATATGGAAGATCCATGAAGGATTAATGTGGGATGTATGCCATGTGTAGTATCATGACTACGATGTGTACACCTCTTCTTGGTTGGCCACCGTTGGGAAAAACGGTTATTATAGGGTATGGTGGACCATGAAATGGAGTAAGAAATGACCATTAATCGTGAATATTGATGAATCAGTTGAATGTTAAACTTAATTAAAGACGAAACTAATCAGCACTCATAGGGATCCAACTTGGTGGATCAGCCCTCAAGTGTTGCAACGGATGTGTGACTGGGTGTCCAGCATCTAGTTGTGCACTCTCTAATTGGAAAGTGTAAAGGGGGTGTCCCCCTTCCACTAGTGGGGCTTCATCGTGAAGTTGTAATTGGGGGTGTCCTGCTTCACAAACAACTCTGGTGACTAGTGGCTAGTGAATGTGTAACTGGGGTGTTCATCATTCATTTAATCAGGGTGCCTTAGCCAGAGCAAGCATACATGCATTGTATTAAATAAAATTTTCTTATGAATATTTTACTTGAAGATTGTTATCATGATTATGTTATTATTGTGCTAATCTTAAGAGGATGACCTCATTGAGTTGAACCATGCAACTCATACCTCTCATTGGAAAAACAATCGCAGGTGACGCAGGTGATGATCCATGAAAGAAAACTGAACCTTAAAGAGAAGACAATAAAGGCTCGTGGCAACAGATGGTAGACAATGAAGCTGAAGCGGCTTGAGAGACTTCATCTTGTTTTCTTTGTTTTCTAAGTTTAATTTAAATTACTTCTTGAAAGATGTATTAAGCGTCAATGAGATGACAGACACTTGAACTTTATTATTTTGTTTAAAGACTCTGTGATTGAAAACTTAGAATATAATTTATATAAAATGAAAGTTTAGTTTTCATCATTTATGCTATGAATGTCATGAGAATACAAAATCATATGTGAATGAATGGAATATGTTCGAATTATGTCCTTAACATATTCAAGTTAACACCCGCGAACTTGACCCATCATGTTATCCATGAATGCCGAAATCTCAGCCTATTGCGAAACAAATAAACAAAAGGAAGGCTAAATAATATCGATTTTATTCATATTTGAATGTATGACCCATTATAATCGATATAGTATCAAACAATCAAAGAAATAAATAAACGAGAGATAAATACATGATTTGTCTTTTGAAACAAACGATCAAGGTGAATGGTCAGTATGATGTGATCAAATAAGTGTGATCGCCTCAATCAGAACTCAGTTGATCATGATCTAATAACTTAAGGTTACGAACATATAATCTAATCCTATTGTACTGTAGCAAGAGTCGCTAAGCAATAGTCATATGAACTAAAATTAGGCTAGTCTAAGCTAAGATTAAAGAAAGATAAACAAAAGATAAATTAAAAAGTAGATAGATTTGTTTGGCGTAGGGCCTCAAGCTCTTCTTCGTATGCTCCTTTTATAGCTCGTCAAGGTGACAAACCCTTATTGGGTTTCCTTAATGATCTTGGATCCTCTGCATTTTCAGTCTGTGTTTAGAATAAGAAGGATTTTATATAGATCTGAAGTTACTATTTTTTAAGATATTCTTCTCGTAACTGATCCCTTCAAGAAGATCTTTGTGATCCATTAACTAGATTCGAGATTAATCCAAGGAACCTCAAGGGACGATCTCAGATCTAAAATCAATCATGGTCACCCATCTAGTCAGACTCTCTGTCTCTTCTGCTCGAGGTATCAGACGATCTAGATCGAACCACGTCTTGCATTTAACCATTTACTATGTGATGTTTGGAGTGCTGAAGAGGATAAATGGACATGATCTGCCTGATACCGATCTGCTTCCAGGGCAAAAAGGTTTTGAATCAAGCTGCTATTTGTTTTCTTCCCTTCATCCAGGCTTGCGTGATTTATTTCTATGTTTTTTCCCACACTACACTCACACCACAGCAGCTTTTTATATCATAATGGGTACTAAAACCAATGACTTATGTTGAAACTCTTGTAAGTATACTGTTGAGGCATGAGTAAGTGAAGTCTGTGGGCAAATTAACATTACAGTTGGCCTGCCTTGGGAAGATTTTAATGGTGTCAATTTAATCACCCCTGTTTTCTGTGGTGTGGCCCATTTGAGATTTGGATCTACCTCATTTTTGAATTCATTATGTAAAATGGATGGACGGCTTAGATATACAACAAATACATCGAGGCGTCTCACGGTTAGAGCCTCACCCACTAAGCCATTGCCATTGCCCCTGCCTCACCCAATCCACCCTTATTGCAACGGGTGTACCTAGCACCAATTGAGTGGTCCGAGGAGGAAACAAAGATGAGATCCACCACATTCACCGGTATGCAGCCTCATATTCACCAAGGACCCAAAAATCAGGCCTTTCCAAAACTCATGGAGGCCACGGCATAGGGAAACTCACCATGGGGATCGGAACACCCATAACCCACGTGTGAGGCTCACTACAGTTACCTGGCACCTCTCATCAAGGTGAAGGAACTCACCATAGCCCGCTCAGGTGGGCCTGTTTGGCTCAAATTCATTCGTTTGTGTACTGCGTGTGTTGGGCAGGCTAGATTCAAATGCAGCTTGAATTAAACTAAAAACCTTATGATCCTAAGTGTCAGAATAGACCAATTATGACTGGATCTGTGCACATTGGTTGTCTATTCTACCATTGATTACAAAAAAGAATTAGGCAATTGACAAACGGAGGGTTCATACTTTTGATGAGTTCTTCTTGCTTGTACAAAAAGAACTTTCAATTAAGAATGTAATAACTTACACAGTTCAAAAAAAAGTTAATATTTATTAAAAGAAAAAAGAGGCCAGAACTGATAATATAAATATTGTTTTTATGCATAACTACAATTGGCTAAAAGATAAATAAAAGAGGGGGGAAAAGTTAATTAACAGCAATTCATCGTCGCCTGCTAAGATATCGGGCTTCATAGGCAAAACTATTGTTGGGCATGGAGGCTGGTCTGCCTACTCAATTAGCTTCGTAGGCAAGACATATATTTGGAATGACTACATGTTCATCGCATGGTTGGACTTCGTTATGCAAGACAATCATGGTTCACAAGTATAGTCATTTGTTCGTCACTCGGCTAGCTCCCTGGCAAGGTGATCGTTGAGGTGACTGTCAATTTGTTATTTAGGATTCGGTTCCATGGCAAGACAGTTGTTATGAATAACAATGTATTCGTTACCCCACGTGACTAAGGTTTATGGGTGAGACGATCACGGTTACTCTATCGATTGTTCGTTACTCAGCCATGTACTGAGTAGGTGAGAAGGTCAGTGGGGTGACAATCTTTTCATTTCTTAGAACCAAGCTTAATAAATGAGATAATCGTAGAACAATATCTATTCGTTGCTTAGGACCTCACTCCGTAGGCAAGACTATCATAATTCGACAACTTGTTCGATGTCCGAATCAAACTCCATAGCAAAACAATCATGGTTAACAGTGGTTTGTTCATTGTTTAGGGCTAATCTTGTGATGAGATGATCAACGGAATCTCTAAGTACCTTGGCAAGAAAGCCCCATTAGCCTTTTATTTTTAGCTTAAAGATATTCCCAAAAGGGTTAGAAAGGTGTTCCGACGGTTTTGGGTCGAATTCACCTCCCCATGCTAGGTAAGGTGTTCCTCTACTTCTTCTTTTCCTCTTCCTTCCATTTTCTTTATTTTTGGACCATCAGGGTTAGAAACCCTCATTTGATTCATCCAAATCCTAACCTAGGGTTTGCTCATGTTAGGGCTTGAGGCCCCGGCTATCATATTGGTGTGGCCCATGCCTTGTGGAAGCCGTAATCGGGAGTGGCCCTGTGTAGATTTCGTTATACTCCAACATCGGGCTCAACTGATCGAATTGATTTGGAATTTTCCCAAATTCGAGGTATGTAAACCCAAAACCCTAATTAGGACTCTAATTACAGTAAACCTTAATTGATTAACATTAGATTTATGATTCATTGTAGGTAATTGAGGTATTCCCCAATTTTCGACGTCCGGGTCGCCTCCAAAATGTGAAATTTCAACTATAAGGTGAAGATCTACCCTCAAGCTTACTCTCGACAAATCCTAATTAATGATTGCTTGAGTTTATATATTAATTGTTAATGTGTGTATAACATGTTCGATGAAATGCCTCTATTATTGTTTGATTGATAACATGCTCGATGAAATGCCTGAATGATATAAATTTACAATATTGTAATATATCTATGCTTGTGAAGGAATGTGGCGCCCTTTGTCATTCGGGTCCTTTGGATCGGTCGAGCTAGTCGGTCAGGCCAGGTGCTTGAATATGTTTATGATTAGGTATTTAACAACCTAAATTGTCATTATAATAAATTAAGTGTTGCTTTGAATTAAGCTCTGACAACCATTTGATATAGTGTACTGCCTGCTACTAGGTTGGCCGTCACAGACTTATTCGATCGACCAAGCAGGACATGGTCAACCGATAGTGGCCATTGTTGGTTTTTCGTCGTCCACTTGGGTCCACCGAATAAGCCCCATTCAGAGTTAATCATTCTTGTATTTCATTGTTGAATCACACTATATAGAACTTAGAATATCATCGTTCCCACTGTGAATAGTCCACTTAAGACCATACTACGACTCAATCCACCAAGTCTCATGAGCCAGGCATGGTGGTATGGGACACCATGTCTGAGTTGTCGGCCTACTTTGGTTGGTGCCTCCTCATAATAACCAGTGAGCATTGACAGGAGTGACCGATTGTTGTTCGAATGACCCTTATGACAAATGTGACCCTGGCCGATGTTTACATGCTTGTGCACCGTTTGAACGACCCGGGCGTGCATTGGGATAATTCCGAGTGAAACGCCCGCACCTCTTAATAAATTAATCGTATTTGATATTTGGGATATGAGACCTTCCGCTTTGATTTGGGTGTGGCTGACGAGTCATGGTCGAACCAAGCTTTCATGGTAGGATAACTCAACCTTAGATTGAGGGGTTACTGGCGATGATTGGTGACCCATCGCAGGGAGCCAGATAGTCCTGGTTAGACTTTACGATACGATGTGGTATTCTGGCTTCACCAATTTGCTGAATGAATTTGACTAATAAATACTTTAATTAATCATGCATACATGACATTGCATTTGAGGGGGACTCGTATAGCCTGGTTGCTTGATGTGGCGCCAGCGCTATCTTGAGCACCTCATATCATTTCTCTGTGTCATCCGGGCTGTGTACTCAGTCATGACTTACAACTTGCTAGACAGGTGGACTGTGGATTCTGATACCAGTTGGTCGGGCCAGGACTTGCTCGGGACATGCATTGTGTGCGGAATCATGACATCCATGCATTTAATCAACTAGCCTAGAATTATGTATGATTTGTGTTTGGTCATTACCTAAATTTGATTGACTTGACAACATGCTTAAGGATCAATACACTTATATGAACATGTTTATAATTTAAATATCTCGAGTCTAACCTTGGGGTTATTTCTTCACTATGTTGGCGTTTTAACGCCTTCTATTTGACATATGCAGATGTCTCAAGAATAGGACCAGATGGTGGTGCGCTGGAGGCGCCTTAATAGTCTTCTAGCTTCGTCCCTCTTGATAGTTGTATTTTCCATTCCTTTTACTTTTATTGTAATTTGTATAATTCTCATATGGGCTTACACTGCAATTGAATTGTACATCTAGGGTGTTAGCCCTATATTTTTTTATTTATTTACCTCCGCTTTGCTTATGATCCATTAATTGAAATGCGTTACTCTGATTATTTGTGAATGAAATGAATGTAAATCTCATTGAGGACACACGTGGGTGCATTTTCCACGTGTGACATTCCTAAAATAGCATTTTATTAAGTTAACACTCGGGAACTCGGGATTAGAGTCTCCGTACTCGGGTACCGAAATTTCGGAGTGTTACAGGTATGTACATATGTGATCATCGAGGCATTTTTTAAAAAAAAAATACTTACTAAGTTACACACGTGGAAAAGCACTCGTGTACCTACTCGTGCATTAAATTTTTTAGGATATCACACCCCAGGTTTATCGTGTACTTACTAATTGCTTCTACTGCTTGTGTAATGTTTGATCTGATGCACACCATGATAAACATAAGGCTCCTTATCATCGATGAATATAGTATTTAAGATATATCCATCTTATCCGTTCCTATGCTACAATACTAATATGAAATAGCTTGTAATTAGAAGAAAATAGAGTACTAATTGAATTAGAGCTCTGCATATTAAAGCAACGCAGAATTCTCTCAACATAACCCTTTTGAGTTATTCGAACTTTCATGTTCTTCTCATTTTTAAATATAGTTATCTAAAAAATCTGATTAAAGACACACAAATCCTTCATATTGAATTTCCTGGCCAAACAAGCTTTTTTAATGTTGTAATGTTATATTTACTAATACCTATAATTATCATGTCAACCACATACAATAATAAAATAATGAAGTCACCATTATCATAACTATGAACATGAGTACGATGATCTGCCTTACATCGTTAAAATTTTGAAGTTCACAATAAAAGAATTAAATTATTTTGTACTAATACCATGCCCCTTGCTTTAAATCGTAAAGCGATATGTTCAGTTAACAAATAAATTATTTTTGTTTTCTTCGATAAAATTTTTGGGCTTAGTCATATAATTTTTTCATCAAGATCCACATTTTTTCAATATTTTTTTTTACATTCAACTGTTTAGGCTCTAAGTCAAGTACAATTGTCATACTCAATACAATATGAATAATACTTAATTGGACAACTTGAGAGAAAATTTCATTAAAGTCGATACTTAATTTGTCAACATGCCCTTTTATCAGTAAATGACTTTATATTTTTTAACATTTTCATTAATATCTTTCTCTAACATATAAATTCATTTGCAACCAATAATTTTCACCCTTTTTATAAGTCAACTAGTTTTTAAATATTATTTTTATGCAGAGCTTTGTCTCTTACTTGATGTAGGATGGCCTAATCTATCATGCATGAATGAAAAACATATAGAATTCAATGGAATAAATCAAGCAAATTAAATAGACATCTATCTAACATTATCATAAATGAGGAAATCATAAGGAAAACACGCAATAGACGGGCCATCATTATAAATCACGTAATGCTAGTTCAAATCATGTGTGGATTGGATCCGATGAGGGATGGGACCTCCTGATCTTGCCTGGTTATCACCCAACAACCAAGAGGATTCACTAGTCCAATAAATTAAAGAAATTATGGATTGGAGAATCTTAAAATCTGAAAACATGATTTTGGATTGTAATTTCAGATGTTGGGATTGTGGAGAATATGAGAAAATAGGTTTAGAAGAAATAGAGAAGATGGGGGATTAGCTTAGAAGAAGAAAGTTTGGAGAAGGAAGAAGAAAAGAAGAGAAAGAAGATGAGAAGAGATTCACCAAGAGGAAGAGAGAGAGGGGGAGATAAGCTACCAAAGTTTTTTTCTTCTTTTATCAAATTAATAGCATAACGATAAGAAAAGTCATGGCAAAACCCTTATAAAATTTAAAATTAACATAATTACCAAAATATCACTACTAATAAAAATTAAAAAAAAGACTTCCGCACGAAAAAACATGTGCACACTGACTCGAAACTCAAATAAGTAAAAGTGTAGAAAATAAACTCAAATCTAAGATGCATATGGCCTCCGATGATGGCATGATGAAAGTGGGTCATGACGAACCAACGGTCCGATCGCACCATCATCGTGATCCAACAGTCCAATCATCTCCTCCAAGCAACTTACACATGTGTAAGGTTTTCGATACTCCTCAAGTTGTCACGAACGATCCAAACCCGTCGTCATCAACTCCCCTCGGGTGAGAAGAACTCGAATTCAGTGAGATAAAACTCCCGTGCCTCTCCAAAATGTCTGGATCTAGTCTCTGTAGTTCTGTCTCTGCAAGCCATGTAGATTCGGATGGTGGCTTGTTCTTCCATTTAACAAGATATCGCCGGAAGCCTCCATCTTGAGTGGATACGATCTCCTCATCCACAATCCCTTCAATTTCTTCTTTTTATTCAACAAAGGTTGGGATATGCAGAACGGGCTAGGAGGAAAATTCAGAATATGGCCATGTATGGGGAGAATGGTCTGGATAAGAGTTTAGACAAAGGACTAGATCTTCCACATTGATTGTCGAATTGATTCTCATATTTGGTGGAGGTCTATCTTGTACGCATTGGACCTAATTTTTCACAAGACTTTGAATGGTCCAGCACTGCGCACTTGTAATTTTCTAGCGGTACCCTAAGAAAATCGCGTTGGCCTTATCCATACTATTACATAATTTCCCTTATAAAATTATTGTAATTTATTACGATATAAATCAGTTGAATATTTGTAACTCTCATTGCCTACATTTATCCGCTTTTTACTGTATGAATGCAAATCATGAATATGACGGGCAAATGCATTGACTGACTTTGATGATTTATAGGAGACAGACATAAATGAAACTAATGGACTCTTTAGCGAAGCAACAGACTCGAAATAAATAACCCTATGGAAATAAACAACCCTATGAAAATAAACAACCCTATCAAAAGGACTTTTCTCGTGGGTGACACATAATTTCTCATTATAAGTGTTATAAACAAGGATATGTTCAAGTATCCCCATACTTGAGAACACACACTTTTGATGCTAAGCTTTGAACAAATCTTGACATTGGCCATTATTTTCAACATCTCATCAAGACATGAGATAAATACTCTGGCCATCACATCCATTGTAATGTAAATACGCCACAAATTTAACCCACACTTGATCGAAATTTTATGGACGACCAGGATATGCCCATATGTGTGTCACATGCCATTGTTCTTAGAAGTGAAAAGGGTAGGCACGGCACACAAAACAAAACTCCAATTCAAACTTTTCAGAGTGAACTCTTCCCTATGAAGTTTATCAAATTACTTATGCATTTCTGCATGTTCTGTGGGGTTCACTTGGTATGGAGGAAAGCTTGACAGAACCGACCCAGGGACAAGCTTGATTGTGTGTTGACTGTCCCATTTAGGTGAAAATTCATTTCATAAATCATCTGGTGGGATATCACAAGTCATGTGGGTGTCTACCATCATATCCTCACTAGTCTCTTTTTCAAATTCATTCCTGCTCACCATGGTAAGACACTTAGATTGGGATTCTCTGTCAATCAAATCACATGTGACATCTTCTTCTTCATCATTATCGATCTCAGGCATGTACTCAACCACTTCATAAACACTTTGTTTGGGCTATTCCAACTGGCCATTCACCAATGTATCATCTCACTCCCAAGGAAATATAATTGGTGTTAAACACTCCTCTAATTATTCAGAAGCTGAGATTTCCCTAATGACGGGTTGTACCACTTCATAAGGCGGTGGCCATATGGACTCTCTTTCTGGATGGGAATATGGACAATTCTATCTTAAGCCAAGGCATCGTAATGATCATACTTCCCATGGCTGAGGCTAGCCTAATTGGACGCCTCTAATTGCGTGGCGAGATTCTGAACGGCTCTAGCCTAGTCCTTAAAGATATTTATGGCGAAATTCTGAATGGCTCTAGT
The DNA here is from genome assembly GCA_003013855.2 of Liriodendron chinense. Classification (NCBI taxonomy): domain Eukaryota; kingdom Viridiplantae; phylum Streptophyta; class Magnoliopsida; order Magnoliales; family Magnoliaceae; genus Liriodendron; species Liriodendron chinense. The sequence goes on from PVNU02002152.1 coordinate 691,632, forward strand.
CTAGTCCTCAAGGTTATCCAAACATCGAGATAGGACAGTTAGAGCCTCCAGAATCTGATCCTGACTTATGGTGGTGATGTGTAATCTAAAACTATGACTAGAGGAAAGAGCACCCAATGACAGACTTATCCTAAGCTTACCCAAACATTACCCTAAGGACTGGGTGACACAATAGGGATGATATGAATCTATGCCTATGATGATGCATAGACATGAAAATTTCAAATTTATACATCCTTGTAATATAAAATTGTGCCTATTGTTGGGTATAAGTATGTAAAAATGTAATTTCATATTCATACTCAACAATAGGCACAATTTCAAAAAAATCAAAATATGAAACTATGAGTTCAATATGAACCTAAAAAATTCAGATCTACTTCTCTAATAGACACAAATCTGAAAATTCAGAAATAAGCACAAAAATATGAAATTTTCAGATTTAGATCACACAAATACCACAAATATGAAAATTCATATTCGAAATCTGAGTTAGATGCAAATCTGAAAATATTTAGATCAATCTAGATTTAAACAAACTAAAATTTTATAACTTGAAAATTTCCTAAATTTGGAAACTTTCAAAAAATGATTTTTTTTATAAAAATAGAAAATTTCAAAAATCAGACTTTTCAAGTCTGAAAAATACTAAATATAGACATTAAGACCTAAATATGAAAGTTTTTAAAATTTGAAAACTTTTTAAAAATGAAAAGTTTCTATTTTTTGAAACTTTCTAAATCTAAAAAAATTTATAAATTGATCTAAAGTGAAACCCTTAAAAAAAAAATTACAAAACCCTAGGTTAATAACTCGATCTACATTAACCATGCAAGGATCCTAAGCTTTGATGCAAAAAATAATATAGGACAGCCTAATCTATCATGCATGAATGAGAAACATGTAGAATTCAGTGGAATAAATTAAGCAAATTAAATAAACATCTATTTGACATCATCATAAATCAGAAAATCATGAGGAAAACATGCAATAGATGAGGCATGATCACAAATCACGCAATACTAAGTTCAAATCATGCATGGATTGGATCCAGTGAGCAATGGGACCTCCCGATCTTACATGGTTATCACCCAACAACCAAGAAGATTCACTAGTCCAAGAAATGAAGAGATTTCTGAATTAGGGAATCTCAAAATTTGATAAAAGGGTTTTGAATTGTAATTTCAGATTTTAAGATTGTTGAGAATATGAGAAAATAGGTTTAGAAAAAATAAAGAAGATGAGGGATTACCTTAAAAGAAGAAAGTTTGGAAGAAGGAAGAAGAAAAGAAGAGAAAGAAGATGAGAAGAGATTCACCAAGAGGAAGAGGAAGGGAGAGATAAGCCACCAAAATTTTTTCTTCTTTTATCAAATTAATAGCATAATAATAAGAAATGTTAGGGCAACACCCTTATAAAATTCGGAAATAACGTAATTACCAAAATACCCATAATAATAAAATTTAAAAAAAGACATTCGCATGAAAAAATGTGCGCACACTGACCCAAAACTCAAATAAGTAAAAATGCATAAAATAAACTCAAATCTAAGATGCCCGATGGCCTTCGATGATGGCACGATGAAAGTGGATCACGACGAACCAACGGTCTGATCACACCATTCTCGAGATCCAACGGTCCAATCATCTCCTCCAAGTAATTTACACATGTGTAAGGTCTTCAATGCTCCTCAAGTTATCACGAATGATCCAGACCCGTCTTCATTGACCCATAAAGATATAGGTGTCACTTGCCTCCTACGCTGATAAACCTTAAAGGGCCCGATGTCCTCATCATTACTCCATTGGTGTTTTCCATTGGCTAGCATGTTGTCGACGTAAAAATTGTTAATTCTCAGTTGGGTTGTATTTATTTGTTGGAGAATCAGATCGATGACATTTTGGTAGCATGTAAGTTATGATGGAAGCGATGTTGATCGGATGAGTAGTGCCTAGAGTCCTGAGAAATTGTTAGCATTTGCTTCATTTGCCAAATTATGCGTAACAAAATTAACAACTTGATTAGTAACAACCATTATAAGACCAAAATTGTTCACTAGCATTATAAGCTTCTTAGATATCTTAAAAAACAATGATGACTTCAAAATCATCTAGATGTAGTTAGTTTGAAATTGCAATCAGAAGAGTGTTATTATTGAATCAATTATGATTAACTTCACAAGAAATGTTAAACATAGGATTGAAAGTAAGCTATCAAATCTATATAAAATGTTAGGGAGTTCTCCAGCAGTGTGGGTTGCATGAAAAAAATACATAGGTTTAATTTGTTGTTAGGAGGTGAAATAATAGTGAAAGATGGCAAAAGCAACAATAATAAAAAAATAATACCTCTGTAGATGTGGATAGAGGAAACATGTAAACATTCTCTTAATTTAGGTAGCTAGGCATAAACTAGGAATTGGAGAGTAGTAATTGAAGTGATTTAGGCAATTGTAGCTAATTTTTATATGATTTTCATGATTGAGTTCATGGGACACCACTATGGACGAGGCAATTTAAGATTGGACAACCAAGTGTACATTTCTTGGTTGGTTAAATGTTATCATATCTCACATAGGCCCACAACAATCCAACCCAACTATAGGTTCCATTAGAACTATACAAAAACAAGCCAGCTCGAAAGCTCAGCTCAAATTGGTTTGAAAAAGCATGACTTGGATTGGTTTGAATAGAAGTTCAAACCAAACCAAGCATTTGAGTTAAGCTCATTTAAAAAAACAAACCAATCTCAAACTAGGGCAGTGCCGGCTTAAAACTTGGCTTGATTCAGCTCGGTTTGATTTGGCTCATAGATTGAATGCACATTGTTTCCTATGGTGTGATACACTTGAGCTTTGGATATGATTCAATTTTGGGATCATGTCCTAAAATGGTATGTAAAAATGGAAGGACGGCATGGATAATACATATACATGATGATGTGGATTATGCATAATACATACACATGAATGCACATTGTTTCCTGTGGTTTGGTCCACTTGAGCTTTGGATATGATTCGATTTTGGATCATGTCCTAAAATGAAATGTAAAAATGGATGGACGGTTCGGCTCGGCTCAACTCAGCTCAGATATTTAGACCAAACCAAATCAAGCTCAAGCTTATATAATCTGAACCAAACCAAGCTCAAACAATAAGGATAGGCTCAATTCTCGCCTCGTGTAAAGCTCGAATAGGGGGTGTCACATGAACAAGCCAAACCAAACTTGGGTCAAACTCGGGTTCGGCTTGGCTCGTGTATAACTCTAGGTTTCATGTACCTATAAATATCAATGCACCCGCGCTGAAGAAGGCCATTTGAAGATGTTGTTTGGTAAACTGAAAATAAAATTCGAAAATTAATTTAAGCGTTTAAACTTAAAATGCTAAATTTTAGTACTTATAAGTATTGGAATATGTGTGTAATAATGTCTAAAAAAATCCTAATATAAAAAAATTAAGCATTTTTCACAAAAAAAAACTATTTGGTAAACATATATCATAAATGTTTGAAAATTGTCAATTTGTCACATTTCTCTCTATTGTCTCATTTTTATAGGGTACGAGACAAAACACGTTATTGTCACGTTACTAAATTTGGCACACTTATGCTCAATTCATCTGCATTCTCCTAAATATGACTTTTCGATTGATAGACCATGTATTATATTCTTCTTAATAAAATAATCACAACCCTTCAATTGTTGTCCTTGAATTAGACAACTAATAAGAGAAGCACAATAACATCTCATATTTAATTGATAAAGGTTGATTTTTTTGGTCTCGTGCCCTAAAATAAGCTAGCGAAATGGATGGATGATATAGATAAAACACATACATCATGATGTAGGGCCCATAGAACATCGTCATGTACAATCCATGTAACCTACATATGTATGCCACCTCCTTTTACCACCCCAAAACAATGAGATGGCCCACCATTTTGATAGCTTATTTTAGGGCATGAGCCCAAAATAAAGCGGATCCAAATCTCAAGTGGGCCACACCACATGAAACTATGGTAATTGAATGCCCACCATTAAAAACTTCTCGGGGGCCAGAAAAGTTTTAGATGAAGCTAGTATTTGTGTTTTCCCTTCGTCTAGGTCTGTGTAACCTAATCAACAAGTTAAATGTCAAATAAACACTATATTGATCCTAGGAAGTTTTTAATGGTAAGCCTTCAATCACCACTATTTTCCTATGGTGTGGTCCACTTGAGATAATTGGATCTACCATATTTTTGGGTTCATGCCCTAAAATAATTATCCAAAATGAATGGACGACGTAGATAAAACACATACATCCTGGTGGGGTCCATAAAGCACCGTTCAACTGATGGCTACTGGCGGCGTCAGTGTCGGTAGACAATCCGCAGGAGTAGATTAGGTGTTACAAGAATAACACCTTGGTGGGTGTTACCTTTCGCCGCATGGGGCCTACCTTGATGAATGGGTTGTATACCCACGCCATTCATCAATTTTTCCAACTCATTTGAGAATTTAGTCCAAAAAATTAAGAAGATCCAAATCTCAAGGAGACCACGCGCACTGGAAAGAGTGGTGAATAACAATTAAAAACTTTTTGTGTGCTATAAAAGTTTTAGATCAAGCTAATCTCTGTACTTTTCTTTCCTTCAGGACTGATTGCCATTCTCAATAAATTAAATGACAAATAAGCATTTAGACCCTAGGAAGTTTTTAATGGTGGGTGTTCAATCACCATTGTTTCTCATATAAGGTTTGGTTTTGCTTAATTTTTAGGTGAACACATCTTAAAATGGTATGGAAAAGCAGATGGATGGTGTGGATATATAAAAAACATAAAGGTAGGTCTCGTGCTAAGGGTACCACCCACTAAGGTGTTACTAGGGTAACACTTAATCTGCTCCCGCAGTCAGTGTCCTGGATTTCTAGCGGCCACCAAATGAACTACACCCACCTTGATGTTTGTGCGAAATCCATCCTATTCATCCCTTTTTAAAGCTTATTTAAAGATAAAATATAAAAAATAAGGGATCTAGAACTTAAGTGGGCGACATGAATAGGCCTGGCAAAATTCCGCACGACTCACTGACCCACACGAAAAAACCAGTGTTCGGGTCCAGCCTTATCGTGTCGGGACACTAACGGGTTGACCCGTTAACATAACGGGTCGGGTCAGTGTTTCACCCGCGAACCCATTTAACCCATTAACATAATGGTCTAGATCACCAAACCATGGCCCACCTATGAACCTTGACACTCCATTATATGCAATATTGCAATGTACAGGTGATTCCTCATCATCTCACGAGTGAATCCTATTGTTTTTGGTGGTAGAATGGGCCCACTAGGTGGACCTCAGTTGTATGTTGGGTCAGATTGTCAATTATGCTCATCAACGGTGTGGCCAGCTGATGAGTAGATTGGCCTAACGGGTTGGGTCATGGGAAACCCGTTAAATTAACAAATGGGTTTGGGTTTCTAGATTTCGACCAGTTAGTTAACGGGTTGGCTTTGGGTGAGCAAATTTTTGACACAACACGAACGCAACACAAAACGAACACGGTTTAACTCGACCCGTTGTCAGGCTTAGACATGAGAGAAACAATGGACATTAAACGACCACCATTGAGACATTTGTAGGGCCACATGAGTTTCTAATCAAGCCAAGTCTTTTGTGTTTCAGTTGATTTGAAATGACTTATGAACGATTTAGACCACGTATAAACATTAAGGTGAACTACAAGAATATTTCTTTGGGAACTTAGGGCTTGTTTGATTTTTAAAGTACTTAAGTAATTGGATGTAAATTAGCGATGATTACTTTTTCCATGTAAAGGCATGTGCAGTCAAACTCTTTTGACTACAACTTCCATTGTTTGATTATATAGCTTCAGGGAGTAAAATAACTTACTTTCCTGATCATGTGTCTGACAATAATGATAAATGTCATGTCACTAAATCAGTTGTGAATATGGTACTCATATTATTGATTTGGGTTGAACGAAGGATCAATGATGTAACGCCTCGGATTTTCCTTAGTGCTTTGAAAGTACAGTATAACATATTATGTGTAAAATTCCCGATTAACGATAATTTTAATTTATTTTGTGAATAAGTAATAATTCGTGATTAATTCGATATAGATTCATTTGTAAGATATGCTTAGGATCATGCATAAAACCGTGTAAAACCATTAAGTTTTCCAAAAGTTTCAGATTAAAAATAACTATGATAATGCCTTGACCCACCCATATTCACTGTTTCTGATCAATTGGGTAAATAATTTTTGAATCCATTCGGAAGGTAGGCGTAGTTTTAGGTGTGTATCAACGCCATAAAGTTAGATTTTTTTAAATGGTGATTAGATCATGGAGATCTTAACCTAGGAGCGTCCGTGGCCGTTGATTGAGAAAGCTAGTCGGGAAAGCAACCATTCCAAACTAATCATCTTAGTGGTAAACTCTTATACTAAAATTTTTGTGATGATCGAATGAGTATAAGTATAAAATCTTGAGTGCTAAAAAATGTGAATGACTCATCTTAACCTAGACCCTTGATATCTAGTTCATAAGATTCCCATGATCTGATTGATGTGAAATTTTATACCATGCCTATCTATCATAAATGAATTGCACACATCGAATCTTAGCCTTTAAATCATGGTATGAATGGCCTAATTAACAAATAAGCCCCTTAACCCTTGATTTTAATGTCCATCGAGTGAGGAGAGTGGATGGTTAGTCGTAGTTAAATATTTTCCTTCGTGTGAGTTACTTAGATCGTTCATATCATGTACAAATAATGTGATTTGAGTGCCCCTCCTTGATAAGCCTCTTTCTTAAGCGCGAAGTTATTTCGTTTTAGGAAATAACCGAGTACCCATTCCTTTCAAATCTGAGCATTTCAATTAACCCACTTCCCACCGTCAATCGTAACTCAAATTTGGAATATATCTTAGCATTATATAACTACGAGACTCTACAAAATTTGGACCCCGATCTATAATCCTACACCGTGGAACCACCAAGACAGCTTTTTCTCTTTCCGCCAAAAGTTGAAATTTTAGATCTACGTCATTCCCACCATCAATTAACCACCAAAATTTGTACAATCATTTACCTATCATAACTACACATTCCTCTCAAATTTGGGCCTTGATCATTAAGCGTGGACCGTTAATTGAGATCAAGTTCGTTTTGGCATTCGCCGCGCCATTTTTCAACATCGGTCAATCTAGATTTCAGATCATCATGAAAATTATATATTCTGACTCTACTCTTTGTGCTTAACACGGTGAATGGATTATAAATCATTAAAAATCATCCCTTAATCATGTTTTGATGGTGTCATAGTGAGATTGGGAGGTGTGCACGCCACTTCATGTAAAGGAGTGATGCGCATGTCCCTACTCTTTCTCCCTTAAAAAAAAACTCAAGCCCAACCCTAATTTTTCAGCCCTACATATTTAAGAGAGAGAGAGAGAGAGAGAGAGAGAGAGAGAGCTCGCCCGCCTGCCGATCATCTTCTTTTCCTTCCTTCTTCATCAACACATGTAGTTATCTCCAAACCTTCCTCGTGTCGCCGTGGTTCATGTAAAGATCTTCCCCATCAATTCTACCTAGGATTTTCATCTAAGGCGAAGGTGAGAATTTCTTTTAAGCTTAGTTACAATAATATCATGTTTCTTGTCGATTACATGCTTAGACAGTAGGATTTTGTTGTATGATTTCTTGAAACCGTGCTTGTTGAAATCTCTTCATGTGATTATGATTTGTATGATATTCCTTGATGTGTACTGTTATGAGTAAAGAGCCGAGCGGATGGAAGGCGCTTTCTGCCGACCCGATAAGGACGAACCGACCCATCTCAGGCTCCGGGTACGAATTGGGTCATGTTTACCCGACGGAAACTGGTCGGCTCGGTCCGATGTAATGAAGGTTATCTTAAGCGAGCTGAGCTGTAAAACTGCAGTCTTGGGCTCACACCAAGATATCAGGAGGAAAGATCGACATCCCCAGCTTTTAGGGATAAGGATCTTCGATTGTTATACGCAGATCCTAAGATCCCGGGAACCCAACTGGCAGTCTGCTAGAATCACGACTCTCCAAAGGGCAAGCAATCTCGCAACCTAAGTCTATAAATAATGGTACTCTCACCATTATCAAGGCACGCAAGCTAATATCGATCTACACTAAAAATATCCGATTACTCAAGATTACTGACTTAGGCATCGGAGGGTCTTTGGCTGGACCCCAGCCACCCCCCTTATCCTCTGTGCTCTTTTGCAGGATCAAAGGATTCCATCATCTTATATTAAGGGATCAATTTCGTTCAACCGTCCAGATCGTAGATTTACATCTTTGTCTGTTAACCATTTTTTGGTAACAACAGATTGGCGCCGTCTGTGGGAACTTCGCCTTCTTCCTTTAGGAAGCCCGTGTTCTCACCCAATCGTCTAAGACGATCTTAACATCTTCCTTCTCTTTCGCAATGGGTGGAAAGAGAAAATACAAAGGAAAAGCTCCTGCGATCACTGGACCTTCAGATAATCAAATCTCCGAGAATGAGGATTCATTCTCTGACAACCCCGCCATCCAGTTCGACAGGAATCCTCCTATTTCTGCTCAGCAGGGGGGACAAGAGAGATCTCGCAACCAGGGAGTCAGGTTGTCCCTTCTCGAAGAGCAGGTAGGAGGTGTCAACCACAAACTGGGGGGAGTCGACGAACGATTGGGCTACGTGGACCAGAGGTTAGACGAAATCAAAGCTCTGCTAACCGGTCTGGTCCATCCAACCATGGTGAATGGCAGAGACCGTGAGGAGCTGCGGCATACTCACTCTCAGCCTCAACAATCCCAACACTCTCACCAGACTCGGCCGTCACAACGCTCCCGGCAGCCCATTCCGGTCGAAGAAAGCGAGACCGCCAGCAAAACTACCGAAGCAAGGTCTCAGCCAGCAATGGATTTGCCTGCCAGCGACCTGCGGCACCGACTCGAAAGATGAAGAACAGCTCGTCTCGCGCATGAGCGAGCTGATCAAGAAACCGGCGATCGGGTCGATAACAACTTGGGCCCACTGGAGGCCGAGCTGAGGGAACTGCGGGAACAAATGGGCGACATTCAGAGAGCACAGCGAGGTCGAGCTCCAATCGCAGTGGACGCGCTGGTCGACTCATCTGAGTCACCTTTCACTGACGAGATTCGGGAAGAACCCCTTCCCAAAGGGTTCAAGGTCCCCCAGTTGAAGCAGTATTCTGGCATAGGAGATCCGGCGGAGCACTTAGAAAACTTCAAGGTCCGCATGGATCTCCTCGGGGCCAACGGACACGTCATGTGCAAGGCCTTCCCGTTGTCCTTGACAAGCTCGGCATGGACTTGGTTTCGTAACCTAAAGCCCCGCATAATCGGCTCATTCTCTCAGCTGAGCCGAGCCTTCGCCACTCAGTTCATCGGAAGCACCGACCCGAGAAAGCATTCAACACACCTCGCAGCAATCAAGCAAAAGGAAGACGAGTCCCTGAAAGATTATTTCGCACGCTTCAATTCCGAAGCAGTGCAAATTGAGAATCTCTCACAAGATGTGTTACTACACACCATGATCGGTGGATTACGAGACCGAAGGTTTCTCTGGTCTATTGGGGAAGAACCGCCCCAGTCAGTAGCAGAGTTGTTAGATCGAGCCGCTAAACATATGAATGCCGAAGAACTGGTTAACGCTTACCGACCAACGACCAGGAACAAAGATTGTCAGGATAGCAGCAGCTCGAAGAAACATAGGTCGGAGCGGAAGTCGGAACGAAGGTCACCGGCTCAGGGCGGAACTAGCCATGGAGCGAAACCACCTACTCCGCGGTTTGAAAAATATACGCCACTCAATAAAACCATCGAGCAAGTGTATCTGGCAGAAAAAGGCAGATTCAACTTCGAACGACCTGCGAAAATAAAAACCTACCCCAACAGAAGGTCGAAATCAAGGTATTGTCTGTACCACAAAGATCACGGTTACAACACCGTGGATTGCTTCGAATTAAAGCGACAAATAGAGATCCTTATCCAACAAGGGTTTCTGAAAGACTACATCGCTCAGCGTCAGGACGACCGGAGGAACGAAGATCAGTCAGTCGACCCAAACGAAGGACTGAACAACAATCCTGTGGAAGAAATTCACATGATCTTCGGCGGACCGACAACTGGAGATTCTGGGAATTCGCGCAAAAATTATGTGCGACAAGCAAGAACATCCCAGCCAGAACCAGGACCGTCCGGGTTGTCTGTGAACATTGCCAGCCGACCCTCAAAAGTCGCAAAGGTTACATCTCGGGCTATAACGTTCACTGAAGAAGATGCCCGAGGAATTGTGCATCCTCATGACGACTCTCTGGTCGTCTCGATGGTAGTGGCAAACAAAAGGCTCCACCGTATGATGGTCGATACAGGAAGTTCGTCAGACATTTTGTACGCATTAGCTTTCGAAAGAATGAAGATTGATCGTTCCCGATTAAGACCAGTTAAAACAGCATTAACTGGATTCACAGGAGATAGCGTCATGCCGGAAGGAGAAATAACTTTACCGGTCACTGTTGGGGAATAACCTAATCAAAAAATGATTAAGGTTGATTTCCTCGTTGTGAACACCCCTTCTGCCTACAATGCCATTATCGGCTGACCTATCTTGCGGACCCTGAAAGCTGCTGTTTCGATCTATCACCTGACGATGAAGTTCGAAGCTGATGAAGGGGTCGGCGTAGTCAGGGGAGACCAGCAAGAAGCTCGGCGTTGCTACGAACTTTCTCTGAGGGGGAAAAATAAAAGCACCGTATCAACTGTCTCTCACGCGTCCTCCTTGGACCCAAGAGAGGACGAGCAGGGGCGCGGAACACCAGCAGAGGAGTTAGTTGACATTTGCTTGACGGAGGCCGATCCGACCAGAGTCATCCGGATCGGGTCACGCTTGACAGACGAGGTACGCAATGGTTTGGTAAACTTTTTAAAAGAGCATGTAGATGTCTTTGCGTGGTTCCATAAAGATATGCCCGGCATCTCTCCGGAGGTAATGGTCCACCGGCTCAATGTCGATCCAACCATAAAATCGATCCGTCAAAAAAGGCGCACTTTCAACACGGAAAGATACGCAATAATTGAAGAAGAAGTACGGAAGCTACGCAAGGCAGGATTTGTCCAAGAAATACGCTATCCAGATTGGTTGGCGAACGTGGTCCTCGTCAAGAAGCCGAACGGAAAATGGAGGGTCTGTGTGGACTACACCGACCTGAACAAAGCATGTCCTAAGGACAGCTTCCCACTACCACGGATAGATCAGCTCGTCAACGCAACCGCCGGGCATGGGCTTCTCAGCTTTATGGACGCCTTTTTCGGGTATAATCAAATCCAGATGCATACTCCTGATCGACAAAAGACCGCATTCATCACGGACCGGGGGCTCTACTGCTATAAAGTTATGCCCTTCGGGCTCAAGAACGCCGGGGCGACCTACCAAAGGCTGGTAAACAAGATGTTTGCAGATCAACTAGGCAAAACTATGGAGGTATATGTCGACGACATGCTTGTCAAAAGCAAGCGCATAGAAGATCACATCGGCGATCTACGCGCCACATTCGAAATACTGAGGAAGTATCGTATGAAGCTCAACCCTAGCAAATGCACTTTTGGAGTAGGCTCGGGAAAATTCCTTGGCTTCATGGTAAATCAGCGAGGAATTGAAGCCAACCCGGAAAAAATTCGGGCCCTCCTCGATATGAGCTCGCCTCGCACAATAAAAGATGTTCAGCGGCTCACAGGAAGGATCGCAGCACTCAATAGGTTCGTCTCAAGGGCTACTGACCGATGTCTTCCCTTCTTCAAACAGTTGCGCAAATGCAAAGAAATGACATGGACTCCCGAATGCGAGCAAGCTTTCGTGGAGCTGAAAGCCTACCTCGGCTCCCCACCGCTGTTGTCCAAGCCAGTGCATAAAGAAGAATTGCTCCTGTACTTAGCAGTTTCAGCAGCGGCGGTCAGCTCGGCTCTAGTCCGGGACGATGAGGGGATACAAAGGCCTGTTTATTACACTAGCAAGGCCTTGGTTGATTGGGAAACACGATACCCTCAAATCGAAAAACTCGCCCTGGCTTTAATCACCTCGGCACGCAAGTTGAGGCCATACTTCCAAGCGCATCCAATAGCCGTATTAACCGATCAGCCATTACGGCAAGTACTGCAAAATCCCGAAACATCAGGTCGTCTCGTCAAATGGGCTGTCGAGTTGGGCGAATTCGATATACGGTACCGACCTCGTACAGCAATCAAAGGACAAGCTATAACAGACTTCATCGTCGAATTAACCGACCCGCACGAGGCTGAGTGCGAACGTGAACTTGTCAAACATCCAGAGGTAACAAATATCACACCTTCTTGGACATTGCACGTCGACGGCTCTTCCAATTCACAGGGCAGTGGAGCTGGTCTCGTTCTATCCTCAGCTGATGGGATCAAGATTCAGTACGCACTTCGGTTCGGATTTCAGGCTTCCAATAATGAAGCAGAATACGAAGCCCTCCTAACCGGTCTTCGCCTCGCCTCGGGAATAGGAATCAGATCGGTACGGGTATTCAGTGACTCGCAACTTGTGGTCGGGCATGTAACCGCCGAATATCAGGCAAAAGGAGGGAGAATGGCATCATATCTAAACAAAGCTCGGGAGCTACTGCTACAATTCGACCATTATGAAATTGTTCGAATCCCAAGAGATGGGAACACAAACGCAGACGCTCTCGCGAAGCTTGCATCATCAGCAGACGACGAGCTTGGTAGAATGATACCCATCGAATTCCTCCCTCAGCGCGGCATATCATCAATTGAGCCCATGAGAGTCTTTCCGATATCGGAAATTCCTGATTGGAGAGATCCTTTCATTCGATTTTTGCGATCGGGGGAGTTGCCTGATGACCAGAAGGAAGCTCGGCGCGTCCGCTATAGATCAGCTCGGTATACACTGATAGAAGGTGTCCTCTATAAGAAAGGTATTTCCAGCCCGTGTCTGCGTTGTTTAGGACCTGAGGAGGCTGATTATGTATTACGTGAAATCCACTACGGATGTTGCGGGAACCATTCCGGGGCACGAGCACTTGCACAAAAATCAATCCGACAGGGATATTATTGGCCCACTATTCAGCAAGACGCCCGAGAAACCGTCAAAAGATGCGATAAGTGTCAACGATTCGCCCCGATACCTCATTTGCCACCTGAAGAGCTCACACCTATGGCTGGACCTTGGCCATTTGCTCAGTGGGGGGTTGACATCATCGGTCCACTCCCAACGGGAAAAGGACAAGTTAAATATGCAATTGTCGCCGTCGACTACTTTACAAAGTGGGCTGAAGCAGAACCACTGGCCACCATCACAGAAAAGAAGACTACGGACTTCGTTTGGAGAGCGATTGTGTGTCGCTTCGGAATCCCAAATATCATAATTACTGACAACGGGCGACAGTTCGACAATCAAGGGTTTCGTACATTTTGCACCGGACTGGGCATTAAAAATGTATACTCGTCTCCTCACCACCCTCAAGCCAACGGGCAGGTCGAAGCAGTCAACAAAATTATCAAGAATCATCTCAAAACAAAGCTCAGAGAAAAAAAGGGGGCTTGGGCGGAAGAACTTCCCGAAGTACTGTGGGCTTACCGAACCAGGGCTCGGTCTACTACTGGAGAAACCCCTTTTTTCCTGGCATTTGGAGCCGAAGCTGTTGTGCCTGTGGAAATCGGACTGCCCACGAGCAGGACAAGCCATCATAGACCCAACCAAAATGAAGAACAACTGCGAATAAGCTTAGACCTACTTGAAGAAGCCAGAGAAGCTTCTCAAGTACGTATAGCAGCATATCAGCAGAGGGTCCGACGGTACTACAACTCCAAAGTGCGGGAAAGACGATTCCGAGCTGGTGACCTCGTCCTAAAAAAGGTACATATAAACGACAAGGCCGGTGTTTTCGGCCCTAATTGGGAAGGACCATATAAGGTCATTAGCTCACGACGTCTCGGCACTTACTGGCTCGAAAACATGGAGGGAAAACCACTTCCTCATCCGTGGAATGCCGAACATCTCAAGATTTATTTTCCATGAACGGTGAATTGTGCTCAGCACAAAATATGTTCTTTGGAACGATTATTTGAATAAAATTCTTTCCTAAGAGTTGTTCTACGATGATTTTTCAACACAACTTAATATCAGTATAGTACCTTTAACTTTACTGACAGGCGGGCACATAGGCGGCCGACCTGGCTAGCCAGCCTCAGATCGCTTCGACCATGCAAATTCATTACATTAACGACAATACGAAAGAAAAATTTGCAACAGAATTATCAAAGTTTGCCTCAAGGGCTTGTATTCAAAATTTTGCTGTTGTGTACATCTTAATATATATATATATAGTCTAATCCTTGCCAGACGGGCCAGCCCCGTCACCTCCGACCCGCGCCTCCTCCTCCTCCTCCTCAGTCTTCATCCACTGGCGTAAGATCAAGGGTTGGGAAGTGCTTAAGCACGAGGCGTCTGTACTCCTGAAGTCCGTTATTGTATAAATTTTCAGAAATAGCAGACAAGTTTTCGTACTCAGCTTTCGCCCCATTAATCTCTGCCAGGTGCTTTAGCTGGACCTCTTTCAGAAGCTCGGCCAGGTGCACTTTCTCTTCTTCAGCCGTCTTCAAAGCAGCTTCGAGGGATTCGACCTTATTCCCGTCGGATACGGCCTTGGTCTCAGCCTCCTTCAGAGCCTCTTCTAGAGACTGGACCTGAGCTTGGGATATTTCCAGCTCTGATTGCGCCACCTTTAGCTCGGACTGGGAAGACTCCAGCTCGGTTCGGGTGGACACCAGCTCGGATCGAGAAGACGTCAGCTCGGACTGAGTTTCCTTAAGAAGAAGGACACATTTGTCCAGCTCAGCCTTCATAGCTTCAGTCTTCTTCTTCCAAGAAGCAGCAGCGGCCAGAGCCTTCTGCGCCTGGTGATTTCGCTCGGCCATCACCTTACGGATCATGATAAGTGCAGCCGAATCCTGCGAAAGTAATATGGTTAGCAAGCAACACAGAAAGCATCACAAGTATATGGGAAAGAGAATAAAGAAGTTCAAAAAGTTACCCTGAGGCAGCTCTCTAGCACCACCCCAACCATCTGATCCGGGTCGGAAGAGGCTATAATATTCAAGTCCTGAGGGATGGCATGGTTAACACGCATGTACGCATTGATACCCTCCATCCAGTTTGAATACTGCTCCGTAAGCGGAGGCATCTCGACCCGGTCCTCTCGTTGCACAGCCGGGGCAGTGCGAGGTCGAGGAGGTTGAGAAGAGGAGGTACCCGCAACAGGTCGGTCAGGTCCAGCTGCTGTAGGAGGGGAGATCTGGGAAGAGACAGGCACGGATATGTGGATGGGTTCAGCTCGAGAACCTGAGCTATCTGGCACATTGATCACCGGCTCATCAGAAGATGTCACCGGGGTAGCCGTTCGCTCCGTTCTGGGTACGAGTGGCTCGGATCCTGGCCCGGTTCTGGGCTTTGTTGGCTCTGTTCTGGGCTGCGCAGAGTCATAGCTAGGAAGTTGTCCTGAACCGCAGACGAAGGATTGGGGCAGGCGAGACGATCCCTGCGTTTTGGCGGTAGCCGCCCTCTTCCTAGGGGTCTCAGTAGAGTCCGAGCTCTGCCCTCGCTCTAGAAACCAAGCTGGAATTCTCTGCTTGGAGATTGCCTTCGGAGCCATTCCTATATATAAAAAAAAGGGGTGAGGACAGTGAAGCGACAAGCAGAAAAGTAAATCATCAGCTCAGCATTACCGACCTGATTCAGCAATGGAGTTAAGTGTGATTACTTTCCGGAAGTCCCTCTCTGTAGATGGTACGGCTCGGGCTTTGTGGATCTGTCTCTCTTCAACTACAGATAACGCCACCCGAATGGTCGCCGACACTGAGGAAAGAACCGATACATGAGTAAAAAATATATGAGTAAAAAATATATATATATATATTTATTTTTCGAAAGAATTGGGAAAAACAGTTAGGTCGGGACTTCATCCGACCTGGCAGAGCGAAGTCGGCTCGGACTCGGAATTTCAGGGGTTGAGGCTCGTCCGGCGCGCACTCCCAACTGCCCGACGCGAAGAACCACTTCCTCTTCCAAGTTTTGGTGGAGGAGGGCATACAGGTGATAATCGAACCGCCCTGGCCCGGCAACGACGAAAAATAATAAAGTCCTTGGCCACCCAAGGACTTGAGAATATACATGGAGAAAAGTTCATTGGAGGTAAACTCCCTATTTCCTAGTCTCCGCCAGAGTATATAGCATCCGACCATGCACTTCCATGAGTTCGGCTGCAATTGGCTCGGAGATAGACCTAAGACGCTAAGGACCTCCCTCACGAAAGGATGTAAGGGTAACCTCAACCCAGACTTTAGGTGCATCAAAGAGATAACCACCTCCCCGGCTCTGGGTCGGCTCGGCCTATCGGCTCGGTCAGGAACCCTAAAATCTATATAGTCAGGGATGTTGTATATCTCCTTCGCAGCGTCCAGTTCTTCCTGGGAAATCTGCGAGATTACAGAATCTAATTCAAAGGGCTCTCTATTGGCCGTAGCACTGCCGGCGGCAGACTCATGGGGCTCAGATTCTCCCTCTCCGGTGGCCCCTTCCACCCTTAAACCTGAATCTGATTCACTGGAACCTGCTCCCTCATGACAGAGGAGAGGTAAATCAGATTCACGGTCATCATACCTCACTTTGAGGATGGCCTCAGAGCATGAAGTCTCTGGTTCCGACATTTCTCAGATAAAAGAAAAAGAGAGAGAGGAGGGGAAAAGTTCTTTGAAGAAAAGAAAAGGAGCGTACCAGAACGCTGGCACAGCCGCTGGGGGGAAGAAAGTTGAAGAAAATGGGGAAGAAAAAGAACCAGGGTACGGATGCAGAAAATAGAATGAAGAAAGGTTTTCAAAAATCCGGTTAAGTAATTGAGTTATATACTCGGGAGAGGATTTGAGCCCTGCGCAGGTCTCAATGCATTCAATACGAAAGCGACACATGGCAACTTTCTACTTGATGAATTCGAAAAGCTGCGCCGTTCAGGACACGCGGCAACACCCCTTTCGACTAAATCATATCGGCAATATCGCTCTGTACGGAGAAATGATGACACCTCGATATATCAAGAGACGCATTTAATGCCCTCGATAAATCGAGGGACGCATTTAATGCTATTTTCCCGCCCATCGAAATGACGGCGTCACGGATACAAAACGACAAAAATCATCTAGGTCGGCAACTTCCTCTTGAGTTTTTACCCCCGAGCTGAGCAGAACACCCTCGAGGGTAAAAAGGGGGCTTCTGTTATGAGTAAAGAGCCGAGCGGATGGAAAGCGCTTTCTGCCGACCCGATAAGGACGAGCCGACCCATCTCAGGCTCCGGGTACGAATCGGGTCATGTTTACCTGACGGAAACTGGTCGGCTCGGTCCGATGTAATGAAGGTTATCTTAAGCGAGCTGAGCTGTAAAACTACAGTCTTGGGCTCACACCAAGATATCAGGAGGAAAGATCGACATCCCCAGCTTTTAGGGATAAGGATCTTCGATTGTTATACGTAGATCCTAAGATCCCGGGAACCCAACTGGCAGTCTGCTAGAATCACGACTCTCCAAAGGGCAAGCAATCTCGCAACCTAAGTCTATAAATAATGGTACTCTCACCATTATCAAGGTACGCAAGCTAATATCGATCTACACTAAAAATATCCGATTACTCAAGATTACTGACTTAGGCATCGGAGGGTCTTTGGCTGGACCCCCGCCACCCCCCTTATCCTCTGTGCTCTTTTGCAGGATCAAAGGATTCCATCATCTTATATTGAGGGATCAATTTCGTTCAACCGTCCAGATCGTAGATTTACATATTTGTCTGTTAACCATTTTTTGGTAACAACATGTACTATGAATTCTGATGTATGTGAACCATGATTTATGCTTATGTGTTTGGAAAAGGAACCATGATGATGTATATGCTTATGTGGAGACTATGCTTAATTTATATTCATTATATGCTCATGATAAACATGATGATTGATTTGTTGTATGATTCAAAATTCTGTATATGGATGTTACGTTAATGAACGCCCCTTAACCCCTTATTGATATAACCGTTTGGTGTTAAGAGATGAAGCCCGTATGAGGCCTTGTTATATTGGCATTACCATGTGGATGTTTTTGGATGAATATGCCTTATTGGTTGTAGTAAAAATTGACATCACTATGTGTATTATTGAATGGCATGCCTTGATGTTGATGATTAAGTGTTGGCATTACCGTAGATACGTTGTTGGTCGTAAATGCCATGATGTTGAGTTTGGCACTACCGTGTGCATTGTTGGATATGTGCTAAGGGATCCTTGTTTGATATGTTCCCTGTGGTGGACCCCTTGAGGAATGAGATTGATGAATATGAGAAGTTTCATGAGCCAGGGTTAGTGGTATGGGACACTAAGCCTGAGCTGTCGGCCTATGCTGGGTGACGAGCCCCCCATAGTGACATTGAACTTCCTTAAACTAATCGGGGTAAGGAGTGGTCATTAGTCGTGAACATCGTTTAATTGGTTGGATGTTGAACTACTTAACTAAAGGTGAAACTAATCATGTATGCATTCACTGGACCCAACTTGGTGGGTCAGCCCTGCGGGTGCTGCGGCGCTAGCTTGTGGTAGGGGGATGGGTGGCCATCACCTCCATTGGCTGGGTTTGTTGACATAAAGTTGTGGAATTACCTACTTCATCGTGGACTCTAGTAACTAGTAGCTGGTAAAAAGAGTTGGAATAAGTCCCGTCTCATTTAGTCAGGGTGCCTTAGCTAGAGCATGCATTACATTAAATAAGATTTTCTCATGTATGTTTTGGTTGAGTATGCTTATGTTTGGATATTATTGTGCTAATAGAGGGTAACCCTCACTGAGTTGATCGCGAGCAACTCACTCCTTCCTGGGACGGTATTATAAAACACCACCAGCTTGTTGCAGGTGACGATCCATTAGACGAACCCGACTTAGAGGTTGAAGAGTATACAATTTTATGGTGGTCAATGACGAACGATGAAGTTATATTGGTTTGAAAATGAATAACGTTTATTGTTTTCATTTTCGTAGAATAAATTTATTTTCATGTAAATCGAATTAAGTCTCCCACGGAGACAGAAAGTGAAATATTATATATTTTGTATGATTTAAGGATATTGTGTTGATAACGTAGAGTAGAAAATATCGAATAACAATATTGAATTCCATCATTATGCTATGAATGCCATGAATGTGGGAAATAAAGATGAATGTATGAAAATATATCTCTAATACATTTTAGTTAACACCCGGAAACTTGGCCCATCGTGATGTTCACGAGAGCCCAAATTTCGGGGCGTTACAAATGAACCGTTGGGATATTCGTCCAAATTGACAGATGCGAATCGGGTAACCCTGACCAAGAGATACACAGAGCCATACGATTCGACCATCGGTTATGTGGGGACCACCGTCAAATATTTTTCTTATCCATGCCGTCCACCAATATTCAAGGACCATTTCGGAACGTGATCCGAATTAAGATGTATAGATCAGGTTCTCTAGTGAATCAAACCACACGAAGCAGAGGTAATTTTATGCTGAATCATTATAACTTCTATCGACGCCAAGAGGTTTTCTATAGCTAGACTTTAATCCCAAATGTTTCATGCGGTGTGGTCCACTAGAGACTAAGATGTACCTCATATTTGGTTTAATTCCATAAAATAATCTTCACAAATGGATGGACGGCATGGATAAAACAAATACATCACGGTGGACCGGACAAGTACCCTAAGAAGACCGTCTCAAGATAGGTTCTGGTGGGGGGTAGAACCCAATCAACACCCATACTAGGGGAGGCATTTCGACAGGCCCAGCCAATGCATCTATTGTAAATGTGATATTCTGTTTTGAGATCATAACATATCAACCAGTACTAACACTTCAAAATGAACTATCCACAACATAACACAACAACCATAAACTACGGTTGGTTCTCCACTTGAAGAACGCCTATCTTTCTCCTGTCCGACATTGTTCTCCACATCCGCGGACGAAATCCGTCCAGCCCTACAAAATTTGAAGGAGGAGTCAGCAATGAGAACGGAAAAATTCAGAGAGTTACAAGAGCCTTTTGGTAAAATTTTGAGTTTTTTCAGTCTATTTCGAGATGTAGGGCGACGGGTAAATCGGATTGTGGGTCAGTGATTCAGAATACCTCACCTGATGAAGGTTTCACAAGAGTCATGGAGAAGGATGGGGAGGTTATTTGATCCGTTGGTGGTGGGGCTTGTTTATAAATTGTTGTGAATGAGCACAAGACGTGTGTTGTTGTTGGGACTACTGAATTTTGAAGAGACTTCTTAGAGAGGAGCTGCCCAGCGGTCTCTTTCCTCTTCATTTCAATGCAAATTGGGGTGATTCCACTGGATTTCTTGGAATTTTATACCCTGTTTTCGAGACACATGTACTTGCTAAATGGGCGAAAATCAAATGGTAGATAAGGGTCATCCTTACTTTCACCTTTTCCATTTCACGGTAAAATGGAAAATCAAATAGGCCCTTAATGGGACAAGTTTTCATTGGAAATTTGCACTCCGGGTGTTGCCTGGTTACTGGACTATCCTCTGTGGGTTCCACCACACACACATGTGTGTCATCTAGAACTTTGGTGAGCCATAGAGGAGTGAAAGAGGCAAATCAAGAGAGGAAACTGTTTCCTTTTTTTTATGACCAACCAGACTTGTGAACTAGGTTGAAAGTTGGGCCTTAGGGTTTTTTTTTTGGGTGCTGCATCATGTGAACGGCTTAGATTTTGGAGACACATCACGTGTGATGAGTCCTCAAAAATCTCTCATGAGTTCTCGGGAGAGATGGTTTGCATGTGAGCATTCCTCTCTCTCTATATATATATATATATATATATGCTCATTTATCTATTTTTTCATATCGTCTCATACACATTAGCCTAAAAATGAGAAAGATGTGGATCACACACAGGAAACAATGGTGATTGAACGTACACATTTTAAAACTTCCAGGGTCCACTGTAATGTTGATTAGACCACACAGGCTTAGAGGAAGGGAAAACATAAGTATTAACTTTATCCAAAACTTTTGTAGACTCCGAATTTTTTTTAATGGTGGCATTCATCACCACTGTTTCTTACTGTGTGTGGTCCACATAAGACTTGGATTTACGTCAGTTTTTAGATGATGCCCGAAAATGACATGTAGAAATGGATGAACAGCTTGGATAAAACACATGCATTATAATAGGGCCCACATAGCACCTAACCAGGCAAACATCGTGGCTACCTTATTGACGTGGGAAAGTTTTGTGGCCCCACCGTCACATATGTGTTAGATCCCCATCCTCTATTCATTTTTTAGATTATTTAAGTATCCGAAACTCAGGTGACCACATCACAGAGGGGATTGAATGTCTACCACCGAAAACTTCTTTGGAACCATCATTCCCACAGCTTTCTGTGGTGTATTCCAATTGAGCTTGGGATTTGTCTCATTTTTAGGCGAAATCCTAAAATGATATGTAAAAATGAACGAACAGCTGTGATATAACAAATACATGTGGATTAAATAACTTTGCCACATCGATTACGCTTCTGCCGTATTACGTCAAAGCTGTCACCGCAAGTAATAGGAAGGGAAAAGTTGTCATTAAGAAGACTTTTAACTTGTTAAGCGTCAAGGCAAAGAAAGGAGGCTTTTAATTTTTAGGAACTATCAAACACTCTGAAACACGAATCGCCCGCTCTCCGAGCATGACCGATACCTCTACCAGCAGCGGTGCCGCCGCCGCTGCCGCCTCTCCGAGCATATCCGACACCTCCACCAGCAGCGGTGCCGCTGCTGCCTCCGCCGCCGCAGCAGCAGAAGACGCTTTCCGGCCACCTCTCGCCATGAATTCCGGCTCAGAGCTCACCCAGGCATCGGCGTTGACGCAGGTTGTCCATTTCTCATCAGGAAACCCTAGAATAGAAGAAACAAGGGGAATCATGCACCTCTACTCCCAAGATTCTCCCTCCACTGCCTCAACCTCCGACCTCCCGGTGCTCAATTTCTCCCTCCCTGTATTTGTGTATATGAATGCATGCATATGTATATGGAATTGATACTTCACCTCCTCGCGGATTGACACATGCAATTTTTCATTCTTTTCTCCCTTTCATAGTACGATTTTTTGGGACTGTATAAAAAACAGAGGGTAATGCAAGTAGAATGTGAATTGAAACTAATTACAAACCGAAATTTACGTTTTAGATTTGGATTAAAGCTCACAACACCCACATGCACAGATAGATGGAAAGAAGGAGAAAGATTGAAAGCAAAGCTTGACAGTCCTCTAGCCTTTATGCTGGAGATCACACAAACTCTCTACCCTCTTATACCACAGGAAAAACTCTCAGTAATTCTTATTAAAAGAAAATCTTATAAAGTTATCCATATGTATGGCCCAACCTATTTATAAATTTCATAAATTCTTTTTCTTGGTGTGTCTGAATCGCTACCTCAGCGGTTTGTCTTCTGTATCCTTTGGTTTCTTTTAATCTAATCATTATCTTAAAAAAAAAAAAAAAGAATATTGCTATTCCTAAGTCTACTATAGTAAGTTTTTTTCTAAAAGTAAAAAATAAACAGGTAAGAAAGCTTAAACAAAAGAGGAAATGCCAACAAATAAGATACTCCTTCCATGTGTGCTTAAGCAGCGCCCCACTTGGGCCTCTTCTTGTACACACTTGTGAGTTGGGTTGTGATTGCATCAATTCTCCCTAGCTTCAAAGAACTCAACTCTGTTGATTTTATGGCGGTATACTTCTCTTACAGCTCTAGGTTAATGTGCTTGAAATTGTCTGTTGAAATCTTCTCCACGTGACTAGAAATTTCTTACACATTGAAACTATCTGATTGTCTAGCTGGTCTTCAATAACTTCCTTCAATTGGTGTGGTGTTTCGAGTATCTAGATAGCTTGTCTTTCTGTGCTCTCATCTTCTTGATGTGTAAGGTAAACTTAAGGTCTTCAACATTGAAAATAGGGCACCTTTCAAAAAAAAAAAATGAAAATAGGGCTGATCTTCATTTAATGGGGAAGCTCGATCCGGTATGCATTATCACATAGCTTCCTTAAAACATGATAAGGACCTACCTTTATAGAGTGTAGCTTGTTATATGTTTTTGTGGGAAGCCTCTCTGATTTGAGGCACACCATGACCTAATCCCCTTCTTGAATTTGTGCGAAGTGTCACCTAGAACTGTTCACGAGCCAAACCGGGCCGAACTTTGCGCCAGCTCAGCTCGGCTCATTCAGCCAAGGGCCTTGGCTCGAGTTAGGCTCGGTTTGATCATCGAGCCGACCCGGTCAGCTCGACTTGGTTTGGTAATTGAATCGAGCAGAACTCGAGCCAGGTTTGAGCAGATTTTGGAGTATTTAGAAATTTTAGGGGGGATTTTGGGGTTTTGGCTCGAGTCACGGCCGGGGGTGAGTCGGGTGTGCCATGTGTGGGTTGGGTTGTTGTGGAGGAGAGGGAGAGAGTAGTAGAGGAGAGAAGGGAAATGAGAGTTGGGTGTGGCGGGCTAGGCAGCGGACGGGTCAGCTGGTCGGGTGTAGTTTGAGAGAGGAAGATGAGATTTAAAGAATAGGAGAAGAGGAGAAGAAGAGAGGACGGCACTCGGTCGGGTGTGAAGGGTAAATGGGAGGGAGAGGAGGGCGCTCGCCACTCAATTAGGTTGCAAACTTAGAAGGTTTTTTTTTTTTTTTTTGTTTGTTTGTACTACATTCATACTCAGCCGAGCCGAATCAGGTCGAACCGAGCCAAGGTTCAAGCCGAACCAAACCGGGCTGGCATACAACTCGAGCTTGACCCGATTTTGAAACGAGCCCGATCAAGCTGTTCAAGCCGAACCAAGCCGAGCTAAATCGGTCCAAACTGAGTGAGCTAACCGAGTTGGCTTGGTTTGTGTTCAGCTATAGTGTCACCAAATATCTACATGCAATAGCTTTGGTGTGTTTACTTGATATACGATACAAAGGCCCTAGCGTTTGGCTCGGTCTAGTCGCAGTAATAGGAGGAACTAAATCAATAGGCTGTTGAGGTCTAATGCTAATCGAAATCTCAAAAGGAGAGTCATTTGGTGGGGTTTACAAAGTTGTCATAGGCAAACTCAGCATGGGACAACATGCGGTCCCATGAACTTATGTCACGAACCAAGCATTGAGGAATTTTCAATACTGTGGTTGATGACGTTCATCTTTCTGTCTATTTGAGGATGATAAACAATTGAGAACTTTTATTTAGTTTCATCTTAGAGCACAAAGTTCAGAAAAAGTAACCCATAATATATCTGTGTCGGGGAATTTCATATAGCTAAACCACCTTCTTGAAGAAAACATTGGTGATATATAGAGCATCCAATGTCTTCTTATAAGGTTATGTGCTACCTTAGAAATCTGTTGGTTATAACATGTATAGAGTAACAACCAAATTGACTCTTAAGTAATTTCAAGATGAATTCCATGCTGATATTCTCCCATGGGGCATTTGGCACCATAAGTGGAGTATAAAGATTAATGTTCTGCTTGCTACACTTACCTAATTGACATGCTTGACACCTCGGACATCATTCCCAAGTGACCACCACGGCCACATGAATGGTGCTCTTGCATCGCAAGCTCTCACATGGAGCTTTGAAGTACACACAACCTCATGTCATATAATAGGCACCCATCATGCAAATTGTATCCAGGTACTCAGTGCCTGAGCCTGTAGAGAGTGCTGAAAATTCTTCCCAAAATCGTCGTCGACTCCATAGTCTTTCTTGAATTCCACGGACCTAACTACGGATACTAATAGAGTAGACAAGAAATCCATTTTTCAGCTGAGGGCATTTGCTACCTTTTTTTTCTATAGCAAACCAATGCTTCGGATTATATGTGAACTCCTAAACATACGTGCTCCACTTAGCATGTTGGGCTCTCAATTTCTTTTGGGATTTTAAGTAACACACTACATCGTGATCGGAATAATAATAAAAAAAAACTCTTGATGAATACAACCGATATTATTGGTATCATAGGTGCTCAGTACAAAACAACCAGTACATTATATCGCTAATAACATTGTATTATGTCAACAATATCATGTGGTATTTTGAAATATTGCATGATAATACATCGTGATTGGAATAATAATATGAAAAAACTCTTGATGAATACAACTGATATTATTGGTATCCTAGGTGCTCAGTACAAAACAACCAGGAAATTATATCGCTAATAATATTGTGTTGTGTCAACAATATCATGCGGTATTTTGAAATATCGCTAGATAATCATCAAGATTCCTTTATGAAGTTCCCGATCCCGTCGATACAGCAATACATATCGATGATACGAAAGTAGTGTGTGGGGGGTGAAGAAAACAGGAAAAAGATTTTGAAAAATTAAAAAATCATTTTTGGGGGAATTTTAAGAGAATCTCTTGGTGGGATGAAGTGGTCATAGATGTATTTTTTGTTTCCATCATTTTCCCAATGTTTACCTCTTATAGTGATGCATTACTTAATACATGCGATGTTTCCCATGTGATACAGGATATGTTTTTGTATCTTGAGGGTGTGATGCATGCATTGATATTGATACTAAAAGTACTAACGGCACACCAATGTTTCAAGGCATCCACACTTGTGTAGACTCCAAGTTGTAAGTGGAATGACTTATTTTGTGCATTATTGAGTTTCTCACTGAAAACATGTCCTTAATTGAGGAAACCTCTCATGCTTACCTGAAGAAGTGTATATGACTCCTTCCAGATTTCTTCCAACCGCTAGGTAGGGGTCTGTGTGTAAGCTCTACAAAGCTATATATGGTGTTAAACAATCCCCATGTGTATGGTTCGAGTGCTTCCATCAGGATCATACCCTTTTCTTCAAGTGGGCTGAGGGGCTCTCAATTGTCCTTATCCGTATGGAGAATATTATTGTGACAGGAGATGATTATAATGCCATTCAATCCTTGAAGTCATTCGTTAGTACAAAATTTGATATTAAGGATCTTGGCGCTGTTTGCTATTTTTTGAGCATTGAAGTTGCTCGATCCCAGCATGGTATTGTCATATGTCAATAGAAGTACACGTTTGACCTTCTCCGAGACAGTGGGTTTCATGGTGTGAGGTCTGTTAACACTCCTATTTAATAGAATCATCATCTCCAACTTGAATTTGTTGTTCTTTTACCTGATGTTGGCATGTATTAACCCTTGGTTGGCTAACTTATCTACTTGACCATTACCCAGATATTGCTTATGCAATGAGTGTATTAAGTCAGTTTATGCATGTGACCCCCAACAGCCACTTAGATGCCATTTATTGTATCCTGAAGTTTCTTAAAGGCTCCCCAATCGAGATGTTCTCTATTCCAAGCATACTTATCTTCATATTGAGGCCTATATGGATGTGGATTGGGCCGGTTCACTCTCTAATCGTCGCTCGACCTCTGGTTATTGTACCTTAGTTGGTGGGAACCTAGTGACAGGTCAAGGTAAACCCTAGTTTGTTGTGGCCCGATCTAGCGTGAAAGTTGAGTTTCAGGCTACAACTCAGTGAGTATGCAAACTTCTTTGGTCGAAGACCTTGTTGACTGAATTTGGTCTTCCCTTTTTCAATAACTCTTCACTTTGACAACCTTGGCCACTATTTATATCTTCTCTAACCTAATTTATCATTAGCATAACAAGCACATTTTGGTTGATTATCATTTTGCCAGTGAAAAGGTGGCCTCGAAGGATGTTCAACTATCATATCATAAGTCTGATGATCAACTTGCTGATTTTTTTAACCAAGGGATTGATTGTCATCATCTACTTCAGTTTTGTTCCAAGTTGCGCATGCTCGACATTCATGCCCCAACTTGAGGTGGTATGTAGGGAATTATATGTAATTGTTTATCTCTATGCGTTTGTTATTTTATGTACACTTGGAGTACAATTCATGTATTCTTGTAATATAAGAGTGTTAATGCTTTTGGACTAACACAAACTTCTACCTTTAACACCACACCCCCCACCCCCCTCCTCTCTCCTTCTTCCTCTTGTTCTTGTTCTTGTTCTTCCCTTCTCTCTCTCACTACTTTCTACTACATCAACGGGTGCACCTGATGGACAGAGCTGATGGGCCCCACATAGCTCGAGTGGCGTGCCTACTGTGTAAAATAGGTGTCATAGGATTTCAGTTCCCACTTTTTATTACAGCTTCTCCTTCCCTCCCTCGCATGCCTTGCAACGACTTCCTCTCTTTCCATGTGCATTGCACGTGCTGCATACAGTAGTTTCTCTAACTTCTGAAGTTAGAAGAATTTGAGGATAGGAATCCATGATTTTACTGAATTATTGGAAATGATATTTATTCCCCTCCCTTTTGATAGATACACCCCTTTGCACTTGATCAGGGCACAAGAAGGAAACAGTAAGGTGCATGCACTGTAAACAGAGTGCACAAACATCAGCTCCTTGATTGTAAATGTCTGGCTACTGCAATTTTTTCTTTTTTAGCGTTGGGGGAGATATGGAAACATTCCGTTCAAAAAAAAAAAGAAGAAAGAAAAAAAGTAGATGCGGATACATTGCAATATATGCAGGTCTAAATACCACATCATTCCACCTACACTTTAAACCCTACCTTACAGTTATTTGATTTTCAGCTTCCAGTTTTTACTCGGACCAACATCTGTACACGTAGGGCCTGCCTTTAAATGATCAGACCATTCATCTGGCAGGCACCATTATAAATTGGCTATGTTGAAAGAATCTTCTCTGTTGGACAATATCAACTGTCTGATTGGTGGACGTTTATGAGACAGTTCATATTCAACAGGAAAGAAGAACCGCTGGTTGTATGACTACATTTGATGATGGAGTTAGTTTTTGGGACATTACCCGTTCATGGTTGTGCCCACCAGATCAGTCGTTATCATGGAGGAGGTGGGTTTTGTTGCCAATCTGTGTTGATTAGCTGTCACTATACACCACCTTAATGGATTGAACTATATTTGTTTTCTATTACTGAGGTTGTTGCTTATCAAAGGAATAAAAATACAGAGGGGTGGGGCATGCCATGTACTTTTGCTGGCGGAACAAAAAACTGGCATTTTTCTTGTTAGAGCACATTGTATATTTCCTCCTAGAAACAAAGGGCTTGGAAGATTAATATTTCCTTTTTCTTTTTGATCTTTTTTAGGTGGGGAGGAAACCTCTTGTTTGTGTGCTTGCTGTTCCAAATCATATGACATATGCAGATTTCTGCCAGTTCTGTGGTTCATTCATTCAACATATTTTGGAGATGCGAATTGTCAGGTTGAATTCAGAAGCATGTTTTGCTTTATAACTGCTACTACTATTGTACCACCACTAATGCTTGCGTATTGCTTATCGGAAGAAATACTACTAAAGGTTGCCATCTCAAGTGTGTATTTTAATCTCCTCCTTCCATATCAACTCTAAATATGGCATCTGTCTAGGATGACCAAAACCATTTACCTGCTGTGCCATCAAATGCATGGATCATAGCTCAAAAACCACCAAGGTTGGTTGGTTCCAGCTGTTTAATTGATGCAATTTTGGATGCGGAAATTGAATAGTTGCATTCCTTTTGCTCAACATTTTTTAACCATCCAATTGTAGAACATTGATTCAATAACTAAGATTAATCCTATCACCTTGATTTTTGGGCCATTACTCATCTACGTGAAGTAGGGCTGTCAATGGGTACCTAGATCATTGGGTATCCCATCGCCCAATTTTAATTGGTCTGGCTCCAAATTTTCTGACCCATTTAGAATCAGATCTGGGTTCATGTCCCCCATTTTGGACCTGGTTAAAGATAGGGTCTAGTCAGGTTCGAGGCTGGTCCACCGTCTTAAGCCTGATTAAAATTGGACCGGGTTGGGTACAGTTGGTTCTATTAGTGATATTGTATATATGAAATGTCATCAACATCATCATCTAAGCATTTTCCCAATTCCCAACTAATTGGAGCCAGCTGCATAAATCCTGCTTCACCATTCCACTCCAGCAGGTCAGGATTCATAAAAAAAGTTGTGGCGAAAGTTTCATGCTCGCTGCCAACCTGACATAATCCTCCTTTCTCCAAGCTTGGGACCAGTGATGGGAGCAGAAAACTCCCACCTGCAATGATATTGTATCCATTCAATACTTATTGATTAATCTAGCAATGGAATGAGGTTTGCCATTTGCACAACATGCATGTGTCAAAGGGGCACCGTGTGCGATCCCAACTATGTAAAGGTCCTTATAATCCCATTTGTTTGGATCTGGGTCCAAGTCAAGATAGAGACGTAAGGAGCCATGACCCGGCAAGATCCGAACCCTATCAGCCCTGGTACAGCTACTGTAGGACCTGACTTGAACCTGACCTATCGACAGCCCTATGTGAAGGCCCACTAGCATGAGGGTCTCAAATCTGAAAATCACCGCAACATGTTCCCCATGTACAACAGAATAGATCAGAGGTAGAGATGAAAATGTTCTCCTTAAGGTGGCTGGCAATTGCTTCATAAAGTTTGAGTTGATTGGATTGTGGTTCTCTAATTGACCTTGATGTTTATTTGGGGATTTAGGAATGATGGATTGGAGGATCGCTATAGTATTTTGATCAGGTTTGATAGCCAGAACTCTGCGGATAATTTCTACCAGTATTTCAATGGGAGGCATTTCTCCTCTTTGGAGGTTTGTGCTACTCGTGATATATAGTCTACTATTTCGAAGAATGATAAGGTCATACCAGTCTGACCTGTTAAGTTTCTATTTCTTGAAGTTGAAATGATCTCTTATTTCATCAAATTTATTGCTTTTGGGTTTGATATAGGTAGAAGTTTGCTGTGTCCTTTTTACCGTTGATGTACAGTACACAGGATCAATAGAACATGCACAGACTTCCCTTGCAAGCTCAACGGAACAGCCAACATGTCCAGTCTGCCTTGGTAAGTCCCCTGCTAAAAGCTTTCAAAAACTAACAGAACTCTCCTACAGTCCCCCACTCCTCCTAGTATAATTTACATGCTGAACTACTTTTTAAAATGTTTATCCAATTTGTCAGTCCATTTGCTGTCTGCATGATTTGAGGAAAAGGAATATGGTGCTTACAAGGGGTGGCAAGCCTGGCCAGACCTGCACTAAGGGCCTCTTTGGATTGGTGGAAAACAGGATTCAACTGTGGAAAAGGAAATCGATTTCCTCTGGTTTCCCTCATTTGCAAAAGACGAGGCCTGAAGAAATCAGCTTTCCTTTCCACAGTTTTCTTTAGAAAATGGCCATTTCCTTTTCTTCTCTAAAACCTATGAAATGAGTTTTACATCCTTTTTTAAGAGACAACTCTCAAATTTTGACCATTGTCAATTCCATATTTTCATTGAAGTCATATATACTAAATAAAGTGATGTAGGACGCCCTAATTATGATGCATGCTCATGAACATATATAATTCAACGGACTAAATCAAGCAACCTAAATTAAACATTCAACAACTATCATCATAATCAAGAAAAATATAAAGGAAACATGCAATGAAAGGGACCATCATCACAACCATGTAGTAAGGATTTCAAGTATTGCGTGGATTGGATCTAGCGAGGGATGAAACCTCCCGATCTTGCATGGTTATGATCCAAACGTGCAATGGGATTCACTAGTTCGGGAGATCGAATGATTTCTCGGATTAGGGAATGAAAATCTGAGAGAAATAGGTTTAGGGATCAATTCTCAGATTTTAGGGTTGCGGATAATGGGAGATAATAAGTTTAGAAGAAAGAGGAAAGAAAAGGAATTACCTTAGAAAAAAGTTGGAAGAAGGATAAAAGAAAAAGAAGAAGATGAAGATCCACAGAAAGAAGGAGAGGGGGAAGGAGATAAGCCACCAAAGCCTTTTCTTCTTTTATCAAATCAATAGCATAATGAAAAAGGATTAGGGCAACACCCTTATAAAATTCGGAATTGATATAATTACCAAAATACCCCTACTAACAAAAAAAAAAGAAGACATTCGTACGAAAAATCCGTGCACAAACTAACTCAAAACTCAAATAAGTAAAAGTGCATAAAATAAAATCAAATCTAAGATGCCCGATGGGCTCCGATGATGGTGTGATGAAAGTGGGCCATGGCAATCCAACAGGTCCGATCACATCATCATCGCGATCCAACGGTCCGATCATCTTCTCCAAGCAACTTATACATGTCTTCCTAAGGTGGGGTCTTCTCAAATGTCTCGGACTACATGTGTAAGGTCTTCGATGCTCCTCAAGTCATCATGAACGATTCAGGCTTGTCATCATCGAGCCATAAAGATATAGGTGTCACTCGCCTCCTACGCTGATAAACCCTAAATGGCCTGATGTCCGCATCATAAAGGTTACTGAGGATTCTTTTCCATAGTTTTCTTCAGATACGATGTTTTCCCTCGTCTACTTTTTGGTTTCCACCAATCCAAACAAGCTCTAAGAGGCCCAAGGCCTGAGCTCGGTCCATTGGTGCAAGCCCAAGCCTGAGAGTTTTGGCTTTGGCCTTGGCCCAGTGCGGTTAACCTCCGTATCTGGATTATTAAACTAATTTTCAGTTGTGCCGGAATTGACAACTAATTTTCAGTTCGTAAGCCCTAACTGTACAACTATCTTGTGCTGGAATTGATGGGCTTCCAATATCCTTGGATCTATGCTGCAATTGATCGGGTGATACAGTTGGAAGGTTGTAGGATGAATTCCTACTGCCTGACTAGTATGACATGACTAACTTTAACCCCTCCTTCTACCATTGACACAAGGAGGAAAACTCCAAAGAAAGGCTTTCCTTCACTCAATAAACAAGCAAGATCATGAGTTATACATCCAAGAAGCTTTTTGGAGCTTGCTAAGATAAACCCTAATAATGAATCCTAATAATACATAAAATGTCCAAAACACTATTGAATCCTGTCACAACCATATAGGCCTTTTGTAACATCGCCATAACACACCAGATGGTATCATAATTGCATGATATTGAACTCGTTGGAAAGCTAACTCAATGCGCTTTCAAACGGGATGACTTTCATGTCATTCCACCATCATTTTCTACACAAAATGTGTACCGCCAGAAAGTGATGAAAATACTAAATGAAACTGGTCCAACTCACTCTATTAAATGACTACTCTTCTGGTCTAGAACGCGCATCAGAATTGGTCCATCAGATTAATCTAGAACCTCAAAGTGGTGCAATCTGGACAGTGGAATAATCCAAATCATTGATGACGACTGTTGGATGGCCCTGATCTGAGATTGATACCCAATCTAATTGGGCTGGTTTTCTCACAAAATGTGTACCACCAGAAAAAGTGATGAAAATACTAAATGAAACCAGTCCAAGTGTCCAACTCACTCTATTAAATGACTACTCTTTTGGTCTAGAATGCACATCAAAATTGGTCCATCAGATAAATCTAAGAACCTCAAAGTGGTGCAATCTGGACAGTGGAATAATCCAAATCATTGATGACGACCGTTGGATGGCCCTGATCTGAGATTGATACCCAATCTAATTGGGCTGGTCTTTAATCAGACAATGTGTGTGATCATTTGGTTTCATCATGGGGCCTGTATAAACCTTTATCTATCTGCATCAATCCCTTTAGTCCGAGCCCAAACAAGACTTGATCTGACCTAGCTCATTTTGACTTCAACCTAATACAGATGTTAATGAGTTAGTTATAGGTGTAAACCCACACATTGTTATTCAATAGGTAAGGTCTAGAGCTCCTCTAGACTGGACTGGATTTGAGCTGACCCTTATACATCTGGAAGTGTAAGAGGTTCCTATAATGGACCACTGTCTGTGACCATTGGCTAGTGGCTTTAACAGTGTCAGGTGACTGTATGAGGAAAACAACAAGCTGTTTATTAGCATTGAGTGTTATTTTGAACTTCATCCCTAAAGATGGAGTATGTGCCTCATGCCTCCTTGACTAGACACCTACTTGACTGACCAATACCTCAGGAGCCGGGGTCTCCACCCTCAGGAGGAGACTGATAGACCTAATGCATTCAATCCAACGAGGGGTACAATCGGAAAGGGATTGATTTTATACACTAGAGCCTGTGCTCGCCCTATCCCCTCACTCGCCGGGGAGCATCTTCCCTTGCTTACATGACCCTCCCGGCAAAAGTTTTCATGGTTTAATGGTGAGGAATTAGGACCCCTTGATCTTGTGCAAACTTGTTTACCTGGTCTCTGTCAAGTAATGATTATCTTTTGTTTTATTTTGTTCCGTCTTTTAGTGGAAGAAGGTTTTGATTGGCCAAAAGTCAACTTCTATTGATTTGAGAGTTTACTGTAGATCTTGTTATTTTTATTTTCTTCTTTGAATTTGCTTATTTTGCTCATGCTGTCTTTTCTCTGCAAGTCCCCATAAGTATAAGTAGCTTGATTTTTTTTTTTTTTAATTAGCATGCATGGTAGCCAATCACACGCATGCACGCACATGAAAAAAATGTATGGTAAGTTTGTCTCCAAAAGAATTTGTGAATTCTTCTGTGGTATGACAGCTTGAATTTTTCATGCAAGGCATTTGTAGTTAATTTCTTCTAATTATTATTATTATTATAATTTTGCAGAGAGACTGGACCAAGACACTAGTGGGATTCTCACAACAATTTGCAATCATTCTTTTCATTGTTCTTGTATTTCAAAATGGACAGATTCTTCTTGTCCAGTAAGCAATTCCTAACTTTGGCTTTCTGTTTTTGCTGTTATTTATAGAATATAAATTCATTCTACAATCCATTTCATTAGTTTTCTTATCTTTTTGCATGTTATTTTTTTCATTTTTTGAAAAATCAAAATACACAAATGTATCAACTTGCCTTAGCCAAAGAAAGATTTACTGGCCGAGGCTATTTTCCAAATCTCTAAGTGAGCATGAAATGCCAGTTATTAGTGAAGGTGTGCCAACAGCACATTTTGGTAATTTAAGTGTTGTAACTTGATTTCTATATTCCACTTCAGGTCTGCCGATATTGCCAGCAACAGCCTGAAAAGTCAACATGTTCTATCTGTGAAACCTCTGAGAATCTCTGGATTTGTGTTATTTGTGGTTTCGTTGGGTGTGGAAGGTATGTAAAAATCTGTCTTCCTTATAAGAGTCAAACCAATATATGCAAACCACAGTTTGCCAACCAGGACTCAGACTGTCAATGGGTTGGGTCAACTCAGGACTTAGCAGGCCAAGAAATTAATTTTAAATTATATATTGATATATTTTATTAAGAAAACATATAAATAAAACGTAGAAAATTAAATTTACATTGTTTGACATCCACTCCATCCATTACTTGTGCCAAATCATGTTAGGACACGAGCCCAAACATTCGGCAGATCCTAAACACTAATGGCCAAGCAGCATAAAATATTGAGAATGGGGACGCCCACCCCTAGGACCTACCATGATGTTAAATATGCCATCATACCTGTTCATAAGGTGAGTCTCACCAAGATGATGTAAAAAAATAATGATCAGCCTGATCCAAAACTTTAGTGGGCCTCAAGAAGGTTTCAATGTTGAGTGGCCCAGCCCCCCTATTTCCTGTGGTGTGGCCCACTTGAGTTTTGGATCTCCTTATTATTATTATTTTATCTCATATCCAAACATAAGCTGGAAAATTGATGGACTAAGGAGATGTCTCACAAATATCACGATTGGCCTCACAACTTTTTGTTGTGCGTGCTTCTTATTAGAAAATTGAGGACTTATCTGATACTCAGGCAGTGAGTGACGCTTGATACACAGGCACTTAGAAATTGTCTACTTGATATATATAAACTTAAACCAACCAAATTGTGGAACCCATGGTTTCTAAGTAACAGGCCCAAAATCAGAATGATTGAATAACCCTAACCTCTAATCGATGAGTCCTTGTTTATTGAAACAGGGCCATTGGATATTTTTTATTTTTGACCGTCCAATAAATGTCCACCAATTATGCAGTCAGAAAATAAAATTAAGTGGTTTTTTGTTGTTCCCAGAATCCCAATACATCTAAACTATTTCTACTTTGGATAGTTTAATTTGAATTACTTAAATGAGATCGACAATCTTCAAAAGAGATCCATTAACCTCGCCAATGTTTGTATAATGTGTTCTCTTCATCTATTGCTCCTTCGCTTGAAGGTGTAGGATTGCTTTCTCAATATTCTCAATGTGGCATGGGTGATGCTGAAGTCGGTTGAAGATCTTTTGTAGGCCTGGCATAGGAAGGGTGTGGAAGAGGAGGTCAGGCGGTGCGGTGCCACGTCATTATGGCTGTGCTTTGGGCTTTTTTTTTTGTTTGGGGGGGGGGGGGGGGGAACAATCGGTGCTTCCAAAATAGGAGTGCCTTCGTGAAAAAGGTTGCCAGGAAGATCAAATTTGATTTGTCGGGATGGGCTTTGCATGTAGAGGCGGTGAAAGCCATCAATCTTTTATCCTTGTTTTCCTTTCGTGTTTTGGGTCGTATTCTTTCCCTAACTCGCTTTTGCGTGGAGGGCTTCTCAATAAGATTAGTAACTTTTCAAAAAAATAATATAAAAAAAGCTTAAATGATACACATGCAATTTCTAAGTGCCTACATTCATCCAGCACATGCTGCCAGTTTATCAAATTTTTCTTGAGAAGCTTGCGTCAAAGGTCCAAACTCAGTTGGGCTTGCTTTCTTCGAGGTTTGCTAGTTCCACACGCATGTGGGAGCCTTACACATCTACACGCAGGTGCATCTGTCATAATGTGGTACATGTGTGGGATTGGAGCTTTTCCATCAAGTGAGCTACACTGTTTAGATTGTCCAGCATGGTTTGGTGAGCCACACAATATCAAAACAAACAAATGGCTAGAAAAAAGAAAAAAAAATTTCAACCATCAAAATCTTTTTACGTTGTGGCCCTCTTGAAGAGTGAAATTGTGTGATTTTCCGGGAATAAGATTTAAGCATCATTTCCAACCCCTATGAAAGCTCTTTGCACTAATGCCCACGTGTGGATGTGTATGACCTACGTGAGTGTGGAACTAGCAAATATCTCCTCCTGCTTTCATGTTTTCCAATTGAGAAAAACTTTGATACTGATCTCTCTCTCTCTCTCTCTCAAAAAAAAAAAAAATAAATAAAACTCTTCGAGATTTCTTAAAAAATGCATACATAGCACAAATTCATTCAAATTATGGTTCCAAGCGTATGTATATCGTGGACCATAAATTGTAGTCATTCGACTTTGTGGCCATCAGATAGGTGGACATTTATTAAAGGTTAAAAGTGAAACTTATCCAATGGCCCTAATTGAACAAGAAAATGTCTAGAATTAGAGGTTAGAACTATCCAACCAATTATATCATGGGACTATAACTTAATGACAGCGACTTCCAAAATTCAGTCGGTTTACTCTGAATTAGTGTATGCATGCGTGGCATTTTTGAGTGCCTGCCAATTTTGTTAAATGGCATAAGCGATTCTGTACGACCCAAGGGGGTTGTGTGCTTATATGATGGCATTATCGCATCTGCGAGATCATAGTCCCCAAACATTTTTTTTTAAACGGAAAATATAAGGAAAATGGAAAAAATATGAAAAATTACGTAAAAATACTACAAGTGAAGGGAATTGTTTTTTATATTTTTATTTGAGTATATCAAATCAACTAACAACTACTCAAATGAATGCATATACCAAAAATTGTGAAAAAACAACATAAATTTTTTACTGATGTCATTTTAAGAGAGAATGGGAGTGATAGAGTGTGTGAGAGAGTAAGAGAGTTACCAGACTAGAGAGATTGAGAGATGAGAGTATTATAATGAGAGATAGAGTAAGAGAGTAATAGAGTTGCGAGAATAGGGGGGGCGCGGGAGTGCCTATTTATAGGCAAAAGGTGACAGAAAATAAAGTTAAAAAAAATAATCTCAATTATCAGAAATCTAACCATTGGGAGGTTATGCCATTGCATATTATGTATGCTATGGCATAATCGCATAACTATGGCTTATGCAGTCGCATAACTTTCTGTGCGACTGCATAAGCCCCAACATCACAATTACTGCATACGCCTCCATGGCATATGCAATGGCATATAAGTACTTATGGGATCGCATATGACAATGTTGGTGCCTCCATATCAAGTGTCATACATAGCCGGAGTATCAATTAACTCCTTTTTAATTCTGATTTCTAGTATTCAATCATGTTTCCAGTTTCCACTATTTCCTTTTTCTTTTTGAGTCATGCGAGTCTTTCCCACCCCAGTGAGTCTAGGACTTGTTTGTGACCGGGCGAGTCAGCCCCGAGTCAAATGGATCTGGGTACAACTCCACTCAATCACCCAGTTGGTGACTGGATCGAGTTGATTCATCCAAGTCACGGGTTAACCCAGCAGGTTGGCAAACTATGATGCAAGCTATAATACTTGAAGGATAAATGTTTTAATCCATGGATTATTTGTGATGATCTTCTATATGTCAATAATTTTTAAAATATTGGTTAACAGGTATAAGGAAGGTCATGCTATCAGACATTGGAAAGAAACACAGCACTGCTATTCTCTCGAACTGGAAACTCAGCGGGTCTGGGATTATGTTGGAGACAATTATGTTCACCGGCTAATTCAGTCTAAAACTGATGGGAAGTTGGTTGAGCTAAATTTCCACTGTACTCATGCTAATGATGGATGTGGAAGTTGTGAATGTAGTGCAGATTCTGGAATCAGTGAGGCACTCTTCAACAGTAAAGTTCAAGCTGTGAGTACTATTTTTTGGGGAATTTTATAAAGTACCACCTAATTGTTATAGAATTTACATTCCAGTACCTTGTCTTATATGTTTTCATTTACTACGTCATTAAGTAAACTAAGTTTCATTAAGCTACCTTCCATTAGATTTTTCTAATGATAGTTGGATCAAGTGGATAACTTTTTTTATTTATGAGAATGCCCCTTCAACAAGCTATGTTAAAAAATAAAAAATAAAAATAAAAAATAAAGTTTAGTACTATTCAATCGATTCTTATTTTGGAAATTTGGCTCAAGTAAAATAATCTCCATAATTTATTAGGTTTTGATTTGAGCGTGCCACATGTATAAATTATAATTGCGCCTGTGTACCAACTGTCATACTATGATATAGTATCTAACAACCAAAAAACCTCCCTTCTCTCCCACACCTCACACTCTATTTGGAGTTGTTGATGCTCCATATATCTCTTCGAGCATCTCGTGAGGTATAGGTGGTGTGCCTACCTGCTAATTGCACGAAGTGGATGGACCTTTCATGAGATCCGTCCATCAATAAGCTTTCCTAAGTTTACCCTAGAACCCAAATACAATGATGATCCAAGACTCTAGTGGGTCACACTGTAAGTAACAATTGGAATGTGCAGGTTCACCATTAGTTTTGTGTATGGCCCACCGCAATGTTTATTTGCCATATTAGCGATTCATCTGACATTCCACATTATGATGAAAGAATTCTCCAAATATTACCCTATTTCAAAATTCTAGCGGGCAATACCATGTGAATTTAGTGGTTTTATGTATAATTTTATGCTGTTCCTGTGGGGTGTCTCACCTGAGTGTTAAATTAGCATGAGTGTTGCGATCATAGTGAACCATGGGGTAGGTTACCGATGGACGGGGTGGAACTCACGAAAGTGGGCCACACCACAAGAAACAGTGGGAATGGAATGCCCACCATTGAAAACTTGTTGGGACCCGTAGAAGTTTTAGATTTGTCTTCTATTTGTGTTTTCCCTTCATCCTAGTGGGAATCACCTTATGAACAGGATGGATGGCATATGAACATGGTTAGCCTGAGGAAGATTTCAATAGTGGGAGTTTCCATCCCTGTTATTTCCTGTGGTGTGGGCCACTTGGATCTTGGATTTGCCTCATTTTTGGGATCTCATCTTAACGTGAGCTGGTGAAAGTTATGGAAGGATTAGGTTTTACATGGACATCTCAGTGGACCCTATAGAGCTATGCAACAACTCCCTGTAATAGATGTTGTAGGAAACTACGCATCCCATGCCTGGATGCAATTTTCCTGTAACCTTGCCTACAGGGGGTCCCGGTAGAGGAAGCTCTGTGGAGCCCATCATGATGTCTGTGTTGTCCATTTTGAGCATCACTTTTTCAAGCACATGTTATTGAAATTACGTCGAGTAGTCTTACACGACACCCTACGCATATGCGTGCGGAAGCTTAAGGAGCAACTGAGATTATGGCTAAGTCCAGGGGGGGGGGGAATTAGGACCTTTTAAAATCTTTTCGCCTACTTAACTGTTTTAACAAATTAAACGAAGTAAGCAAGAACACTTCAGCTTCCAAGCCTAAGTGAGTCCAATCAATAGACTAACAAATGATTAAGGCAATTAACAACCTAGTCTAAGCAACACAAGTAGACTATAGAGGATGGATCAACATGAGCTCAAGTCTACATGAGGAGTGAAAGTACATTTGTGTGTGTGGATGTACTTATCAAGTGCCTAGCATACATTCCTAATTAAGCATTCATAATTAAGCAATTAAACACAATGAATAACAGGAAATGCGCTCAAATACAATCACAAACACAAGCATGTATAGTAGTTCGACTACTTGTCTACTCCACTCCCGGTTCAAATACTCAACCCCTTTGAGCACATCGGCATTCACTGGGGAGTTTAAATCTTGTTCCTCCCAATCAAGGTGTTTTAACTCGGATCCACCCAACTGGGGAGTTTACAGGTTCCTCCCAACCTACACGTTCATGTAGAAGGAGATTGGAGAGAGAGAGAGAGAAGAAGAGTGATTAGGAGAGAAACCTAATCCTCCACGTTTTTATTATAATAGGGCTTATTTGCCTTTTACAACTTACTGCCTAGAAAATGGGAAATAACATAAAACTCCTTTTTTGTTTCAACACTCCCCCTCAAGTTGGTGCGTGAATATCTATCATGCCCAACTTGCCAGAAATCTCACGAAGAGTAGTGGAATTTAAAGCCTTTGTAAATATATCTGCCAACTGATATGAAGAGCGAACGAATGGTGTGGAAAGTTCTTCTGAAGCAATCTTCTCTCGAACGAAATGGATATCAACCTCAATATGTTTAGTCCTCTCATGAAAGACTAAATCTGAAGCGATATGAATGGCAGCTTGGTTGTCACAATAGAGAGGAATGGTAGAGTCAGAGAATAAACCTAACTCTTTCATGATGGACTTTAACTAAAGTAGCTCGCATGTCCCATGAGCAATAGCTCTGTACTCTGCCTCTGTACTTGACCTGGAGATCACATGTTGTTTCTTACTTCTCCAAGTTACCAGGTTTCCTCCCACAAAAGTACAATATCCAGAAGTAGATTTTCTATCTGTAGAGCAGCCTGCCCAATCCGCATATGAGAAACTACATATATTCACATGCCCATGATTCTTGTACAAAATTCCTCGACCTAGACACGTCTTCAAGTATCTTAGGATATGATGAACCGCCTCCAAGTGAGGCTTCCTAGGAGAATGCATGTATCGACTTACAATACTCACTGCTTGAGTAATATCTGGCCTTGTAATTGTCAAATAAATCAATTTCCCAACAAGTCTTTGATACATGCCAATATCTTCAAGCTTGTCACCTATGTCTGCATGCAATGAGTGTTTCTGCTCCATGGGGGAAGGTGCTGGTCGTGAACCTAACTTTCCTGTCTCTTTGAGAAGATCAAGGGTATATTTTCTCTGAGAAATGAAGATGCCATTTGATGAGCGGGCCACTTCAATTCCCAGAAAATATCGCAGACACCCCAAGTCCTTCATTTCAAACTCCTTGCTTAGTCGATGTTTGGTTTGTTGGATGAATTGCAAATCGGCACCAGTAAGGACAATGTCGTCCACATACACCAGAAGAATAGTTCTTCCCTCTGGGCGTGAATGAATGAATACTGTACGATCTGTTTGGCAGCGCTTGAACCCAAAGGAGAGAATCGAAGAGCTAAATTTTGCAAACCAAGCTTTGGGAAACTGTTTTAAACCATACAAAGCCTTTTTCAGCTTACACACCTTTCCTAACTCCCCCATAAGCTGAAAACCAGGTGGAAGGTCCATGTACGATTTCACAGATCCGACACCCTCATGCGATTTCACTGCCTCCTATAGGTGCGGCTGTGAGAAGAGGGACTCCGACAGGTTTGTAGGTGGTGCGGCTGAGAGAAGAGGCACCTCCGGTGGGGTCCACGTGATCTAGGGAAGCACAGACCTCCTTGGCTCTGATACCATGTAGAAGGAGATTGGAGAGAGAGAGAAGAAGAGTGATTAGGAGAGAAACCTAATCCTCCACGTTTTTATTATAATAGGGCTTATTTGCCTTTTACAACTTACTGCCTAGAAAATGGGAAATAACATAAAACTCCTTTTTTGTTTTAATAGTTCACACCTGTGTTGGTGGCTCCCCTTGGAGACTTGTTTAGGCCCACCAAACATGCCAAGGAATGGTAAACGTCCCTGAATTTAGGCCTGGCAAACGAGCCAAGGAGTGCCAAACAACCCTTCGTCTTTAGGCCGACAAATAGGCCAAGGAATGGCTAACGTCCTTAGAGTCTTAGGCTCAACAAACAAGCCAAGGATCGGCAAACGACTCTAGTTCGAGTTTGACTACAAACTCTACACTCAACTCTCAACAAAGACAACCTTACTTGTCGGATGAGCCCCCTGTTCAGCGCCGCTTCGGGTTGCTTGATGTCCACTCTCCCATGCTTCAATCAGCTACCCTTGTGCTCCCCCGATCTTTGATGGCGCTGCTTTGCCAAGGCTTCAGCTCCAAGATCAGCTCCCTTGCATGTGATGCTCCATTGGAGATGCCCAAGGTACTAAGGAATGGTGAAACCTCTACAAATGATAAGAAATGGGTTTCCTAGAGGGATATACCTATTTGGACTCCTAGGTGGTATTTAGACAAGGGATTTAACTATGATTAAAGTGTCTAAACTCCTAGGAATCAAGATGGAATAAGTCCATTCTCATATTGCTATTGAATGGCCCAAGCTTGTGATGAAACATAAGGAGAATGACTTGCTTTGGGTTTGAAATAAAGCCTCTAATGGTCTTTAGCAATGGTGGCCTCTATCTTCTCAAAATTCCCTCTCTTAGTCTTAAAAACGAACCCCCCGCTTTTATAAAGTTTCTCCTAACGATCAAATAACGGGCAGATTCGCGCAGGGTCGGGCGCCCAAAATCCAATCCAGAAAAATGTTTTGGTCACTGGACATATTTTGAGTTGGTTGGGCGCCTGGTGGACAAATGGTCGGGTGCCCGAAATTCAGTCTGAAAATGGACTCTGCTACTGGACATTTTTTGCACTGGTCGAGCGCCTGGAGAGGTTGTGGTCGGACGCCCGATGACCATTTGATTTGCAGGCCAACTCACTGAACGGATTTCCCTTAGGTCAGGCGCTCGGTGGACACCGGGTCGGGCGCTCGGCCATACATGTTTTTTTACTGCTTTTTGTTTATGTTCAGCAGAACATGCAACCTTTTGGCCATTTTTTTGGTGGTCTTTTGGGACACCTAGGGCCAATCTGAGATGACTAAGGGTATGCCTATTGGTCATGGTCATCTAGAGGTTTATGGTTTTGGATAGGTACAAGGTTAAGGCTCACCAAGGCATCACTTTTACCTGTTTCTTCTTTCTTGATGCAGCAGATCCGTCTTGAGTCTTCGGTCTTCATCTTCATTAAGCTCAACGGACACTAGACTCACTGACCTAAGTAATTGACAAATAAGGTGCACTAGTATGTCACAGAAAAGTGCACTAACAGTTATTACATGATCCCAAAAATGACACATTCAAAACTTGTGGGCCATGCCACGGATTACAATGGGGATTGAATGCCTACCATGGAACCTTCTTGGGAGCTAGGGAAGTTTTGCATTAGGGTGACATTTGCGTTTTCCATTCCTTTTGGCGGTAATAACCTAATGAACGGTTTATATGGCACATAAACATCACGGTAGCCCCCACAAAGGTTTCATTTTTCAATGGCGGGTGGCCAATCCTCACTATTTCCAGTGACACAGCCCACTTGTGTTTGAATCTGCCTCATTTTTTGGCTCATGTCTTATAATGAGTTGGCGAAACAAATTGGAGTGGATGCCACGTGGACATAGCAGTGGGCCCCATAGAGCTTCTAGGATTATAGGAATCTGCGTTTGGCATGCTGCATGTACCTACAAGAGTTATGCCGCTTGCGTGACTATGCATGGGATGGGCATGTGGGGGTGTGACAATTCGCAGATGTGGATGAAGGACTTCATGTAGATAAGATCCACCCTATCTATCAGGTGCCCCACCCTATGTTTGGACTGGGGCTCAAAAATTTGGGTGACAAAGTTCAAGTGGGCTACACAATGCAGAGCAGTTGAGATGGGAAGTCCCCACCATTAAAACACTGTGGTGTGTATGCTGTCCAATCTACTCATCTGACATGCCATACCAGGATGATCAGATTCTCCGAATATCTGGACATTCAAAGTCTCATGTGGGACACCACATGAATTTAGAGTTTTTAGGCATTGCTCTACATGGTTTCGTATTGTGTGGCC
Source organism: Liriodendron chinense (assembly GCA_003013855.2). NCBI lineage: Eukaryota > Viridiplantae > Streptophyta > Magnoliopsida > Magnoliales > Magnoliaceae > Liriodendron > Liriodendron chinense. Next base: position 735,339 of record PVNU02002152.1, read on the forward strand.
CACCAAAGTCTTGGGTTAGATTGATTTTTCAGATGGATGGGGTGAACATGACCATACATATTCTTGGGCGAACATGTGGCAGCGCACCTGATGGATGGGGTGGATCTGATGCACATTCTACCCCAGTGTTGCTCAGTTACTTGTAGGCCCGCTCTCCACATGACCATACATAGTCAGTCTAGTGCAGTCCCTTACGAAAAGGTTTATTTTATTAATAGTTTTTTATTTTTTCCTGAGAGCGAAGGTCAGTTTCATCATTTATGAAAAATATCTCACTTAATCCAACTACCAGCAGCATGAAACTTAACTCAATGAGGTAGTTAAAATGAAAACATTTTGAAAAAAGGCACCGGAATGTAAATTCCATAACAATCAGTTAGTATTTTCTAAAATTCCCTTTCGTAATGCTTTTTCTTAAAGTTTTCCTTTTATGTGTCTTCACTTTTATAGTACTTCATAATGTGTGGAACTTTCTTTTGCATTGTTTTCTTGTTTTCCTTTTTTCTTTTGTTTACTGTTTCATTTAATCTCAAATTATTTTGGCAGATTGTTGATGAGTACAATGACCTCCTTATGTCCCAGCTTGAAAACCAAAGAAAAGTATGTATATTGACCATCTTTATGTGAATGATAGATTTTGAAGACATGTTTTCCTACTAGCCATCAAATGTTTCTGTTTGATGTTTTACTTAAGTCTCACAAAACATGATGCTAAAAACTCTGTAGTTATAAATGCTTTGCTGAGCCTACAAGCACCCATGACATACACCTCACATGTGGTCATTGGTGCCAAATTCAGCACATGTGTGGGACGTTAAACTGCCATTCAGGTGGTCCCTGCCATGTAGATGACATGGTCCAAAAATCAACCACTTAATTCATCAGGTGGGAAACGTGTATGAGAACAATGGATGGTTTGAAAAAGTTACCAGCTGTCTACATTGAACGTACACACGTGATCCATCTGATGAGCGCGCTGAGCTTTTTCTGGCCAGGTCGTCAACATCCTGGGGCCTACCTGATGCACACCTTCGATGTCCCTAGTCCATGCCAATTGGAAAATTCTTGTGTTTATGCATGTGGACTTTGTGAAATTTTATAATCATAATTCATCCCTGAAAAGGGTTTTTGAGTTCAGAATACTAGCACAACAACCAAAAGTTGAATATGTTTCTGGGTGCTTTGTTGTATTTATCATTGCATCTCTTTACATTGCAGTATTATGAGTCGCTATTGCTAGAGGTCAAGGAGGAAACAGACAGAGATATCTCTGAAGCTGTTGAGAAGGCTGTAGGTTCTAAACTTCTGAAGATACAATGCAAGCTTGACAAATGTACTGAGGAGAAGAAATTTCTGGATGAGGTCAGTACTTTCCTCTTCTTATCTGGCAGAGTATGTTGGGAATTTGGTTTTGCAGTTTTGTTAACTTGAATAATCTGATAGGGTATATGCATATGCATTATTTGTTTATTTCTAGTTCTTCAATTATTTTAATGAGTACATGCTACATAACATGGTCTTGCTTCTGCTTGTAGATCAATGAGAATCTTATGAAAAACCAGGAGATATGGAGAGCGAAGATTCTGGAAATTGAAGAAAGGTGTGTCCCCCATCCTCTCATAAATCCTCATTTTTTAAACAACGAAACAAGGAGATATTAGCATAATGAGACCTAACTTACAATATTGGTCACATGTGCTGATGGCAAGGGAATTGATTTTACTTCATGCTCTTGTAGACATGACTGAGATGGTAATGATTTTGGATGCCCTATTAACTAGGAAACTCGTCAAAGACATCATTGAACTGCCATAATTGTGTCGTTGACCATACAAAATTGCCATACAAGTTGGATCACTGGAACTTCTATTGCAATTTCCGTAAACGGCTTTTTAATTGATAAGTTTCACAAGAGGCTTGGTAGCAGGAAAAGGATATGGATGTCAGGTATCCAACTAATCTTGAAAGATTCACCACTACATTTTCAATCTTATAGAAGACTGAAATGATGAACCATGACAGTTTTGAGTAAATGTGGTTGTGGAAGGAAGTCATCAAGGACATCATTGTTGGATCTTGTTTTCGCCTTTCGTTGGGTTACAGCCATATTTCCCAATGGATTGTTGTGTATGTTGTTGAAAATTTCTCTTCATTGGATGGTTATCATATAGTTGCACAAATCATGGAGTGAAGTAGTAACAAATTCAGGTGCTGTAGTGTCAGATTTAAATGTTTGTGGGTCTAAACAGCTAGGAAAGGGGAATGGGGGCGCGAATCCGAGGTGCAATCCGAAGTGGTATCTGCACCTTGTTAGAAGGTTAGTGCATAGGCTATTGATGTGAGTGGTCAATTTCCACTTAGGCCATGTTTGGCCTAAGTGGAAAACAATAAGAAGGAAAAAGGTTTTCTGTTGATGTGACAGTTTGTGTTCTTTTAATAGCAAAGAGAAGGGTGGATTCCACCCAGTAATCATTACACTTTTCCATAAATTGGATTCTTGGCACAAGAAACTAGGTGAGTATTGTGAGAGGAATATGAGGGTTTCACTTGCAATGCAAACAAGAACTCGAAATTGGAATCCATGTTTTAGTAGTTCTCATGGAAATGGTAATTGGATAGTTATTGTTTTTCCTTTCTTTTCCCTTGGATTCCATGTATCCAAACACAACCTTATGGCCCGTTTGGCACCATGGATTCTAGGAGAAAGGAGGAGAAACTGGTTGCTTTATTCTGTTTGGCACCATGGATTTGATGAGAAGTGGATTTGAGAGGAATCCAGGAGAACTCAAAAAGGCACTTTTAGCCCTTTTTCAAATCCCCCAAAAAAGGTGAGATTTGAAGAGAAATCCTTCCCAACATGGGACCCACCGTAATGTGTCCCTAACTATGGGACCCAACCTGATGTATATTTTCCATCCAACTTGTTGATAAGGTCACAAAGACCTGGATGAAGGGACCATACAAATTTCAGTTTAATCCAAAACTTTTGTGCATCATAAAGGTTTCACTCTCCATTTTTTCTTGTTTTATGGTCCACTTTAGATGTGGATTTGCTTTATTTTTTGGATCTTGGCATAAAATGATTTGTAAAAATAGATGAATGGCATGGATTTAAAAATCGAGGCTAATACGGTGGGCATACGGTGGGATTAAAATTTACACCGTCCATTCCTTCATGTTTGATTTCTCTCCAAATCTTGACTGCCAAACAGAAAATCTGGAATTGGTAAGAACTGGAATTGATGAGAATTCATATCATGGAATCCACTTCTCCTCACTTCTCCTCAAATCCATGGTGCCAAACGGGCCATTAGTAAAATCTTTAAAGAGATGCCACCCATTCCAGGTGAGAGTAGCCTTTATGATACATGTATATTATCATTCAGGAGTGCAAAGCCACGTAAAGAACCATCGTGGTGATCCCTTTGCTACGTACTTTATGAAATGGCGATCCTTTCTTTGTTTCTCATCAATGTGAGAAGTAACGTTAAATCAAGAAAATAGATTGTCAGAGTAGAATGCAACCTTCCAACCGCAGATGTCTCATCAACCCCCAAAGTCAAAATTTGAAAGATCTGCCCCATAATTTTCCAACATCAGCTACAAGCCTACAATGTGCTTCATAACAGTATGCACCTGCTCCAAGATGTCAAGAATCTGATAACGTGTCTATCAATTTGGAAGTCAGGCTAGTCTCATGGTTAGAACAAAATGGCAATAAGCAGATGTCCTTTGTTGGCCAAACAGAAAGGGAAAAACCTTGAGACATTAAAGTCATTCCTAACTCCTAGGGGGTTGTACCTGACTGCTGCAGGATCCATCTTCTCAAATCTGCATCTTCTTGTAGCATTTTTCTAGAATTGTTGAGGAAAGTTCACTAAGACCTGCTGGCCTTAAAGCTCCAAATCTAAACTAAAAAATGAAAATAATACAGAGCTTAAGGTGCAGATGCTGGAAATCAAGGGATCACTTTATAGTTGAGGGATGATATGTAAAGAAAGGGCTGGAAAATCAAGGTAACTTTAAGTGCAGTGTATATTCTTTAATCTTTATTCCCAGTGGAATGTCTTTATTCTGCTGTTCCCATGGTTTTGAGGTGAATGATGAGGGGCCGGGGCAGACTGCAATTCAGTGCTTTGTATTTGAGGGATCGTGTAAACACTATGAGGTACCCATCTTATCTATAATGAGAGCTATAAAGGTGTCTTTCAAAGGCACCATCAGTTTCTTTTCACAGGTAAAGGAAACTATATAGCTTACACTTCAAATTGCTGTCACCTCTATCACTGGATCTATGTTGAGGATGTTGTCGAAATTGTATAACTTCTGTTTCAGGCTTGAGACTTCTGAGATAAGCAGATAGATGGTGTGTAATTTTGGGAGCCAGTTTAGCTTGATCAATTGATTGCCTGATCACTGACACTCCTCAAGCACCCAATTTCCTGTTCCTGATGTTGTGGTTTCAAGCTGGCAACTACATCACCTACCTCTGGATGTAATTTCTTTATTATGGATCTTTGTCTCTTGCTTTTCTAGATAAACGGAATCTTGGCAGCGGAAACATGTTTCCTCAAAGGAAACATGATCAGTTGATCAGATTCATCTATGATGGCTTGGTGGGTACTGTAACAATGCCTTGATGCAATGCTTTACTGGAATTTGAGCGTACTACAAGTTGTACTTAGCCACTCACGATGATGGTGATCAAGAGCTTGCACAATTTCATAGCCTAGAGTCTTAAATTGAATTTCTTATACAGTGACCTGTGGGTAGGCACATCAATATATATCACATTTTTCTTTCAGAGGAAATGAAGACTGGTCTAATGGGATGACTTTTTACTGGCCCTCAACATATCAACTAGCTCATCTATATAAAACTTTCCTTTTGTTTTATGTATAAACTGCACAAGGCAAAATCTATGGCATGATTACATCTGCTTTTTTAGTTCACCATGGCAGTTTTTTAGTTTCAATGTCATCATTCTAGTCACATGTTCATGTCTATTAGTTCTATTTAGCTCCTCAAATTCTTATCACAAGTTGGTGTTTATTCTTTCAACATCTGCAGAGCTTTTAATTTCACCTATTCCTTGACACTTGTGGCATCAGATGCCTAATGGGGAATCATATGATCCTCACACCGAGAATGTTCACAGTGCCCATAGGTTTTCAGTTTGTACAAGTGGAGCTCATGTTTCAGTGATCCTGACTGTTGGTCTGATGGGCCACACTCTGGTCGTAGTAACAATCTTCTGGATTGAAGGATCTCAACCAATCCCATTTGGGCCCTTTTTCAGTTGAGTGTAGACTGTTGCTGTATTTCCTTAATTGTCCAGTTTCAGGCCACTAATCGAAGGGGTTATGATTGTTGGTTGAAGGAAACATTATGTCATATAACATTAATGCTGGGTCTCACCATATGAACGCCCTGGATTACTGAGCCATGAGCTCCACTTGCACCAAACGAAATCTTGGGGATACTATGCCTATCCTTGGGGTGGTGAGTATATGATTCCTCAAGCCTGATTGCTAGTGCTCTATTCCTCGGTGGGTGAATTATAGTTTTCTGTGCATCAACGAATATGCATTTTTCCGACATGCACCATCCCATCTATGTGGTACCCACAGTTCTGATATTCAAACCATTAAACATTTGATCTGGTGGGGCCTGCCATGGATGGGGATATGTTGAAAACATTCCAGATTCAAAGATCCTGGGGATCAGCAGCCTGCAAGTAGACAGTTATGGAGAAAATACCGTATTGGTCCTCATTCAACAGAATATAATCCAAAGATCATGGGTTGGGATCTTCCAATCTGGGAGATCTTCAGGCATCACCCAATCCACAATGAGACCAAATACGACTGACAATTTGGATCACTGTACCATGGGCTGGACATTTATCCAGTGCTCTCCATCAGAAGACCATATGGTAAAGTTTACTGGTGCACCAGACCCACAATTCCCCTTGGTGTGGATTGAGGGCACATTTGGGAAGTTGGGAGTTATGGAATGTGTGCAGGCCCATGAATCATTGCTAGAAGTATGAATGTGCTGACTCTGTCATTCTGAGCCACTTTTTTAGGACAGAAACATACGGTATGTCCTGTATCTGCATATTGAGAGTCGAGAGTTGCAACAAACATCTTCCTCTGCAAAATGTGGCCAGGTCACACCTCATTCCACATCATCGTGTAGGGCATTGGAGTTGTTAATGAGGCAGGCTACACTGCACTACATGGGCCTTGCTCAAAAACCAGATCTGTTCACTCATCAGGTGCAGCCACATGTACGGAAATAATGGACTGTTTAAAAGAAATTGCCAATGGTCCGCAATGAACGTGCATGAGTGGACAAGCCTGTTTTTCAGCCAGGTAATCGACATGTACGTGCCCATGTTGATGCATGTGGCCGCTTATAGAGTTGCATTTGTGCGTAGGGAAAATATTGTTTTCTATTATAGTCGAGTTTGGAGTTTCAGCTTCAACTTTCAAACATCATACTTTCATCTTAAACATAATTGCCTAAATTAATTTGCAGGGAACGGACGGCTGTTAGATTGAGAGATGAGAGGATACGTGACTTGGAAGAACAGGTACATTCAGTTCTTTTTATGGACAGTTAAGGTGTCAGTTTCCTGTCGCATTGACTTGGCTTGGGCTAAATTTTCTTATTTGCACATTGCTCTCTCCGTACAAGGATGTGTTTTAGGAGGAATTACACACACACACACACACACACACACACGTGGTCATTGATCCAAGGGTTTGCATAGTTCTCCTAGTTCAAGAGCACACATGTGGTCATTGATCCAAGGGTTTGCATAGTTCTCCTAGTTCAAGAGCCAAGTGGGGCCTGTGGTCTGGTGATCCAGTCCACTGATCTGATTGGCTTCACCCTGCTTTGGATTTACTATGCCCATATCCCAAATTTGAAGATGCAAGCTGATCTGATCTTTGCACTTTTCTGAATTGAACGGACAATTGCTGCATTTTTATTTAAACATCTATGTCTAGGCCATCAATCAAAGGGCCAGGATTGGTGTTTTAAAACTCAGACCGGAGTAGCCATCAATCAAAAGAGAATCTTGTGGATTCTCATTTCCTTTGTCATTCAATGGGGAATCTGGAAGGTGAGAAACCACGTGATTTTTTAGGATAATTTTGCTTCATGTGCAAGTATGAAAAGGAATATCTTGGCCATGGTAATTAGCTGGGCTGTAGTGTGGTCCCAGTATCGTGGCTGCTCGTTTTCTGACCTCATGGAGGATTGGGATGGGGATTTTGTAGATTTTGGAGAATCTGGGTAGTGTCCTGGGCTAAGGATTTTGTATCCTTTTCTGCTTTGATTTTTATTGTGCTTTGTTTTTCTTTTCCCAAGGATTATGATGAGAGGATCACCTCCTGAAATGTTTCAAGATCTTTTTGGTTTAATGTCATCCGCACATAAAAAATAAAAATTAAAAAAGATTGGACTGGGTGGTTGGACATCTTTGGACCAGAACTGGCCACAAAAAGGGGCTGGGTAAAACCAGGGAACCAATAGCGCACAAAGTTTGAACCAGCAACCTCTACTTGGAAAACAAGTTTATTAATTCCTCCTGCTTTTTTTCTTTTCTTTTTTCTTTTTAAATTTAAATTGACTATATTCCCTGGCCAAAATGAGTTGGAATGGATCTGATAAGTCGGACTGGCATCTGTGACCGGACCTACAAAAAACAGGTTAGTGTCCGGCCTGTGTTTAACTCATTGATCAGGACTGTCCCATTGGGGAGATTTTTGGGACACCGTCACCTTAGATATCCTATCAATGAACCATCAGCATCACTCATTAAAACTCAAGAATTTCTCTCCCTCATGTATGGTGGTTGCAGCATAACTCGGTCTTGCTTGAATTTTGTGGCAGCTTAGAGATCTAATGGTGTACATAGAAGGACAGAAGACACTGGAGCAGCTGCCTAACTCAGACGAGATTAAGGAAGGTACGATCTTGCCAATGCCAGTAGAGTCTTCTTCTTCTCCAAGAAACAGCAGTAAACGGACCACAAGAAGTAGTAGAAGGAGAAGCTGAAGACGGACTGCGTTATTTTTCATTGGATCCTTCTCATTTTGCATGATTGGTTGGTTATTTTGATTAGTCCAAATCTGTTTTTTTTTTTTTTTGGTGGGTTGTCCTCTCTTTTATTGGCTGGCTGGGACCCACACAAGGCATGGCCCTTCTCCAACCTTGTGTGAGGGCCTTTATTTTTGTTCTCGAGGAATGTGGGTGAGATTGTGGCTGTTCATCAGGCGTCCCCACCCGTGTTTGTGCCTTCGCCTGAAAATTATGCCAATCTGTTTACTAGGTGGGTCCATTTCTTTTTGTACCATTGTGGCCTACTTGATGGGCAGATCGTTCTTTTTATTTGTGAAGGTACATTCACTGTGGGCCTGCTTGAAGGGCCATGATTTTGCACACCTGTTAGGAAATGTGGCTCTTAGTAGGCTGGTCACTGCCCTAAGTGGGGCCCTTTGTAACATGCAACATGCGGATAGAGAGCTCTAGTAACAGAGCTTTTCTAGTTGGATGGTGATGGAAAGTGGGGTACTAACAGCTTTGGCATTTTAAGAGGTGGTAGGATCAAGTTGGGCCCACCATCCACTACCAACGAGATCTCATTGGATGCCTATAAAATTCATGGGTTTATGTATTTTTCACGTTATCATCCCCATTGTGTTGAGCAAGTAGACATGCAGTAATTGCTGGAGAGCTGAAGGGGAAATGATCACCAACAGGTAGGGCACAAAAGGGTCTGGTCAGGCCAGGGAAGCCCCAGAACCAACTCATTTAATCATTTGGTCTTTCCCACCTTAAAATCTGGTCCAGTTTGAGTTGGGTCCAAGTGAAAATAAGCTGACCCATTTACTTAATTGATTAGGTCTGAGTACAGGCATAGTTCTAAAACTCCACGACTTAAAAACCTAGCTGAGTCAACTTCACTCGACGAGATTTCGAGCCTGAGTCATGAGGGAAGTTGTTCATGATTGTGACTGAGTCCTGACTCCACAAGACTCATTCAGTCACTGACTCGGTTAACTTAATGTGCTTTGCATGACTTGGATCACAGATGGCACCTCAATTGTACGAACATGTGGTAGAACTCTCAAATCAGAACATTTTGTAATATTAAATATATGACCCTTCTTCAAATGAGCGGTTGGGGGCACGGATTAGGTACTTCCCCAGGCTAGGGATCTGAGGGCCACCGTGATGTATAGATCTTATCCACACCGTCCATTCATTTTTTTCATGTCATTTTAGGTCATGATCCAAAAAATGGGGCAGATCCAAGGTACAAGTGGGCCACACCAGGGGAAGCAGCGGTGCTAATGATGCCTACCGTTGAAACCTTCCTAGGGCCTACCGTGATTTTTATTTTCCATCCAACCTGTTCATAAGATCATAGAGACATGGATGAAGGTAAAAACACAAATATCAGCTTGATCCGAAACTTCCTGTGGCACTGTGGCACCCAAGAAGTTTTCAACGGCCAGCGTTTATTCCCCATTTCATTGTCCACTTGAGCTTGTTCTGCCCCATTTTTTGGCTCATGATAAAAAATGACATGGAAAAATAAATGGACGGTGTGGATAAGATCCATACATCACGGTGGCCCTCATAGCCCTAGCCTGGGACAGGCGGGGAAGTAACCTAATCCGGCGCTTTGAAGGAAATTGGTCTGGGCAGGGGCCCTCATAGCCCTAGCCTGGGACAGGCGGGGAAGTAACCTAATCCGGCGCTTTGAAGGAAATTGGTCTGGGCAGGGGCTCCTTGGGGTCCATCATCGTGTACGGGTTTTATCCATGCTGTTCATCCTTTTTTCAGAATATCAGGTGAAAAATGAGGTAGACCCAATGCCCAAATGGACCACACCACAGGAAGCAGCAATGACAATGACCCCACCATCGAAACCTTTTTACGGCCGCCGTTTTGTTTAGTTGTCAACTTGTCATCCTTGTTTTAAGGATATCAGGTGAAAAATGAGGTAGACCCAATGGACCACACCACAGGAAGCAGCAATGACAATGACCCCACCATCGAAACCTTTTTAGGGCCGCCATTTTGTTTAGTTGTCAACTTGTCATCCTTGTTTTAAGAATATCAGGTGAAAAATGAGGTAGACCCAATGCCCCAATGGACCACACCACAGGAAGCAGCAATGAGAATGACCCCACCATCAAAACCTTTTTAGGGCCGCCGTTTTGTTTAGTTGTCAACTTGTCATCCAACTTGGTCATAAGGTCACATAGACCTGGATGAAGGGAAATCACAAATATCAGCTTGATCCAAAACTTTTGTAGCTCCCAAGAAGATTTTAATGGTGAGCATGCAATCCCCACTTTGTGGTTCACTTAGCCCTAGATCTAGGGCTCTCAATGGAGCGGGTCAGATCCGAAATCCAATTCGCTCCGAAATCCGTATAATGCAGATTTGGATCGTAAAATAGGTTTGATTATTTAAATGGACCGGATTCGGATCTTAAAATAGGTCTGATTACTTAAATGGACTGGATTTGGATTCACATAAACATATCTGAGTTCGATCCGAATCCGATACAAATCCGACTCATTATCACCTTACTGTATATGTTATATTCATGCTGGTCATCCGTTTTCCAGATTATTTTAGGCCATGTCTCAAAATTGAGACATGCCACTCTCAGGTCAACCATATCATAGTAAGTAGTGGGATTTGCATCATTTTGCTACTAAATTAAATATATTATATTATATATTTTTTTAGATTTGTAATGGGGTGGATTCGGACCTAGATACAACCCGAATCCGATGGTTATATGGATTTTGGATCAGAAATGGATCTAACTATTTATAAATGAATCGGATATGGATATCAACTTTTGGATCTGAGTTGGATCCGAATCCAATCCGAATCCGTCTATAGATATTCGGACTTGGAGCTGGATCCAACTGGATCCGATCCAGATCCGACCCATTGAGAGCCCTACTTGGATATGCCTCATTTTGGGGTTCATGCCCTAAAATGATCTTTCAAAATGGATAGACAGCATGGATAAAATTCATATATCATGGTGGGTCCCACAGAACCCTGCCTGGACGGATTATTGGGGCAGGATTACTTAAATGTCTTAGGTTTGGGCCTCGGTTGGGCCTGTGTTGGGTCCATTCGGAATTGACAAAATCAGGTTTGGGTTAGCTATGTTGATTTTGGAAGGTCTTAGATCCGACACATCTGGCAATTGTGGAACTTTCCCCTTTATTGATTGTTGGGTTGGGTCTCATTCCTACTTTTGCAGCAACGTCACAACTTGGGGTGCGGTACCATATTTCTTGCCAACATTTAAGCTCTACCATGAAGAATCAATGGGGGCCACAACTATTTTTAAAGAGAACTGATCACTTACAAGCTGCATGCGGGGAAAGAGCAGTGCAATACATTTTTCAACCATTAAAAATCTAAAATAAAAATTATTTTTGTCTCTTCAACCTCAGGTGATTTTTAATGGTTGAAGATGCATTCATCAAATTAATGCAAGCTGCCAACGGGGCATAAGTTCACGTGCAAAACTAACATAGGAGGCTCTATCCCTGTATGGGTCTCTTTATCCCGAAGCATTGAGTTTTTAAACAAATATAAGAATTGGATTAAAGGTAAAGATATTTGGATAATTTGGAGGGTGTGACTAGAGCGGCACACAAATCGGCAGTTGGGAAGTTCGGCTCAGCTCCTATCGAAAAAGCTCAATTTGGCTCGGTTTGAAGTGGAGTTTGAGCCAACGATGAGCCACCCTAACGCAGCCCATTTAATAAACGGACCAAACCCAATCTCTTGTAGCGCTGGCCCGACTCGACCCGAAGCATGGCTCGGCTTGGTTTGGACCGACCTGGCCTAGCCCAGCCCAACCCATAGAATACTATGTATAAAAAAAACCTTAAACAATACCTTTTCTCTCTCTTTCTCCCGCCGCACTCCAAATCTCTCTCATCTCTCCCTCTCCCTCTCTCTCCCTGTTGTGAAACCTTAACCCTACATGAAAGTTCATTTTTTAGCTACATTGAGTTATTTCTTGCACTTGTTAAGTTATGCTTGTGTACTTTTGTTTGGAAAAAGGCTCTTACATGTCTATTTTAAAGTTGCATTCCTTTGGAGTATCATCATGTGGTGAGATACTTTTGTTTTTTGTTATTTTTAACTTTTTTAATTCTTTCCTATTTAAACAAATAATTATAAAAGCCCTATGGACTCAACCTAGCTTGATTTGAAATTTTAGACCAACCCGATTCCGACCCAACTAAATTTTTCTTGAGCAAACCAAACTCAAGCTGCATGAGTCGGCTTAAAACCCAAACCAGAGGGAATCCATAAACTAGGGTGGCACAAAAACGAACCAAACCCAAATTAAGGCTAGTGGGCCAGGCCGGATCATTGCCACCTCTACGTGTGACAGTTGGGCAATCAATCTACAGCCAAGATATCATTTCCCCGCAAAAAGCCCATCTACAGCTGAACGAGTAGGCCGAGACTTGGGAATAGTCCCCACTCACGCCTTTTCTCCTCCCAGTCTCTTTCCCGAATCCCATCTCTTCACGTGTGTTGCACATGCCATACACCCCCGTCCGCATGGAGAGGGGAGCGGATTAGGTAACACCCTTACTGTGGGGTCCACCTTGATGATGTGTTGTATATCCACGCTGTCTATGTGTTTTTCCAGCTCATTTTAGGACGTGGTTCCAAAATTTAAGCAGATCCAAACCTCAGGCGAACCTGCACCAAACGAAACAGTGGTCATTGAATGCCCACCATGAAAAACTTCCCAGGGCCCACTGTAAGCAGATCCATCTTTATTTTCCATCCAACCCGTTGATAACGTCAATCAGATCTGGATGAAGAGAAAATACAAAGATCAGCTTGATCCAAAACTTTCAGTGGCTTACAAAAAGTTTCGAATGATCATTCACTACTTTTTCCAGTGGTGTAGTTCACTTGAGATATAGATTTGCTTAAGTTTTGGAATAATGTCCTACACTAAGCTGAAAAAACGGACCAAGGGCATAGATCTACAACACATTCATCAAGGTGGGCCCCACACGGTAAGGGTCCGGGCAACACCCAATCCACTCCCGAGAGAGAGGTGAGAGGGAAAGATGGGAGAAAAGTGACATTGATGTGTGCTGCTGCTAAGTCTTTGCGAGTGGGCCATGTGATGGGGACAAAATTGACAAAAGGATGAAATAAAGCCAGAAAGAGACTGGAAAGGTCATTTTCATTTGTACGGCCATTCAGAGATGCTTGAACTCAATAATTTCTTAGCCTTACATCCCAAAACTCTCATGGGCGTTACCCGGGTAACATCTTATCTTAGTGAGTGTTACCCTTATAGTAGGGCCCACTTTGATGATATGTTATATATCCACTCAGTCCATCCATTTTTTCAAACCATTTTAGGACGTTTTCAAAAATATTAAGTATATCCAAATCTCAGGTGGACCACATCACAAGAAATAGTGATGATTGAATGCTTACCATTAAAAATTTCCCAAGGCCCACTTTAAGAAGATCTGTAATGTTTATTTTCCATCCAACCCATTGATAAGGTCAACCAGAATTCGATGAAGGGAAAATAAAAATATTAGCTTAATCCAAAACTTTTATGTCCTATAAAAATCTTTTAATGGTCATTCACCACTCTTTCTAGTGGTGTGGTCCACCATAGGTTTGGATCCGCTTAATTTTTTGCATAACCTCCTTAAATGAGATGAAAAAATGTATGGACAGTGTGGATATGAAAACATTTCATCAAGGTGGGCCCCACAAAGTAAGCGTAACACCCACTAAGCTGTTACCCGGCTAACACCTAATCCTCTACCAACTTTTAATCTGTTATGGCCCAAAATTTCCAACAAATATGATATGGTTAAAAGGTAAATTAATCATAGGCTATTTTTGTACATATTTGAGGCAGTTGGTCCAGTGCCTGTAGAAGAATGGCATTTTCATGCCCCCAAATCATGTACTTTACACATGGCACATGTGTACCCAAGCCAGACATCCCGGACCATCCTAACCATCTAATAGACTTTAAAGAGTCAAAATTTATGATTGTCCAAACAGTGTGATTTTTGGACTAGGGTCCATTCAGTACTTAAACCATGACATGAACGGTTTGGATCTGATCCATGCGTCTCACAAGTGTAGCTATGATGTGGATGCATGGTACTTACCATTGTCTCAAGGGGCTGTGGATTATGGAAATTAAGAGGGTGGAACAGCTGTCCACCAACGGACGTCAAACGGTAGGAAGCCTTTTCCAATAAATGGCAATAATTGAGATTCCCAAGTAGTTTTCAGGGTTGGTGGCTTGTGGCCCACCAAATGTGGATCGCCTACGGCTTTGCACTGGTCAAAGTAGTGGACCCCACCCTTTTGCCATCTGGGGCCATGCAACAAGACAGCCTGGTGACCCCACCACTCACTTGGTGGTGTTGGTACGATGGATTTGATTGGGCCAAGTGTCGATAGGGGAGCGGATTAGGTGAGACTCTGATCCCTTGAGGTGAGTGGCGCCCCTGACCATGGGGCTTATAGTAATATATGTGCCTTAAATCCATATCATCCAACCATTTTGAAAGCTCATTTTAGGGCATGATCCCATAATAAAGCTGTCTTAAATCTTAGGTGGACCACAACATAGGAAACAGTCGTAATTGAATCCTCACCATTAAAAACTTCATAGACTCCACCGGAATGTTTATTTTCCATCCAACGTGTTGATAAGGTCATAAACACCTAGATGAAGAGACCACACAAATATCATCTTGATCCAAAGCTTTTGCGGCCTACAAGAAGTTTTTAATGGTCAATCACCACTGTTTCTTGTACTATGGTTCACCTGGAATTTGGAACTACTTCATTTTCTGAATCATGCCCTAAAATGAGCTTTCAATACAGATGGACGGAGTGGATGTAGTCACATACATTATGGTGGGCCCCATAGTCAGGGGTCCCACCCAGCTCGGTGGATCTGAGGTCTCACCTAATCCACTCCCGTCAATGAGGCTAACGAGAACATATCCGACCTAACTACTTTTAAATTAAGATGGAATCACCAACGTGGTGTTTGGTAAACTGAAAAATAAGGTCTGAAAATTAATTTAAGTGCTAAAACTTAAAGTGCTGAATTTTACTACTTACAAGTAGTGAAAAATCTGTTTGATAATTTGTCTGAAAAAAGTTTTGATATCTTAAATTAAGTACTTTTTTCACAAAAATTTGTTTGGCAATGCACAAACCATAAATGTCTGAAAATTAGCGATTTGTCATATTTACCCCTATTATCTCAATTTCCATCTTTTGTAAAGTATGAGATAAAAGATGTTATTGCCATTCACATACATCTCTCAAACATATATGTGAATTGATGGATTACGCATCTTCTTCTTCTTAATAGAACAATCATTACCCTTCAGTTAATGTCCTTGAATTGGATTATTAAACATCTCATATTTAATTGATAAATGCCACCTTGAAGGTTAAGATCATCTAATATTTATTTATTTACTATTTTTGCATGATTCGTCCATAGTGGGCCCCATGTTAATAGCATTTTTTACAAGTGTGTCATGCCACTAAATTTTTATCATTCATGGCTTAACAGTTGCTACATTAAGCAATCACGGCCATTCGATTGATGGCATTCATCACGACTTTTCCTATGTTGTCATCCACCTAAGATTTGGATCGGCTCCTATTTTGGTCTCATACCATAAAATTAGCTGACAAAATAGATGGACAATGTGAATAAAACACATACATCATGGCTTGCCCCACAAAACACTATCATATACAATCCATATATATAACTTGAGTGTATAAGCCATCCCGTGCCATCCAAAAAATTTTAAGATGGCCCACCTTGATGTCTATGTGAAATTTGCACTGTCCCACCATTTTACCATCTTATTTTAGGGCATAAGCCCAAAAATGAGGGAGATCCAAATCTCAAGTGGACCACACTATAGGAAACAGTGGTAATTGAATGGCAACCATTTAAAACTACTTGGGGTCACAAAAGTTTTTGGATCAAGCTGATGTTTGTGTTTTCCCACCACCCATGTCTGTGTGACCTACTCAACAGGTTAGATGGGAAATAAACATTAATGTGGGCCCCAGGAGGCAGATTGAAGGCTCCAGTGGACCACACCATGACAATGGGGATTGAAAGCTTACTGTTGAAAACTTATAGGGGCACGAAATTTTTGAACCAAGTCGATATTTATGTTTTCCCCTTGTACAGGTCCATGTTGTGAAGTTATGAGCAGGTTAGATGGCAAATAAACATCACGGTGGGCCCTAAGAAGTTTTCAATGGTAGGAATTTAATCTCCACTGCTTCCTGTGGTGTTGTCCCCTTGAGCCTTCAATCTTGCTCCTTTTTGGGCTCATGCCCTAGGATGATCTGTCAAAATGTATGGACGGCATAGATAAAACATTTACATCAAGATGGCCCTACAAATCCCTTAACAGGACCGTCAACTCTAGTCATCGTGGAGGCAGCGCCCAATCCACGCTAGCAATTCGCGTCCGCACCTAATACACTTCCTATAAGCCATGGACACGGATTTCTTGCCAAAGCCACATGGGCAGCTAGGCGCGGTCCACCGTGATGTTTGTGAGAAATCCACTCCATTCATCCTCTTTTTTAGTTCATTTTAGGACATGAGAACAAAAATCCAATATTCAAGTGAGACACATGAGAGTAAAACTTGGGGAAAATGCGTACCGTTGAAACTTCTTGGGCTCCACCTTGATTTTCATATTCCATCCAAACCGTCTATAAATTGTTGATAAGGTCATTGTCACTGGGATGAAATGAAAACACAAAAGACTTATTTTGATACAAAACATCCTGTGGCCATATGAATGTTTCAACTGTGGTTATTCAATCCCCACTGTTTTTCTAGTGTGGCGGCCCACTTAAGTTTTGGATTCGCCTCATTTTTCATCGCATATCATAAAATGAGCTCACAACACGTATAGACAGGAGTGGATTTCTGATAAATATTAAAGTGGGCCCTAAGCGTAGGAACTTATGGAGAGACTTTTGGCCAGAAATCCACCTCTGCAATTCTCGCCCACAATTACGGTGAGGGACAACCTTCCTACACGTGGCACAGTTCCATTAGCACCACCATAATGTATGTGTTAGATCCATACAATCTATCCAATTTTTTAGATCATTTTAGGTCATGACCCAAAAAATGAAACAGGTCCAAAGCTCTAGTAGACCACACCACAGAAAACAATGGGGATTGAATGCCTTACATTGAAAACTTCTTGGGCCACATAAGTTTTGGATCAATAAAAAAATTTTGTTTTCCTTTCATCCATGTCTACGTGACCTTATGAAGATTTTTTATGACAAATAAATATCATAGTAGCCCTTAAGAAGGTTTCAACAGTGGGCATCATCATGACCACAACCTTTTGTGGTGTGGTCCACTTGAGCTTTGGGCTGCCTCATTTTTTGGCTCATGCCCTAAAATAATTTGCCAAAATGGATGGATGGTGTGGATATAATGCATGCATCATAATGGGGCCAAATAGCTTTGCCATGTCAACCACCGTGAAGTAGTTAGCGCTGCAAAAGCCCAAGGGTAAAGTTGCCATTTACAAAAAAATTTAACTCAAAATCACTTACCGTCGGTGTTAAGTATTAAGCCAGAAAGGGAAAGCTTAAAAATAGTTATATTTTTTTCAGTGAAAACTGAAATTAAGGGTATGATTTTTTAAATTTACCAAACGATCTGAAATAGAAAAATCACTGAAAATAGCATATTTGAGTGATAAGGTCTAAAATTAAGTTTTACCAAACAGGCCCCAAGTTTGGTGAGTCCCTGAAGTGGTGAGATTTGATTGGTCCAGCTCTATCCTACTCAACTGATCCACTTTAAAACGGGAACGGATTAGCTGTTACCCAGGGTAACAGCTTAGTAGGTATTACCCTAACCATGTGGGGCCTACATTGATGTATAGTTTGTATATATCCACACCGTTCATATGTTTTTTCATCTCATTTTAAGATGTGATCCCAAATTATAAGAAAATATAAATCTCATGTGGACCATGCGAATAGAAACAATGCGAAACAACTATTAAAAACTTTTTGTGGCACACAAGTTTTGGATCAATCTGATATTTCTAATTTCCCTTCATCTGAATCTTCTTGACATTATCAACAACCTGGATTGGAAATAAAGATTATGAAATCCTTACGACAGGCCCTAAGGAATTTTTAATGGTGAGGCACTCAATCACCATTGTTTCCTTCGGTGTGGCCCACATGAGATTTGGATCTACATAGTTTATGGTTTCCCACCCTAAAATGGTCTTTAGAAACGGATGGACGGAGTGGATATACAACATATCATCAAGGTGGGCCCTATGGTAGGGGTAACACCCACTAAGCTGTTACCAGGGTAACACCTAATCCGCTCTCCTTTAAAACATGCATTGCCTGCCGCAAGTGGCCCAATCAAATCGTGCCATGTCAAGGCCTCACCAAACTTATGTTTCTTCTTCCTCTAGATGCCTTTCAAACATGTTTTGCGTGGGCCTATCTCTTACAACAACACATGGCTCAATCAAATCCCACCACATCTTAACACCATCAAACTACATGGTGTTGGGTCGCCACGCAATCCACAATCTATGCAACAATGGGTGCCATCAATTCAAAGAAGTAAACGGACTACCACTTTCGTTTTATCACTAATATGCCTATTTTTTGGGACAGGAATCTTGTAAGAAAAAGAGGGCAACATCCAAGCTCTCTGGGCCCACCTAATGTGAATTAATTTGACATCCACTCAGTCCATCCGTTGTGACACCATTTAAGAACTGAACCTAAAAAATAAAGTTGATAAAAGAACTCAGGTGGGCCACACCAATAGGAACAGTGAGGATGAGGACGCCCACCATAGAAACCTTCCTGACGTCACCACCTTGTTTATATACAGTCCAAACTGTTCAACAGGTGAGCGCATGGGGTTGAAGAGACATCCAAAAGATCAGCTTGTTCCTAGACTCGGGTCGGGCACATCAAATGAATTTACACGTTCCAGCCTAATTTTACATTGTTCTTATGGTGTGGCCCACCTAGGTTTTGAATCAAGTTAGGATTTTATCAGGCACAGTGAGCATGATGTGGTGCAACTGATGAACATAGTAGGGGGTTAGACAAACATCACGATGGGCTCCACAGATTTTGGATGTTGCATGTGCTTCTTACAACAGCTGTTGTAAAGGATTGTAGTTCCTCTTATGTAGAAAATCTGAACCGGCACACATAGGGTAGTAAGTTCACAGCCCTAGGGGTCAAGTGAAAGTCCTCGGTAAGATCTCTAAGCTAAGGAGAAAAGGGCCGAGGACACAGGTCGACGAACCCTAATTTAGGAGGCCACCTGAGTCAGGAGCTGGTGCAAAAAAACCCACATGCTCAGTTCCTCGCCAGGCCGAGAACCCGAGCAGACGTCAACAAGTGTTCCACCTATCAAGCCAAGGAGCATCGATAATGATGGACCTACAGAGGTAGAGATTGGCCTCATCTCCAGCTTAGCTCAGACAACCACTGCCAGAATGGTAGTGCAATAAGTTCGGAACAGGACCGCCAGGCATGGACTAGATAAGGATAGCAGTCATATCTCAGCTGTAGATCACTCCGACAATCACGGGGAAAGACTCTTGCTCTGCCATGACTTTCCGGTAATGTATCCCAAATTAACTTTGGCACTTAATGCCTATTGGAACCCTATAAAAGGGGCTCCCATTGACAGGCCGAGGCACATAATCTCTTCTCGAGAGAGAACCCTACATACGCTCTACCCATTTCACCCGCCTCACTTAGGCATTGGAGTGTACTCAACCGGAAACCAACACCTCCTCTTTGCCTATTATGTTCATCTCTTGTAGGTTCGACGACACTAGGAGGGCCACAAGCTTGCTTCATCTAGGGGAGACAAGGGAGGAAAAGATCATAAGGTCAGGATCAACCAACCTTATCTGTTGTCCAATTTTCGGTGACAACAGTTTGGCACCATCTGTGAAAAACGACTAGCCTCGTGTTCTCACCGTTCGAGCTCTACACTTAGCTCTAAGTTCTTCTTCAGTTCGTCATCTATGGTGAAAAAGAAAGGGAAGACACATGATGTGGCTGAAACCTCCCATCGGGACCCACCCGGGGACTGACAAGTCCAACGGATGCCTTCTTAGCACAACTCGCCGCAATTCTCGCTGACCACAAGCCAGCGGAGATCAAAAAATAGGAAGGCCCGACTTGCTTCCATCGAGGAGAAAGTTGGCACTCTAATAGAGCATGTGGCCCACCTTGCGACAATGATGGAGGAATGGCATGGGCTGCCACCGAACAACCATCTGGAGGTGGCGCCTTAGCCACCCCACATTAGGTACCTTGAATGATCATGCCAGGGGCGATATCAGGAATGACCTCCATCTTATGACGACTACCCCAACTACCCCTATTCGGACCCGCACGATCAAAGGGTTCGACAAATCTGACCTGCACCATACGTTTGACGAAAGGCATCGGGCTTGGGGCATTGATAAGTGCTTAATTTTGTCTAATTAACCCGAGTTACTAAGATTGTTATCATTGTTTTTGCAGTTAATTATCCCTTATTAGATGAAATTTTGCTATTTAGGTGATTAATAGAAGTTGGAGATGATCTAAGGCATTCAGGACGTTTTAAGGCTTAAAAGTGATCAAGATCAAGTGTGTGGTAATCCTGAAAGAAACCTGTAGACACCCCACCTTCGGCTACACTGTTGGTAGAGATAGCTGGTTGAACGGAGGACCATACCCCCAAATCCCAAGTCCAAACTCAGCCAGACTCACCCTTGTAAGCCCCATTCCATAGCCCAGTTCAAGCCTGAACCCAGTCAACCCAGTCCTAAACACCACCCTGAAAAACCCCCATAAAAAAGTCCAGTAAAAAAGACCCAAAAAAAGTCAAACTCACTGAGTCAACTCGCTGAGTTAACCCGCTGAGTCAACCCGTCGAGTCAACCCGTCGAGTCAAAACACCGAGTCAACCCGTCGAGTCAACCCGTCGAGTCAAACCACCGAGTCGACCCGCTGAGTCAACTCACTGAGTCGACCAGCGAGTCCAACAGCAGCCCCGAGGGAACGGCCGTACTCGCTGGAAACCGAGGAGCGGCCGTACAGGCGGCCCATGGAAGGCCGCCCGGACAAAATTACGACTTCTGCCACTGCTCGCTGCTATAAATACCCCCTCCCCTTCTCATTTCAAGACACCACTCAGCTAGAGAGAGCCCGTCCGTCTGAGTCACCCTCCTTCATCCTTTAGCCCATTCCTTCACCAAGGAGAGCCCGAGTGAGGAGAGCCCAGCCCTGGTCCAGCCCAGCCTGACCACTGGTCCAAGCCTCCCAAGCCACCCAAGTCTTAATCCAGCCACTCGAAGCCAACCCTTGCGACACCTCCGTCCACCCAGCTACTCTTTTCCAACATCATCTCATTTGCATCTAGCATAAGTGCAACATTTACTTTTCTTCCAACCCCCCTGCTTCACTACAAGCACCTTGATTACTCAAACACACATGCATATGTCTTTATATTAAGCACCTGTCAGTTCGAGCGTATGCTCTGGGCTTGCCCGTTGTTGGAACCTGCCCATCAGAAACTCTTACTGTTCAGACCTGCATTCATGCTTCACTAAAAGCACCTTGATTACTCAAGCACACTGCATACGTCTTACATTAAGCACCTGTCAGTTCGAGCGTACGCTCTGGGCTTGCCCGTTGTTGGAACCTGCCCATCAGAAACTCTTACTGTTCAGACCTGCATTCATGCATCATGTCATTCATGAGAATATACGAGGATTAAATTAGACTTTCAAGTATTCGATCGATTCTGTGAAGTAGAGACCGTACTTCGGTACGGGCAGTGTGTGGGGTGCTTAACCTCTTCCCACCCTGTAACCGTGATCCCTTACCTTGAATCTCTGGCCGCAGATCAACAGGAGTCATTTTAGAGGAAGGAATCTTCGGATTCTCTTCTCTAACGTTTCTACAGGGTCTAGCCGACTGTAGATTCGAAGTAACTGGCTAGTGGCGACTCTGAACTCACTTAAACATATCCAGCTTAACACGACAACCAAACAAAGCCCTCGAGAACGAGGCAAGCCAGTGGCACAAACGGCGATTTCGCACTCACGCACCTCTTCTTCTTCTTCTTCTTCCGAAAGGAAAGGGAGAACGACGTAGTGTGGGAGCGCGGAAAAATCGGCGAGGGTCCACAGAATGGCGACTCCACTGGGGATGAGCTAGTCCCACTAGTCGTGATCCGACTTGAAAAATAGAATCTTTCCCGTACTTGAAAGTCACTAATCCTCATACAATCTCATCTGCATAGCATTCTACCTAAAACCAACAACAAAAATTTTTTTTAGAAAATCCCAAAACCCAAAAAGAATAGAGTACAGTCCTCACCATTGCGCCTCCTCGGGCTCAACGTACACGGAGACAACTTCCCTTCCGCAGCATAATCCGCACTCGGGCTCAGCAAGCCATGTCCGACCACGAAGAAGAAACTCATCACTTCCCTGCTCTTGAAATGACCGAAGCGCAACCTCCAGCGCAACAGCCTGTTGACAATACGCCAATCATACAAGAATTGGCACAAGGAGTGAGAGCAATGCAAGAAATGCTCTTACAATTCATGCAAGCACAAGCCACCGCAGCAGCCAACAATCAGCTTGGCCCAGTTCAGCAATCTCAGCAACCATGCCGGATCCCTCCGGCCTCCAGTTCAAATCAAGCACAACCAGCGGAGTCTACCCAAGACTACCGACAACAGCCATCTCAGCCCTTCGCTATGGGGCATCCTTCTCAATACCTTCTTGCAACAAGGGGACCATCTCAGAGCATCCCAGTCACAGGGACTTCCAGTCAGCTTCCAGTCAATCTTGCAAACAACAATCTTAGTAGATCTCAGCATGCCCCCGCCGATGGGACACCTTTTCAATTTCAGCACATCCCCGCCGATGGGATTTCAATTCAATTTCCAGCAACAGGGACAGCACTGGCGAATGCCCACAACGGGGGGTCAGTGTCAAGCCCACATCAATCAGCGGACAGTGGCGAATACCCAACAAGGGGGTCACTTCCCAGCATCTCAGCCTCCTGCAAACAGGAGCACTTTTCAATTCCAGCACATCCCCGCCGATGGGGTTCCAGTTAATTTCCAGCAATCTTCAATTCAGTAAAATCCAGTTAATTTTCAGCAATCTTCAATTCAGCAAAATCCAGTCAATTTCCAGCAAGTTCCAGTTCAACCTTCAGTACAGTCTCCAGTTCAGTTACCATCATTTCAAGCACAAGTTCATCAGAATCCAGTTCAGTCATCAAATCAATTTCAGCAACCCGCGGTTGCTTTTCAGCAAGCCCATAGGGTCGAAGACATCGACCACTATGCCGAAGAAGAACGTGCCTTACTCCAAGAGGCACCAGTCGCTCGAACAGATCATTCAGGACTGGACGAGTTGCGGGAGCAGTTCCAGATCTTGCAAAATCAGCTTCAGCGACAACAAGGAATCGACTTACCTTCGACCAAGTTCAGAGACTTGTGTCCTTTCCCAGATGCTCAAGTACCTCAAAACTTTGAGGTTCCGAAATTCAAGAGATACATGGCAGCGGTTGTCCTACAGCACATCTTAAGGCTTTCTGTGGAGAGCTGAGTGCAATCTCAGGAAATGAAGGGGCCCTTATTCGTTTGTTCCAAAAATTTCTGAAAGGCGATGCCCTAGATTGGTACACTTCATTGGACTGCCACCGCATCAGAACATGGGAACAGCTTTCCCAGGCTTTCGTCGACAGATTCGCATACAATCTCAACATGGCACCCAGAAGAGCCGACCTCGCAGCACTCAGGCAAAGAAGTGATGAAACACTATCAGCTTATGTGGGACGTTGGCGAGCTATGGCAGCCAGAATGTGGACACCCATCGACGATGAAGAACAAATCTCCATGATTGTTCATTCAACATATCCAGGCATATCCGGATATCTCATCTCGCATCCATATGCGAATTTCTCACAATTGATCCGTGCTGGAGAGCAAGTCGAAGCAGGGATCCGGGCTGAGACGATCTCCCCATGGCCTCATCAAGCCACTCCAATCAAGAGGAACAGAGTGGAAGGAAGACCTATCGGGCACGGGAATGGAAACCGCAGTGGCTCTCCTCCTCGCCCAACAGAGGTAAACAACATCAACACCACTGCTCAAGGAAATCAACGTGCTCCCCCACAGGGACGTCAACAGTATCAGCAGCATCAAGTTCAGCATCAGCCTCAGCGGTAGCAGCCACAACCAAATCCTCAGCCACAACCATCTCGACAACAGCAGCAGTTCAGAGGAAACGGCCAATACTCATACCAGAACAGGCAGAATTACAGGGAGTTCAGGAAGTTCACTCCACTCAGTCAACCACTTAGTCAAATCATGACTACGCTGGTACAAAAGCAGTTACTTACTCTGATGACACCTAGGCCTCCGCCTCATCCTCTGCCTCCAAACTACCGAGAAAATTAGTACTGTGCCTACCATCAAAGACGTGGCCACGCCACTGATAGATGCTATACTTTGAAGAATGCCATACAAGACCTGATCGATGACCGCAAGATCGTCATCTCGGTCCCTGGAACTTCTCCAGCAGCTTCCACCAACATCCTTCAGAATCCTCTGCCTCAACATCCGACGGACCCCAGTTCGTCTCGTGGCCCTGCAGTCAATAGTATAGAAGAAGGGGATCATCTCGATCGCTTCTTCTCCCCCATCCAATCCATTCACGCCTACACTTATGAGCCAACAAATCCTCCTCCAGTCTTGCAAGGGGCAAGTCCCTTTCTTCCTTCAATCTCTGAGCCAGTAATGCTTGAAGGAGCACCTCCATATGATATACCAGTTGTTCAAGGGGCACCTTACAACCATTCAAGCTGGGAACCAGTCGTCCTGGAAGGAGCACAATCATACATTGAGCCCACATACGAACCTGTCATCTTGCAAGGGGCAACTCCAGAACAATCCAATCCGCAATGGAAGGATTACACTCATCAGCAGCAAGAGCCCGTTGTCTTGGAAGGAGCTCTTCCAGTCAAGCCTGTCATATTGCAAGGGGCAAGTCCCGGAGGCGTATCAATCACGCTACGGCAGCTCGGACGAACAGAGAAACCTCCTGCCATATCAAGAGGACCAGTATTCATTCCATGGGAGCCTCCCGCCCCAGGAACAGTCAAGCCAGGACCACGACCTTATGTGGTCTATGAAGACAAGCCTCGATATTACCCCTTCAGCACAGGCAACAATGTAGTTATCAAGGCAAAAGCTCCATACGAGGAAGATCTGGTACCCACACCAGCACCGTTGCAAGAATCGGTGGTCCTAGAAGGCAAAAGGGGGGAAAACTACAAAGAGGTTCCATGGCACTATCCAGAATGTGCGGAAGTGGGGAACATGAATCCCAACGGGCGTTGCATCCGAAGAGATAATCAAAACAGAGGAGATCCCAAAGATCATGAAAGAAATACACGAAGGAATCTGTGGCCCACACATGAATGGGCACATGATGGCAAAAAAGATTCTACGACTCGGCTACTATTGGCTCACCATGGGGACAGACTGTTGCCAGCACGTCAGAAAATGCTTCAAGTGTCAAGAGCATGCAAATCAAATCCATGCCCCATCATCAGAGTTATACAACCTGACCACCCCCTGGCCCTTCTCCATGTGGAGACTTGACATCATCGGCAAGATCAGTCCCAAAGCATCAAATGGTCATGAGTACATACTTGTGGCAGTCGACTACTTCACCAAGTGGGTAGAGGCAGCCTCCTACACCACGATTGCAGCATCTCAAGTGATCAAATTCATGAAGAACAACATCATATGCCGGTATGGAATCCCTAATGCCATCATCACAGATAATGGGACCCCGTTCGTCAACAAGAAGATGGATGACTTCCTCAGCAAATTCAAGATCCAACGTCATCGATCAAGCCCCTACCGTCCCCAAATGAATGGTGGGGTAGAAGCCGCAAACAAGACAATCGTCAGGATACTCGAGAAGATGGTCGTGACCTATCGAGATTGGTCAGATATGCTCCCATATGCACTTTGGGCCTATCGAACATCTGTACGGTCTGCTACGGGCGTTACTCCTTTCGAGCTTACTTATGGAATGGAAGCAGTTCTACCAGTCGAAGTGGAAATACCATCACTTCGGGTGTTATTAGAAAGCGGAATTGAAGAAGGAGAATGGCAACGGGCCAGATTCGATCAGTTGCAGCTGGCAGATGAAAAACGCATGCGTGCACTAAGTCATTCACAGTGCTATCAGAAAAGGATCGCTCGGGCTTACAACAAGAGAGTCCGAAAAAGGAGCTTCAAGGTAGGCGACATGGTCATGAAGAAGATTCTACCGTCGCACCTCTCAGATCCCAGAGGAAAGTTCAAACCCTCGTGGGACGGGCCACTGATCGTCAGAGAAGTACTTTCCGGAGGCGCCCTCAGACTCACCAGCATGAGAGGGGTGGATCTTCCTGAGCCAACCAACGCCGACAACGTGAAGATCTTTCACGGGTAAGTTATTCTGACCTTATCAAAGGTTACTTTAATAGAGCTGAAGTCAAGGGGTCAAAGCTAAGATCTCTGAGAAATCATTCCGTCCACCAACAAGTGTTTCAAATAAGGGGATTCCAAAAGAGAAAAATACAAAAAAAAGGGGGGGGATTCAAAAAGAGACAAAAAAAAAAGAGAGAAAAAGAATGCAAAAGAAAAAGAAAAAGAAAAGAAAAGAAGAAAAGAAAAAGAAAAAGGGAAGCCAAAGTAAAGCACCCAAGAAAAAATCAACCCAAAAAGAAACACAGTCATCCATCCATTCATCTCAGAGGGGTCTTTAGCAAAGACCGACAGCTCTATCATCGTAACTTAGGATAAGGGCTGAAAGACTGCCATCGGCCGGCAACGACGGATTCCCGACCTCTAGCCGCCGCAGTTATCCAGAGATCCAGAAAGAAAAGAAAAAGAAAAAGAAAATGTGTGCCTAAACAAAGAGGGCGGAGTGAAAACCCGAAAGGGCGCTCCGAGTAAAAACAGTGGGCATACAGCGGACTTGGTGAAAACCTGAAAGGGCGCCAAGGGTAAAAACAGCATAGTTGCCAAGGGGCAGACAAGATCAAACACCCGGGACGTGGTGAAAACCCGAAAGGGCGCCACGGGCAAAAATGACGGGAAAAGGCCGGCTGTAGTGAAAACTCGAAAGAGCGCTGCAGGCAAAAATGGCGAATAAAAAGAAAAAAGAAAAAAATAAAAGTGCAGGTACCAAGAAATCAGACAGTCCAGATCGGTTCAAGCAGTGAAAGTGCAAGAACAAGAGGAAGTACAGTCAGGAGCGAAGAACTCTACAAACTCTGACAATCTCAGGAAGCAAGAGTTTCCATTGCCTACATCTCTAGGGAACCAAAGGATCAAGCAAGTCAAATCTCGAGACATCGGTCAAATCATTGACCGAGCCCCAGTTCTGATTCCTATATCCTGACACAAAATCCAGACACACTCACAAGACAACTCATGGCACGGTAGATTTTCAAACAGTTCTCTCTTTTTTAATTAAATGCATCATATTTCTTTTACATATAACATATCACCTTTTTCAAAAAATACAAAAAAATGCATCATCATCAATCATATATGCAAAAAAAAGAATGTGCAGGTGGCCAACACAATCAATCTCTACCCTCCTCCTCGGCCACATCAGGTGAGTCCTCTGACTCATAAAAAGATAGTCTCGCTCTCAACCTGCTCACCTCCATACGCAGGTAATGCACCTCATCGCGCTCAAGGGTACGGATCGCTGTCTCCTCATCAGACAACCTCCGATCGGCAGCCAATCTCCTCGACATCATCTCACAATGATACCGAAGTGCAGAGATCTCAGACAGCAGATGACCATGAGTGGCCAAGAGGAAGCCAGGATCGATAAACGGGCGCTCCTCAAAAGGTTCATATGAACCAGATGAAGAGCCAGCATCTCCAAGAATATCCTGCTCATCCTCATCAGCAGTCTGGTGCCAACAAGGGATACGTCGATACAAAGACTACTCAGCAACCCAGTACTGATATGGGGCGGTCGCCATCGGAAAAGTCCGCAGCTCAAATCCCAACAAATCAGCTGTCAAATAACTCGCCCAGGAACAATCAATCCGGGTCCTGAAGTCAGAAGATATAGAGGGGAGTACTCGACGCCCGATACCCGTGAAAGCGAAATGAGGAACATCCTGCTCATACCCAAACTGCCGCAGGAACCGGATGGGATGGTAAGAAAAGTAGGATCGAAAGCCTACCAACATCAGAGGATGGCGGTGTGCATCGCAAAGCACTGGAGGAAGTGAAAGCCAAGATGACTCCCAACGAACGTTCCAGTCACGAAGTTCAGCGAACATCCTGCGATACAGGGGCTCGCTCATCCTGGCTGTATAAGGAAGGAACTCGATGATATAACGCATAATGTCAGAGCTAGGAATGCCAGGAAGAGGTACAGGAACGGTCAGAGAAAGACGCTCCCATAGCCAGACCTGATCACAAAAAGGAAAAGAAGTTCAGCTAAAGCAAAGCAATCCCCAACAAAGCAAGAAGAAAAAAAAAAAGGTGTAGAAAGAATACCTGCAGGAAGGCACAGCAGCCGCGAAGAACACGAGTGCGACCAAGGGCGCAGTCAGTCAGCCCATCGAATAGCTCGGCCAAAATGAGAGAAATGATCCCCTGCCGACGGACAGCTCGGCTCATCACCTCAAAAAGCAAAGGAGTCTGGGACCTGCGCCATCCCGAGAACAGCACCTCAGCAATCAAACAGAACATCAGTGCATTCCGAGCAAAGGTAGAACCGGCCATACTCTGAGGACCCGAAAAGAGATCATACAGCAGGTCCAAAGAGAACACTATAGCATCCTGGCCACTAGCTGCAGGTCGAACAAGATAAGGGATCCCAAACCAGTTCTGCGGTGTAGCAGTCTTCGGCGATGTCTTCGGCGAGAAGTACTGAGTATAATCCAAGGGTAAGCCTGTCAAGCGTGCAAGCTCCTCCAAAGAAGGCCCCATCTCCATATCGTTGAACGCAAACAAGTTCAACGAAGGGACCCAGTCAATCAAGGCAGCTCCAAGCATCCTCCAATCAATATCAACTCTGGCCAGATGAATCAGACTGCCAAAGCCATAAGACTCCAAATCTCGAATCTCATAAACTGATAAGCTGTCAAGCCAAGCAAGCAGTCGTGGCAAGCAAGAAGGACAAGGAAGCAGCTGACAAGTCCTCACTGGTACCCCATCCAGAACAAAAGGCCCAGAAATCAATAATGACTCATCAAGGATCGGAAGGTCAACGGGCGAAGGAGAAGGAAAAGCTGGAACCTCTGCCGACTCGACAACCCCTGATCGGCCCTCAGTGACGGCTATGTCTGATATAGTCACATCGCCATCTGAAACTGTCATAACCTCAGCCGCATGGGAAGACTCGCCCACCTCATGAACAGAGTGCGCAAAGTACCGATGACCAAGGGAAGGACAATGCTCTCCATCAAAAGGGCTATCAGTGAAGATCACACCGCACATCGTGGCACCCTGGCTAATCTGACCGTCAAAGAACGCATCTGAACCATCCAAAAGGGTCCCGGCTACCCCGATCGAAGAATCAATGGCCAGATCCGGACCTGCGGCCCTCTCCAGTAGGAAATCATGAATCCAATCATCATCCTGGCCGATCAAAGGGATCATCGAGGCATCCACACCGTCCATCATCAAGGGGACATCATCAATGATCACATCAAGTCCACCCAAAGAAGTATACCGCACATCCTGGCCCTCATCCAGAGCATCCAAACCGTCAAAGGTACCATCTGAGCCATCCATACCATCCAGACATGAGATCAGCCCATCTATGTCCATCATGGTCCCATCACCACCGTCCATCACATCATCCATGGGGCCCACACTCAAGGGATGCATAGCCTCACCTATGTCCCATCCCATCATCCCATCTATACCATCCATTCCTCCCATGATGAAGGTCCCATTCAAATCTGAAAATCCAGCCATCCCACCATTAATGGAGCTATTCAAAGCTTCATCAACCACCATCCCTAACCCCTCATCAATGCCCCCATTTAATGCTCCATCTCCACCATCAATCAAAGATACCTCATCATCTTTAAAGCCCTCATCGATTGCTGAAATACGGTACCCACCAATCTCTCCCACAAGGGCCCCCAAGCCATCATCAATGGCTGCCCAACAAAAGATCAAGAAAGAAAAAGACAAAAAGAGAAGGAAAGAGGGGACAAAGTGTAGATTCATGGCTGGAATCGAATGATCCAGTGCAGAGGATGTGGGGACAAGAGAAAAGGACAGCAGAGGATGTCCGAACCAGGGCCAGCCCAGGCCGCTCAAGAGGCGAGCCTTGGGCGGCCTGCCCTGGGCCGCCCGTACGGACGCAAACTTCCTCTCTCCGCGGGATTGGCTCCAAGGTTCTTGGTAGGTGAGGCTGATAGTCCACGTCAGCAGATGGCGCTCCGTGGGCCGCCCAAGGCTCCGGTCCACTCCAAATTTCAACTGAAGATGATCAAGATCATACAAAAGGTGCCCCACTGGTCCAATCACGAAGCAATGTGGCCGGAATATGGCTGATCAAACCAAAGAAGGGGGAAAGTGATCAAGTGAGGGCCACAAGCAATCCAAGCCATTCAAAGACTAGATCCTCATGATCCAAACCATTGAAGAACCTACATGAGCCATGAAACAGCAAGATCAAAGGGCTGATCATCAAAAGAAGGGCCAGAATCCAAGATCCAATCATCAAGTGGGCCCACAGAGCCAAATCAAGCGATCTGAGGCGTTCAAGCCATCATCCACACCATGAGAAGCCTTCCTAGCCTCACAAATCATCAAAAGAGGTGCCCCAAAGTAAAGCTAAGGTCTCAGGTGGGCCCGCAGGGCCAAATCCATCAATCTGAACCATTCAAGGGCCAAATCATCAAGATCCAAACCATTGGAAAGCTTACACAAGTCATGGAGTGGCAAGATCAAAAGTCCAATCATCAAAAGAAGGGCTAAAATCCAAGATCCAATCATCAAGTGGGCCCCGCAGGGCCTAAACAAGCAATCTAAACCGTTCAAGTCATTGTCCATGCAGTTGAGGAATCACAAATCATGAAGGAATGAGTCAAGAGTCAAAGCATCCAGACATCACCAAGGAATTTAGGAGAAATTAAAGCCTGTATATTCATCCAAAAGAGCTTGATACAAAAGGGGACAAAAACAAAAGTACAAGGCCATGTAAAGCAGAGACAGCTACAAGTCACCAACATAATCATCATCACCCCTCCTCGCGTCCCGCTCCCGACGATAAAGATCCATCAAAGGAGCAGTCACTGAGCCTCCAGCATACCTGCGACGGCCACCTGGAACATAAAGCGAAGGAAGCAAAGGCCCCTGGCCAAATAGCAGATACCACTCGTCATAATCACGATCCGGGATCGTGAAACGGAAGCCAGGCTGGCCCACCAGAGCCTCAACTCTCTCATCAGCTGGCATCCGAGCAGCTGGAGGAGGTGCAGAACAGGGGACCCGAGCCACCCCAGTGACTTGCCGAAGCAATCTCTCTCCCAAGTACCATTGGAAGGACTCAGCGTCAGAAAGCATAATACGGAGACATGAAGCATCATATGCCTCCACGCGCTGGGGTGTGTAGTAGAGAGGGAAACTAGCGTACGGCATCCGGGCAAACTGCAGCAGAAGAGGTTACCACGATCAGTTACAAGTACAGCACAAGGACAAAGACAAGCAAGATACTTACGTCCTCAACGGTCAGCCCGTCTATATCAGCACGCCAATTGTCCCCGGGAACTCGGGAGTTCCGCTGACGATTCTGCTGATGCCAGTACATGTGGCGATACTGAGCGGGTTCAATGTCATCTCGCATCCTCGGCGCAAGATGCGGAAAATGGTCATAAAAGCAAGTCTGGATGAAAGTACATTTAATGATCAGAGAGAAAAAGGAGGCAAATGGCTCCAAGGAGGATGAAAGAAGAGGTACCTCAACGACAGGCCAGAAGCCTGTGAAGGACCGGCTATGCCGACAGGTCTTGTCCAGACCTTGAAAGAGACGGGTCAGGATGGCCCCATTCCAGTTATAGGGGATGATGAAGATCCTCGACTAAACGAAGAAATTTAGGATCAACTCTCTCATTCGCATGGCAAAAAAGAAAGGATCCAAAAGCATAAGTGATCATGGCCCGCGCCTTGTGGAGGGCCTCTCGCTCGGTGGTAGGGACGACGGAAGCGAAATTGTTGTAAAACCATCGCATCTTCACTTGATGGCCTTGGAATTCACCCTCAGGAGGGACGTCACCGACAAGCCGCAGCCAATCAGTGAAAGAGAGGGGAGATAGAGAGCTCACTTGAGGGACAATTGCCCCATGAAACGGGAAGCCTATCTGCATGTAAATGTCCAAAGGGGTTATTCCCCATTCTCCACAAGGGAGCTGGAAGGTGTGGGTCTCATCCCGCCACCTCTCACAAAGGGCCGCAAGCATCATACGGTTGGCGTCGTTATTATGAAGCGTAGGGTGAGGAGGCCAGCAAAAGGAGTACCATCTAGTACTCGCTCAAGCAAGGGCTGTGGCTCTTTCATCCAATTGTCCCAGCGATCCCTGGTACCCTCGACCCTTGATAGCAGGAAGAGGTTGATGCTCCATAACTAGGGAACACATGTGGTCCCCTCGGCGGACAATGAAAGCAGGATCATCCTCGTCAACCACTTGGTGGCCCCTAGTACCATCCGCCATGGAATCCTACAAGCTTGGCAAGGTAAGTCCCTATCATTTACCCATTAAAATCCAAATTCTCATCCAAGAAACCCATGGGATTGGACTCACATTCCAATGCAAAATCTAAAGTCCAACTCCATGTGTCACTTAGGATATGTGTTGGACCCATTGGAAAAAGTAAGGCCCACCTTAAAGAAGGTGGCATGGTATGCCTTAGGTAAGAAAAGTCCATCATCCAAGGACACATTTTGGACAACAAATGCACTCAAGTGCCATGAGATCAACTAAGGATGAGAGTCCTACTTCACATGAGAAGTTCCTCTTCAAAGTCCACATGTGGCCAAGGATTGACTCACTTTTATGCCAAGGTCATGATTCTCACTTAGGATGTCTTCATCTTTTTACACATATGCATGGACAAGTGGGGAATAGAAAGGAAACGGGCCCCCAAGAGCAACCCAAATGCCTCATCTCAATGGATTGGAGAGAGCACATAGCCCACTTGAAGAACATGAGGACCCATTCATGGGTTAACCATGGGCAACCTTATATGCCTCATCTTGATGAAAGTTTGGACCATGAAAATACAACAAGGAGGTCTACCCACAAACATATGAATCAAAGAAGCTAAGGGTAGAAAGTTGATGCACATAGCCCACATGAAGAATCAAAGTTGAAAATGCCCATGAAAAGGTAAGTTTGGGCAACTTATGTGCACCAACTTTTTCACCAAAGGGGAGACCATTTGAGCACAAAAGAGCATGGCTTGATGAGTCACCCAACCATCATGAAAATGGATAAGAATGTTACACATAGCCCACTTGAATATCAAAATCCAAAATGTCCCAAGGCATGGGACAAAAATGGGCAACCTATGGGTATCATTCTTTCCCACAAATGGAAAGAAAAACCACTCATACTTAAAATGATGGTGGAATGACCCACCAAGCCCCAAAGAAAGGATCAAGGAGCTATGGTTGTATAGATAGCTCACTTGAGGATCATCCATTCGAGATTGATAACATTAGAGGGAAACTCTTGAGAACCACATTCCTACCGCAAGGAAAACCATTTGAAACTAGTGAGATTGTGGGAACAACTCACTCATGGGACTTGTAGATGGTCAAGTAACTCAAGTCCTCCATCCATCAAAAGAAAAAGCATGAAAAGAAAAATCCCACATGAACAAAGTGTAGTGGGGCACACATGGTTCAAAGAAGTGCCCAAGTTTCAATGAAGGCCCAAAAGCCCATCCACATGAAAAACTTCAAGGAGCCCACTACACTTTGTACAAGGAGGTACATCATATGGAAGAGTTGGGCCACTTGTCCATAAAGGCCCAACTAGGAAAACTAGCCCACTTGAGATCCAAAATGAAGAATGGGCTAGTCATCTTGGTCCATACATATATGAAAAAAGATGGGGTCACCTAAAATGAGCCCCATGAGCCCAAAACTTGAGATGGGCCCTACCATGCCCATGGGCCCAAACCTTGAAAAAAAAAAAGATGAAAAAGAAAGGAAGAGCATTAAGGAAAAATGACAAGGGCAAGAAAGCATGAGGGAACCCAAAATGAAGCATTGGGCCCATCAAATACACCAAGGGCCATGACTTCACTTTGAGCCCATTTGATACACATGAGAAGAGGCCCAACTCCCATGAAAAAGATAGAGTATTTTGTCATGCACACTTGATGACATGGCAAAATTACTCTTTACATGCACATGGAGGGAGTGTGAAAAAGGAAAAAATGATGAAGTGGAGAGCTTGCAATGTCCTTCTCCATGCACCACCTTTGAAAGAGACTTGAGATCTAGAAAAAGGCCAAGAATGCTTGGGCCCACCTTCACACCTTCTTTGAATAGCTACATGAAAAAGAAAAAGGACCATGAGAAGAGACAATGAAGATGGAAAAGGACAAGAAAGAGAAAGGAAGTGGTCCATACCTTTACCACCCACCAAAGAAGGACCACCTTGCTGTCCCAAGACCTCTCTAAGGCCCACCACTTGAGAAGAGCAAAGGACCACCAAAGAAAGAGAGAGGAAACTTGAAAAAAGAAAGAGTATGAGAGAAAGAAGAGAGAGATTGCACGTTTGAAGGGGGGCGGTGTCCCATGTTATATAGAAAAGGGGAGGGCACCCTTTTTACCCAGCCCCCTGAAGAGACCAGGAGGCACAGACCGGTCGGGCGGCCCATGGGAGGCCGTCCTAGCCTCTACCTAGGTGAAACGACCTCCCTCTCCCTCTCCTTGGGAAGAACTCCCCCTTGGGAAGGGTGGTTGCAAGTGAATCTTGTACCTTCATGTAAGAATGAAGTGATGGAAGAGAAGGATGAGAAAAAGGAAGAAATCTCACCAAAATCTCATCTCATGAGAAATGGGTGAGAAATTGGGTTGATGATGTGGAAAA
The DNA here is from genome assembly GCA_003013855.2 of Liriodendron chinense. Classification (NCBI taxonomy): domain Eukaryota; kingdom Viridiplantae; phylum Streptophyta; class Magnoliopsida; order Magnoliales; family Magnoliaceae; genus Liriodendron; species Liriodendron chinense. The sequence continues at coordinate 770,679 of PVNU02002152.1, forward strand.
GTTCCATGGAATTTCCAAGAAAAAGAAAGGAAAATTTGACTTGGTCAAACAATGATCTCAACCATCCAAAGGTATGACCTGATGATCCGAACCATTCCAAAAAGAATTCCCGCAGTCTCCAACCTGGATTGTTGCTCTTATGTACATGTTTTGGGTCCGAAGACCTTAAACTACGTCGGGATTCACATCCCGAGAGATTTTCAATAAAAGCCGGTATTGGTCTTGATTGCTCGAATCAAGATCCGACGACACCGGGTACTTTCGAAAACCACAAAAAATATATTTATGCATTTCCAACACTTACTTGTACATGTTTTGGGTCCGAAGACCTTAAACTACGTCGGGATCAACGTCCCAAGAGATTTTTAATAAAAACCAGCATCGATCCCAGCCTTTCGGGCCAAGATCTGATGATCTGGATCATTTCGAAAAACAAAAAAATATGTTTACCCCCTCTTGTACATGTTTTGGGTCCGAAGACCTTAAACTACATCGGGATCAACGTCCCGAGAGATTTTTAATAAAAACCAGCATCGATCCCAGCCTTTCGGGCCAAGATCTGATGATCTGGATCATTTCGAAAAATAAAAAAATATGTTTGCCCCCTCTTGTACATGTTTTGGGTCCGAAGACCTTAAACTACGTCGGGATCAACATCCCGAGAGATTTTCAATAAAAGCCGGCGTCGGTCTTGTTTGCTCACATCAAGATCAATGACTCCGGAAATTTTCAAAAAATCATAAAAATATATTACCAGCCCCGCTTTTAAAGTTTTGGTCCGAAGACCTTAAACTACGTCGGGATCGACATCCCGAGAGATTTTCAATAAAAACCGGCATCAGTCTGGATTATCCATCCGCTGACACCGGACATTTCTCCAAAAAAAAAAAACATGTTTGCCCCTCTTTTGTACAGCTTCATGGTCCGAAGACCTTAAACTACACTGGGATTAATTTCTCGGGGGACCTTTCTCGCTTTCAACTAAAAACCGGCATCGGCCTCGATCGTTGGGATCATAGTTCGATAACCCGGATCATTTCAAAAATATCAAAAGTATTTTAAAGCCTTCCATAAAAACCAGTATCAATCTTGATCACCCGAGTTGAAATCTGGAACCTTTTCAAAACAAAAAAAAATATAATAATAATATATAGATACAATATAAAACAACAAAAATTTTCACCACTAGTTTCAAACGCACCAATTTATCCCCAGCGGTCCGAAGACCTTAAACTACACTGGGATTAACTTCTCGGGGGCTTTCTTTCCTAACCTGTTCCAGGCATGGCTGACACTTGATCGTACGGGTGTCTGGAATCTCTTAAACAGGTAAGGGCTGTGGCGGGCAGAACTCCGCAATCCTGTTCGTGTTGAACGCACCGTGATAGACAACCTTGATTTGGAAGTCGCTGTTGAAGCTGACGGATGTTCCCTGTTCCTAGAACTCATGAAGGGGATTAAGGCTGTTGGGAGGTGGAGCTCACCCTCACGGAATTGTGAGCAACGTAAGACCCCAAACTGGATTGACTAAGGGAAATGTGAGGATGTGGCTCATTTTGTGGCCGAAGGAGTCCGTCGGACGATACGTGGTCTATGTGCATTGCACATGAGGAACAGGCAACTTTGTGGGTGTGTTGACTGAAAACCCTCAAAATCTCCTCATCCGAAGATGTAAAACTACGGCACTTAATTGTGTGAGACTCGTCTTGCTCGCTGACGTAAAATGGATCGGGTGCCTTACCAGCAGTAGAAGCTGGAAGTGGATGGAAATTCCACATCTTTTCCCTGCATTTCAGAAAAATCACAAAATACAAAAACATTGCAAAATCACCTCTTCAAAAATCACAAAAATATTTCCCTTGCTTTCAATCAGAATATTGTCAAAAATCACAAAAATATTTCCATCGCTTTCAAATCAAATATTGTCAAAAATCACAAAAATATTTCTCTTGCTTTCAAAGAAAATATCCTCAAAAATACAAAAATATTTACTGTGTTTTCAATAAACCAATCTCTACCCTCTCAGGTAAAGATTCGGACCACATATTTACAAAAATCACAAAAATTAGCCCCAGCACTACACTTCAGGAGTCTTGAACTCCACTCTCTTCACAGTATGGGATGACGGATCCAATCGCCCGCAAATTGGAATCTTGACCAAAACGGGCAACCGAACACCATCTCAATCACATGTATGCCCAGAAGAACATCTTGAAGTCGAATGATATCCTCGTACATTCTCATTAGCAAAGAAACAGCATCTTAGGACGATGGACCTGATCGACCACGGGTCGGGATCTTGACCAACCCGCTGTCCAAACCTCCGTATCAAAAAGAAAAATCCCCAAGGGAGTACAACCCTGCAAGCAATAAGCTCAAAATTCTCTGCATCTCCAGCAAAAGCAAAATCATCAAACGTAAAGAGAATGAACCAAGCCACGCATTCATCATGCATCTCCATGCATCAGCATCCATCGCATCAATCATCATGTTTACCTGCTTTCAAAATAAAAGTCGGTTAGCTAAAGACCCCACAGGCATCCCTAGTGGAGGCACATGCAAACCAGATTTTCATTTCAAAAAGATAAAAAATATTTCTATTCGCAAATAAAAACCCCACGGAGTATCACTCCCCAGAGTGGGTATCTTTTCAAAAATCCAAAAATATTTTCTCAGTAGAGCGTTCTGCCTCCAATACGCTGGGAGATCTTCCATATCTCTGGGTAGGAGCCGACGCAAAAATCAAATAAGATCTGATGTCTCGCGGTTTCCCCGGAGATCATCGGATCCAATGCACTCAAAGTACGGTCGAACTGAACTCCAGTGTCAGTGCGGTCGTACCCCATGCCAAGATACCAAAAGATGAAAGCCAAAAGGCTCGGTCACAGAAACCATTTGAACAGGTGGAAACGATGAATTGTAACCCAAGTATCAAAATCAGCAGATTGGGTGGAAAGAGTTCACCCGCACATACCTAGGCGTGGATGCCTGAAGTACCTTGACTGAGTCCAAGTCGGCGTAGTAGAATCCCGTAAGACTATCGGACGCAGGGCGTCTAACCACTTTGACAGTCAAGCGAAACAAGTACTCCTGGAGTGATCTGGGAAAACATCAAACATCACACAATCAGTCTCAGGGTCAGCATCCTCGTAAGACTGTCGACGCAGAGGCTCTGCTGTACCTTCCCGATTTTAGTACCGGTCGGGAATGGAAGGGTTGCGATTGGGTACCCAGGTTGCAGCAAACTGCAGGGACAATCGCAACGTTTTCTCCAAACTCTCGCGGTATGTGCGAGTTATCAATTTCCAGACAATCAATTGACTCAGATACAAAGGACAACAAAGACTCCAGACCACAATCAAGGAAAGAATGAATTGCAAACCAAGCATCGAAACCAGCAGATCGGGTGAAAAAAGCCCACCCGCACATACCTAGGCGTGGATGCCTGAAGTACCTTGACTGAGTCCAAGTCGGCGTAGTAGAATCCCGTAAGACTATCGGACGCAGGGCGTCTAACCACTTTGACAGTCAAGCGAAACAAGTACTCCTGGAGTGATCTGGGAAAACATCAAACATCACACAATCAGTCTCAGGGTCAGCATCCTCGTAAGACTGTCGACGCAGAGGCTCTGCTGTACCTTTCCGATGTCAGTACCGATCGGGAATGGAAGGGTTGCGATTGGGTACCCAGGTTGCAGCAAACTGCAGGGACAATCGCAACATTTTCTCCAAACTTCCGCGGTATGTGCGAGTGATCGATTTCCAGACGATCAACTGGCATAGATGCAAAGGCAAGCAATGATTTCAGACCATGATCCATGAATGACCGGGTCAGAAGTGGGGTGTCCACTCGCTTTGGCATTCGGTTGCACACAACCTCTGCCAAAGAGGGGCATCTGTAGACACCCCACCTTCGGCTACACTGTTGGTAGAGATAGCTGGTTGAACGGAGGACCATACCCCCAAATCCCAAGTCCAAACTCAGCCAGACTCACCCTTGTAAGCCCCATTCCATAGCCCAGTTCAAGCCTGAACCCAGTCAACCCAGTCCTAAACACCACCCTGAAAAACCCCCATAAAAAAGTCCAGTAAAAAAGACCCAAAAAAAGTCAAACTCACTGAGTCAACTCGCTGAGTTAACTCGCTGAGTCAACCCGTCGAGTCAACCCGTCGAGTCAAAACACCGAGTCAACCCGTCGAGTCAAACCACCGAGTCGACCCGCTGAGTCAACTCACTGAGTCGACCAGCGAGTCCAACAGCAGCCCCGAGGGAACGGCCGTACTCGCTGGAAACCGAGGAGCGGCCGTACGGGCGGCCCATGGAAGGCCGCCCGGACAAAATTACGACTTCTGCCACTGCTCGCTGCTATAAATACCCCCTCCCCTTCTCATTTCAAGACACCACTCAGCTAGAGAGAGCCCGTCCGTCTGAGTCACCCTCCTTCATCCTTTAGCCCATTCCTTCACCAAGGAGAGCCCGAGTGAGGAGAGCCCAGCCCTGGTCCAGCCCAGCCTGACCACTGGTCCAAGCCTCCCAAGCCACCCAAGTCTTGATCCAGCCACTCGAAGCCAACCCTTGCGACACCTCCGTCCACCCAGCTACTCTTTTCCAGCATCATCTCATTTGCATCTAGCATAAGTGCAACATTTACTTTTCTTCCAACCCCCCTGCTTCACTACAAGCACCTTGATTACTCAAACACACATGCATATGTCTTTATATTAAGCACCTGTCAGTTCGAGCGTATGCTCTGGGCTTGCCCGTTGTTGGAACCTGCCCATCAGAAACTCTTACTGTTCAGACCTGCATTCACGCTTCACTAAAAGCACCTTGATTACTCAAGCACACTGCATACGTCTTACATTAAGCACCTGTCAGTTCGAGCGTACGCTCTGGGCTTGCCCGTTGTTGGAACCTGCCCATCAGAAACTCTTACTGTTCAGACCTGCATTCATGCATCATGTCATTCATGAGAATATACGAGGATTAAATTAGACTTTCAAGTATTCGATCGATTCTGTGAAGTAGAGACCGTACTTCGGTACGGGCAGTGTGTGGGGTGCTTAACCTCTTCCCACCCTGTAACCGTGATCCCTTACCTTGAATCTCTGGCCGCAGATCAACAGGAGTCATTTTAGAGGAAGGAATCTTCGGATTCTCTTCTCTAACGTTTCTACAGGGTCTAGCCGACTGTAGATTCGAAGTAACTGGCTAGTGGCGACTCTGAACTCACTTAAACATATCCAGCTTAACACGACAACCAAACAAAGCCCTCGAGAACGAGGCAAGCCAGTGGCACAAACGGCGATTTCGCACTCACGCACCTCTTCTTCTTCTTCTTCTTCCGAAAGGAAAGGGAGAACGACGTCGTGTGGGAGCGCGGAAAAATCGGCGAGGGTCCACAAAACCAAGCCGTTAAGATCGAGGGTCATACCACATTCAATGGTGGAGATGAAGATTGAAGCCTTAAAAACCTCATCAAGACCACACAGATTGGGAGTTCCAAGCGGAGCATGGTTGGGCGATTGTGATCGAACATAGGATGCATGAGAAGACATCCATGGAGGGTCATCAAAGATCATCAAGTATCATCATGTGCCATCACGAGCCAGCATGCAAGATTCATCCGTGCAGCCATCAGCAGCCAGCGTCCATCAAGAGAGAAATTTCTCTACACTCACACTTGTAAGGCTAGGAGTTCAATCCCCTCCACCGTCCATCCATCCAGCAAGGCAGGAGGTCCCATCCTCATCAACGGGCTAACTGCTTCAGCCCTCCATCACGTGACCAACAGCAACACGTGAGAAGCTGTGTCTCCAGCATCATTCATCACCATCCAGATGGAGAAGATCCCCATCCAACCGTCCAGCCAGCTATCAGCCCACATCAACGGCCAGATAAGGTGGACCACACCATCATCCAAGCAGCTACACCTCATGAGCTGAATCACCACCGTTTAATCCAGCCACTATCTTCATCACCGTCCATTCTCTAGTCCTTCATCTTCAGCCCTCCATCCAACAGCGAAGGAGAAGCTCCACACAAGCCAGTTGAAGACGTCTCCACCTCTCCAGCTCGCCTAGCATCTCCAGCACATGCCACCACACGTGCAAGCATCACCCACCGTCTATCCCATCTCACACGTACAGCCAAGGGCCGGACGTCACATGCAGCAACATGGGACCCATCACCCATGAGTGTCTCGCCTGATAGCCCAGCTGGAAGACGCCTATGCGTTTCAGCAGCAGGTCTGAGGTTCGAGTGCTAAGGAGACGCAATAACCCCACCGTTGGGTGGGTGCATCGTGTGACTAATTGTGTGGGTGCGTTGCATTACTAACAAAAAAAAAAAAACATGGGACCCATCAACTCCACGTCCAGCTCAAATTCTGGCCGTCCAAGTGCAGCGGGTGAGCCATCTCCAAATAACAGCAGCCAGATCTCCACACTCCTTCAACAACTGCTGGACATCTCCATCAGCAGCCTCCATTTCAGCAGCTAGAAAGCTCAAGTGCAACTCTCCAACGTCCGCCAATAGAGGATGTTCCAAACTTCAGCTAAATCGTCATCTCCTCCTCCAGCAGCTGATGCTGCTGATCCCAGCTAGAGATGAGCTTGCCTCTCTCACATTTTCTTAGGCTCAAAGCAAACTTTTATACTTATGCGCTCTAAGTAGGTCCAAGCAAACTCTATATTTAGGATCCAAGCAAACTCTCTCTCCCTCAGCTTATAACAAAGGAGTAATCTCCCTTCTCATTCTACTCCTCTTCTCTTCTCTATTTCTCTTTCTTTCTTTCCCTTGTAGAGTAGTGTAGAATTTTCTTTGTATAATTTAGTTTTCTATTGTAATGGTTAGCTAAACCTCTAGATAAGGCTGGGAGGGAAGCTAGCCTTTGGTGAAATTTCAAAGTTTGATTTTGTTTGGTTCAACAATGGTAGCAAGAATGTTGGAGTTTTCTTTGTTTGATTGGTTTGGTTATCTACCTCGACAAAAGTAATTGACGTGCATGGTCCCTTGATCCATCGTCGACTCTGAGCACAATGAATGCTTGGAATTCTTTGCATATCAATTAGCTAGTTCATAATCAATAAAGTTTTTTGATCCATCGTCGACTTCAGGCATGATGGATGCTTGGAATTTTTTACGGTCATCAAACTAGTGTAGGTAAAGTTATCGATCTGTAAAATTCATTGATCCATTGTAAACTCCGGGCACAATAGATACTTTTTATTTCCTGCAATTGATCGACGAAATTTTAATGGTTGAATAGATCAATTAAAGCTTATTATCTTGTAAGTATGCACGTGATCTTATGAATTTATAATTTTATCGATTGACTTATTGACAAGGTTGTTGATTAGTATAATTCCTTGATCCATTGTCCACTCCGGGCACAGTGCATACTTGAAACTCCCTTCAATTAACTAACGAGTGCTTCATGGTCAGATCAATGACTCAAGATCACTATCTTTTATGAAATATGCAAATGGTTTAATAGTTTCATCTTCCGATTGGAACGGATCTTTATTCAAATCCAGCTGAGTTATATTTAAGTCGATGAATCAAGCCTTGTGAGTTAATCAAATGTGGATCCCTAATGCCTTAACCCTTTCCTATTATAGTTTTTCATCACACACACACACACACACACACACACATCTTGCTTCACTCGTGTGGATAAAAAATCAGATTTCATCTCTCCTACCTAAACTAATTCCTTTAAGTGTTCTTAACCCCAATCCCTGTGGTTTGACCTCGGTCTCACTGAGTATTTACTACTTCGCTACCTGCACTTAAGTGTGTAATCTTAGGATTGTAGCAGGCACGACCCCAGAATAGATAGCGGAGTCCCTTGGGAGGCACAGATCAAAGAGATTCATGGCTAGCTCGGCAATATTCAGCAAGCCTACCTAGCTAAAGCCTTAGTATCCATCGATGCCCTCCTAAAGTAGACTGAGCCGCCATTCATGGACAAAATCATGGCAACACAACTACCCTAATGGTTCAAAATGCCCCAGATGAAACCTTACTCAGGTGTGGCTGACCCCACCGAGTGCCGCATAACATGGACCATTCGGATTTCGTGCCCATGACACGTGTGCAAAGGTGCTCACCTAAGGTGCGTAAATGACCGCATGACTCTCTCTCTCTCTCTCTCTCTCTCTCTCTCTCTCTGTGTGTGTGTATATATATATATATATATATATATATATATATATATATATATAGGATTATCAACTTCTAGTGAACATGTCCCATTTACATCCTTTTAACCAAAGTTATCAAAAATAATATTATAACCTAATACAAGCATGGATAAGAATTTGGGCTCACGTCTTTACACGAGCTCGCGTAGTTGATAAATGAAGTGGATGTCACAGAGACATCATGGTAGCAGATTCGAGTCCTTTTGGGGTTTATAGACAATCTAAGAGGTGCTCTGTTCACTGAATGGTTTAGAATCTAAATGGGTCAGGCACACTAATTCATTGTGACAGGCGACTGAAACTGTCAACAACATGCACCAATGCTCCATGGGGTCCACCATATTGTATTTGTCAAGTCCACTCCTTCGATCAGATAACAAATATTATTTATACACAAAGAAAATAAAGCCCGTTTAAAAAACCCTTATAAGTCACACCAATGAAAACAATTGAAATTTGCTTGCAAAACTATCTAATCTCATGTGGCATGGCCCGCATGACTTTTGAATCAGTTTTTTTTTCCTACATCTTAGTGGGTTACACCATGTTAACATGTTTGATAAAACATATACAACATGGTGTTAGTGTACTTTTCTGTGGCATACTAGTGCACCTTATTTGTCAATTACGTAGGTCAGTGAGTCTAGGTGTTGGTTGAGCCCAAACAAGATGAAGACTAAAGATTCAAGTGGACTAACTGCATCAAGGAATAAGAAACAGGTAAATGAGATGTCTTGGTGAGCCAAAACCCTTGAACCAAAACCAAAACACAACCTCTAGATGACTTGACCCCATAGGTAAACTTTTAGTCATAATAGAATGGCCTTAGGAATCATAAAACATCACCCTTTATAAGGCCTTAGAGGTTAGGGAACTATTGTCTTAGACCTGTCGACAACCTATCGTAGACCTGTCGATGACCTATCTTAGACCGGTCGCAAATGGCCAAAATTGGGATAACAATCATACCTAGTCCCAGGCCTAATTAGACCGGTCAATAGAAGGCTTAGATCGGTCGACGACTTATCTTAGACTGGTCGACAGTTAGCCATTGACTGCAGTTTTATATGTAACACCTTGAATTTTCAGGATTTATTTGAAAATTTATTTTGATTTTAGTTTAATTAAATATTAAGCACTTACTTTGTTTTGAAAACAACGAACCATTTATGCGAGTTTTGATGGGCGATCCTTTACAAAAATTGCTTAGAATAATTTCATAAACAATGTAGAATTGTTAAATTTCTCAAAACTCATATTTTTCTAATAATTATAATAATGCCCTTGGATTCCCTAATTCGCGATTTCTGATCAATCAAATAGGTAGTTTTCGAATCCATTCGAAAGGTAGGCGTAATTTTAGGTGTATAATAATGTCATGTAGATAAATTTTCAAGTAGGACCTGCGATCATGGAGATTTTAACCTAGGAGCATCCGCAGCCATTGATCAAGAAATGTAGTTGGGAAAGTAATCGTACCAAACTGATTATCTTAGTGTGTTAATGTCAAATTTTGTAACGAGATCCTCCGGCTTTGCTCCTTCACTCCAGCAGGGATTTCGCCACCAGACCTGAAGCAAGACAGCAAATAAGGGTGGCTGGGGACCAGCCGTTAGCCCTCCGATGCTTAAGTTAGGCCACAATAAGAAGAGAAGCCAAGCAAAACGGGATCAATATCGAATGATGTGTGCGTACCTTTCTCCTCATGAAGTCACCCCCTTATATAGATCTAAGGCTAGCCAATTTTGTTACATAAGATATCGAAATCCCGATGATGTCGCGTACGATGCTGAGATCTCGCTGATTTCGGAGGACAAGATCCTTATCCTCAAAGGCAGTATCTATCCTAATAACTCCTTCCGGCAATCACGTTTCTTGATAGCAATCTGAGATTCGGAACCACCAGAGAAGATAAGCCCAAAGACCAACCTATACAGGCTGCTGATCGACATGGTAATAGTGCTGATTGCTCGTAGTTGGAGTCATAGCTGCCGAAAAGGAAGGAGACGCCGAAAGGAAGAAGACCATCCGAACCAAAAGATTCAGGACTATTCTGACGTCGGGAGCTGCTTGTGTCAGGGATGCTCGCATTCATGATGCGCGACCCCTCCTGACGAGCCAGAGCAGAGATGCTCGCATCCAAGGGATGCGACCCCTTCTACCGAGGCCGAACTGAGATGCTCGCATCCTATGGATGCGACCCTTTCTAACGAGCCCGAGCCGAGCTGCTCGCATCCGAGCGATGCGACCCTTTCTAACGAGCCCGGACCGAGCTGCTCGCATCCGAGCGATGCGACCCTCTCTAACGAGCCCGAGCCGAGCTGCTCGCATCCGAGCGATGCGACCCCTTCTAACGAGCCCGAGCCGAGCTGCTCGCATCCGAGCGATGCGACCCCTTCTAACGAGCCCGACCTAGATTCCTCGCATTCATATGGTCGCGACCCTTCACTTCTTGTCAGATTATATTTGCCTACAACAGATGCCCCCCAAACCCTTGGTATTGAGGAATTATGCCATGGGTTTGCTAGTGTTGACAGCTGGGTGCTGGGAGACAATCGCACATGATTCGCTTAACGTGCTTCCGCATTTATGATGGCCAGCTTTCGCGCAGCTTTTTCTGCTGCTAGAGATGAAGCGTCGGGCGCCACGTGTTTCCGTATTTAATGCTAGCGTCCGTTCGTCTGGTGTGCCGAATGAGAAACTGCCACGTGTCCAGCAAATCAAACGGAATGATTGCGTATAAATACCGGACTTAGAAAAAATTCTTTCATTTTCGAATTTCCCTGCTGCGGCGCTCCTGCTTTCTTCTTCCTTTGCTTCTGGTGCGAAAAACCTCTTCACAGAGGTAGTTTTTCTCCAACTTTCTCTCTTCATCTCTGTTTCCTTCATCTTTCTTTCTTGCTTTCCTCTTTGCGATGGCGGGGTCCTCAGACGAAGAGATTGTTCCCTTGGGAGATCACACCCCTGATTCTTCCGAGTCAAATAATGCCAGAGTACCGGCTGGTAGATATTCTGCCTCCGGGTATTCTTCCATCTTGACGGAGGAGAGGCTTTCTAGCCTTAGGGAGACATACAGAGTGCCGGACTCTGTTATATTCAGATTGCCCGGGAGGGGGGAAACAGTCGATGCACCACCGCCTGGGTGTGTGGCGGTTTATGAATACTTTTTCAGAGTAGGCGTACGTCTCCCCCTCCACCCCTTCATTCGAAATTTCCTTCGCCTCTATAAGATTGCTCCGGGCCAACTTATAGTTAACGGCTGGCGGGTTCTTTTGAGCGCTTTCACCCTTTGGAAGCAGGCGGGTAACGAAGAATTAACCGCTCAAGAATTTTTGAGGTTATTCCAACTGAAGAAGGCACCAGCTAGCGAGGGTTGGTACTACCTCTGCTTCTGGCACCGGAATAACTTCATCTTGGGGAACCCTTCTTCCAATTGCCCGGGATGGAGAAAGAAGTGGTTCTATGTCTCCGGAAACTAGGAGTCCGAAATGGGCTCTGACCCGAAAGGCCATAACGTTAATCGCCATTTTGGCGAAGGTCGGTCGAGTGCTCGTTTTATTTGTCCGACAGAATCTTTACTACTTTGACGTTTTAACGAACCTTCTTTTTTGCTCGCAGGAATCCCAATTGGTGTGAAGCCCAATCTGCGAGGAGGGCTCAACGAAAAACTCGTCAAGGTCTACAAGCTCCCCGCGGCCGCACGTCACGTCAACGCTGCTCTAGAGCCTCGCTGTCTCTGTGTAGCGGGTTTAATCTCTCAAGACGAAATGGCGAACGTGGGAGATAAAAGAGGCGCACTGGGGGCACTTCCTCGTTTGAAGGGTGCAGCCTCGAAGAGGCAAAAGAAGACTGCTGGGGGTCCTTCTAATGCGCCCACTCCCGCAGAGGGGTCTGCTCGCGGTCCTCAACCGCGAGGGATCGGTTCGGGTGGAGTCGCTACGACTTCTCGTACGACTGCGACCCCTCCGGTTATCGCGACCCCTCTATCTGCCGTGCCCCCTCCGGCTACTGCGACTCCACCACTAGGTGCTCGCGGACAGCCGGTGATCGAAGTCGCTGATAATTCGCCGAAAGGCGATCGGAGGGAGGCCCTGAGAAGCGAGCCTACTAGTGCTCGCGAGTCTGCGACGCCCTCTATGGGTGCCGTGAGTGCTCGCGAGACGGGCTCTGGTGAGATGGTGGTGGCCCAACCTTCTGGGTCGGGGGTTTTTGTTATCCCCCCACACTTGCATCCTGTATGCAAGTTTATGTTTGATAACATTCCCCCCAACTCCTTCGGGAGTCTGCCTGAGCTAAGCCCGGAGGCTCTTTCTACAGATATTGGAATGAGGCTGGTTCAGGTAATAACCTTTTCTCTTTCTACCAATCTTTTCAGGATTTTAGACGGTTAGCATTCTAATCCTTCCTTCTTTGTTTGTTTCAGAGCCTGGATCTCACACTCCGCGTTAGACGGGACGTCGAAGCTGCCCGCCGCAGCGTAGAAGATGTGGAGAAGAAGAAGAAGGCCATGGAAGCCGAGGTCCAAGGGAGGGACCGTTTGGTGAAGGCCTTGGAGGTTCGGATCTCCAAGCTGGACGAAGAGAAGAAAATTCTCCTTGTCAAGATCCAATCCCTGACTGAGCGTTTTCAGTCAGTGGACCTCCAACTCGCGAAGCTTCAAGAAATTCATACCAAGAGCGAGAAGGAGAAGGAGATCTTCCGCCAGGACAAGATCCAGCTTGAGGGATGGCTCAAGGATGCGCGGGCCAAGCTCGAGGAGACTCAGAAGAAGCTTGAGGAGGCCCAGCAAGAGCTCAAGGAAGCCCAGCAGCAACTTCACCAGTTGAAGGATGATTCCATTCACTGGGAAGAGGAGCGAGTGGCCCTCGTTCAAATGATATCTGATGAGGGTCCTCGCGCCGTTCAGGAGTTCCGGACTTCTCCACTTTACGATGAGGAGCGGTATGATGCATATATTGCTGGTCGCGATTTCGCGGTCAGAGTTATGCAGATGATCGTTCCAACTTTTAACGTTGAGGAGTTCGACAGAGTGGCATTCGAGGTCGCAGCTAAAGAACGGGCTGCTGCTGAGAACGAAGTCACCGGGGCAACAGATGCTGGTCCTGCTCCTGAAGCTGGTCCTGAAGCTGAGAGCCGCGAACCTGCGCAAGAGGATGACCAACCCTGACCTCGGCAGCTTCCCGTATCATGTATTTTTTTTTTTTTTCAGAAGAGATCTGTAATTGTAAAGTCATTATTTTAATGAACACTTACTTTTTTAGTATTGTGTATTCTTTTCTTTCCTTCATTGTTGCTTTGTGTTGATCTCATTTGATTCATCAGGGGATGCGACCCATTAATGCGAGCACGAGCTTCGCTGCTCGCGATTTAGTATGCATGGCTGCGAATTCGATCACAAACCGCAGTGCTCGTGATTAGGCTGCATGACTACGACCCTTATTCGAGCACGAGCTATGCTGCTCGCATTTTGGAAGTGCGATCTCTTTCATCAGTTGCGAGCAACTAGCTCATAAAAAATGAAGACTCAATCCGGGGGTCGTGTGACCATGTCCACGTTGAGATAGACTGATCTATCGATTGAGATTTCGATTCTACCAAGGGCAGAAGGTTGGTCAAGAGATGGTATACATTCTCTTCAGGGCTATTCAGGTCCAGGTAAATGGAGAAGCAACCAACTAGTAATGACTTCAATCCTACCAAGGGTAGGCAATTGGCCAAGAGGATGTGTAAACGTTCTCTTCAGGGCTATCCAAATCCATGTAAATGGAAAAGCAACCAACTGGTAATGACTTCAATCCTACCAAGGGTAGGCAATTGGCCAAGAGGATGTGTAAACATTCTCTTCAGGGCTATCCAGATCTATGTAAATGGAAAAGCAACCAACTGGTATCTTCTATTTCATTCATAAAATGTTGTAATGAACTACATCGAATTTAGGGGTAGTATCGTAGCAAATGCTCCACGTGCCAAGGGCGACGTACGGGCTTCCCCAGCATGTCTTCAAGATAATAAGTACCGGGTCGCACAACCCTAATAACCCGATACGGGCCTTCCCAATTTGGATCCAATGAACGAGCAGGAACTCCAAGAATTTGCCTTAGGACCAAATCTCCGGGCTGGAAGGATCTAGGTCTAACCTTCGCATTCCGATAACGAGCAATGCGTTGTTGATATGCTGCCATTCGTACTTGGGAAGCATTTCTTCGCTCTTCCAGGAGATCAAGATGAAATCGGAGGTTTTCGTGATTGCTCGCGGGATCGTACTGCTCGATCCGATATGAGGGGACTTGAATTTCCACTGGTACCACTGCGTCAACACCAAATGCTAAGGAGAAAGGAGTTTCACCTGTTGATGTACAAGCCGTGGTTCTATAGGCCCATAATACCTCTGGCAGAAGTTCTGGCCACACCCCTTTACATTCACCTAGCTTGGTCTTTAAATGGTGCTTTATTATTTTATTCACTGCCTCGACCTGCCCATTCGCCTGAGGATGATATGGAGAAGTGCGGAGATTACGTATTTTCCATTTGTCGCAAAATTCATCAAAGGCTGCGTTGTCGAACTGCGTTCCGTTATCGGTAATTATAGTATGAGGAAGTCCGAAACGACATATGATATTTCTCCATATAAACTTAGTAGTTTGTTTTTCAGTAATCTTGGCTAATGGTTCTGCCTCGGCCCATTTGGTGAAATAATCAACCGCCACGATCGCGAACCTATTCTGTCCTTTTCCCATAGGTAAGGGCCCGATGATATCGATCCCCCACTGGGAAAAAGGCCAAGGGCTATCAACTAGGGTCATCCGCTCAGATGGTACACGAGGTATGGGTAGATATCGTTGACACTTGTCGCATTTTTTAGAAAATTCGATGGCGTCTGCTTTCATCGTGGGCCAATAATATCCTTGCCTCATCGCTTTATATGCCAGGGATCGCCCCCTGGGATGATTACCACATGCCCCCTGGTGTATTTCATCTAGAACACGATGTGCTTCTTCTGGGTGAAGACACCTTAGATATGGTAAGGAGAAGCTTTTTCGCAACAATATTCCATCTTGTAAGGTGTACCTGGCAGCTCGAAGCCGAATTTGTCTCGCAACTTTTTTGTCTTCTGGTAGGTATCCATCTCTGAAGTAAATGATGATAGGATCCATCCAGCATGGAGACGATTGTACCGATAGAACTTGCTCTAGAGTCACTTGGTCGATACTCAAGTTCTGACGATGTTCAATGGGGATCGAATGTGATAACTCCGATTCCGGCGCAGAAGCGAGTTTTGCCAAGGAATCGGCAAGTTGGTTCTGCTCGCGAGGGATATGAATTATTTTATAAGTCTTCAACTTAGCGAGTAGGATGAGGACACGAGACTTGTATAAGGCCATTCTTTCTTCTTTGGCTTCGAATTCTCCAAGAACTTGATTGACAATGAGCTGGGAGTCGCTATGAATTATCAAATTCTGGACTGCGAGGACAATGGCCAGTTCGAGGCCAACAATCAGGGCCTCATATTCCGCTTCATTATTGGAGACGCGTGATTCGAAACGCAGAGCGTATTGGAAATGCGACCCATCGGGAGCCGCTAAAATCAGACCCGCTCCACTACCAGTGGCCCGTGACGACCCGTCCACGAAGAGTGACCACGGAGGCTGGTCGCTGATCATGACATTATCTTCAGAAGAATATGTAAATTCGGCTATGAAGTCAGCCACGGCCTGGCCCTTGACTGCGGTCCTAGGACAGAATGAGATATCGTGCTCACTAATCTCGACCGCCCACTTAGTTAAGCGGCCGGAAGCCTCAGGTTTTTGAAGGACTTGTCGTAGTGGATGATTTGTTGGTACTAAAATAGCATGGGCTTGAAAGTAAGGTCGCAGTTTTCGAGCCGCCATGACTAAGGCTAGGGCCAGTTTCTCCATATCAGAATATCTATTTTTTGCATCGATCATTGCTCTACTGACATAATAAACGGGCCTTTGCACCCCGGAATCTTCTCTTATTAAAGCGGCGCTAACGGCCGTGGAAGACACAGATAAATAAAGAATGAGTTGCTCATGTGCTACAGGTTTAGATAGAATGGGGGGAGCGCTCATGTATCGCTTCAGTTGTTGAAAAGCTTCTTCACACTGAGGTGTCCACTTCCAATCAGATTTGGCTGTTGCACGAAGGAGTTTGAAGAAGGGCAAGCATTTATCAGACGCTCGCGAGATGAACCTGTTCAATGATGCGATGCGACCAGCCAGACGCTGGACGTCCTTTAGAGTAACAGGGGATTTCATCTCTATTAATGCTTTGATCTTTTCAGGATTTGCCTCAATTCCATGCTGGCCAACCATGAACCCAAGAAATTTCCCTGCAGACACTCCAAACGCGCATTTTTCTGGATTTAACTTCATTTGATACTTCCTCATCAGATCAAAGGCTTCTCGAAGATCTGAAATGTGGTTATCTTCAACGATGCTTTTCACGAGCATATCGTCGACATACACTTCCATATTCCTACCGATTTGAGCCGCGAATATTTTGTTGACAAGACGTTGATAAGTGGCCCCTGCATTTTTAAGACCAAACGGCATTACCTGGTAGCAATATAGTCCTCGATCTGTGATGAAGGCAGTATGCTGGCTATCAGGTGGATGCATCATAATCTGGTTGTAACCAGAATAGGCATCCATAAAGCTGAGAAGAGCATGTCCAGCTGTCGAGTCGACCAACTGGTCGATCCGCGGTGTCGGAAAGCTATCTTTGGGGCATGCTTTATTTAAGTCTGAATAATCGACACACATCCTCCATTTGCCATTAGCTTTCCGAACGAGAACTACGTTTGCGACCCACTCTGGGTAGTCAACTTCCTTTATGAAATTAGCCGCGAGCAGCTTCTCAACTTCAGTTTTGATCGCCATTTGTCTTTCTGCGGTAAAGGCACGTCGACGCTGATGTACGGGTTTATGCTTTGGGTCAAGGTTGAGACGATGTGCGATGACATTGGGATCGATGCCTAGCATGTCTTTATGGGACCAAGCAAACACGTCCTGGTATTCAATGAGGAAACGGATCAAATCTTCACGGTGGATACTGTTTAAGGAGGAACCGATGTATACAATCTTAGACGGGTCGTCTTCGGTCAAGCGGATCGCCACTGTTTCCTCCCCTGGAGTTCCTGATTTCAAAGCATTTTCTCTCGGATCCAACGCGGTGGCGGGAACGTCGGATGAACCTTGAACTATTTCCATGACAGGTGTCGCTTGAGCCTTCTTTCGATCTTGGAGGGCTATCTGGTAACAAGACCGTGCCTCCTGCTGACTTCCTCGTACGACCCCGATGCCATTTGGGGTTGAAAATTTAACACACAGATATGAAGGGTGCAAGGCCGCTCCAACCTTAGTCAGAGACGGCCGCCCCAAAATGGCGTTATATGCTGATTTTCGATCTACGACGAGGAAGTTTACGAAGACGGTGGTCTTCGCTGGACTCTCTCCAAAAGTAACTGGGAGATCGATGCTTCCTTCGGGTGTTACTACCTCTCCTCCAAAGCCGACGAGGGGGGTCGATACTGGCTTGAGGAGGCTTCTGGATAGTGCCATTTTGTTGAAAGCCTCCAGGTACAGAATGTCGGCTGAGCTACCTGTATCCACCATAATCCGATGAGTCAGATAATTTGATACCTTCAATGTGACTACGATAGAATCTTCATGAGGGAAGTGGATTCCCGCTGCATCTTCGAGGGCGAAAGAAATTGGAGGATGGCTCGCTTTTGATGAGCTGGACGTCTGTTCCAGCCAATAGATTTGCTGGGGTTCTTTGGACGCCTTTCGAGCGTATGCCTTTCTTGAAGCTTGAGAGTCACCCCCACAAGCTGGTCCCCCGACGATAGTGCGAATTTCTCCCGTGGGCTCAGCGTCCTCTTAATCGGTTTGATGATGAGATGGTTCCTTCTGGCGAGATGAGGTCTTCGCCCTTTCTGGTGATCGATTCTTACGAGCAACATAATCCTGGAGATGGCCTTTTCGAATAAGGGCTTCGATATGGTCTCGTAGAGAGATACAGTCCTGGGTCCTATGCCCGTGATCTTTGTGAAAGTAACAGAACTTGCTCTTGTCCCTCTTCTCGGGATCGGATTTGATCTTTGCAGGCCACTTCACATATGGCTTGTGTTTAATCTCCATTAGAACTTTTTCAGGAGACCGATTAAGAGGAGTGTAATTATGATATTTACCAGAGTAAGGCTTCCTGGGAGAACGATCGCGCTGATCACGACGGTATTTCTTATCTGTAGAAGAAGTTCCTTCTGGCTTGCGTTTCTTACTTTGTACTCCATGGCGTGTCAATGCGACTTCTTCCGCATTGATATATTTCTGAGCTTTGGCTTGGAATTCCGCCATAGTTTTCGGTGGGCTTTTATCTAAGGCAAACCTGAATTTCTCGCTCGTTATTCCAGCGATGAGGGCTGTGAGACCCTTTTCTTCAGTGTAACCCTCGGTTTGAACGGCTTCGGCAGTGAACCGTACTGTGAACTCTTTTATTGTCTCCCCATGTTGCTGTTTCAGATTCATCAGATGGGAGGCTGGCTTCTTAATGCGAATACTTCCCATGAATTGAGAAAGAAATATCTCCGATAATTGGGAAAAGGAACTGATGGAACGAGGCTTTAACCCCCGAAATCACGTACGAGCCGCTTCTTTCAATGTAAGGGGAAAAGCCCTACACATGATTTCCGAACCATGTCCCTCCAACTCCATGAGGGACCTGTATGTTTCCAGATATTCCAGAGGATCGCCAATGCCTGTATACGGAGCGATAACAGGCGCTCGATACTTTCTGGGCAACGGGGCTTCCATGACCTCGCTAGTGAAGGGAGATTCAGATTGATGTATCGTCGCCATGACGGCAGATGGCCGATTTGCCTGGTATCTCTGTTCCATGACATCAAAACGATCTTGGATTCTTTTGAGATCTCCTTCCCATGGCAGGGTATAGCTAGACGTTTCGGCGATGGAGCCTTGCGGTTGAGGTTGTCGGGACGAACTGGAATGTATAGAATGTGGAGACGGCACAGGGGGATGGCCGCCAAGTGGTGGGACTTGTGGTTCATCCATAGGATGTCTGGAAGCAACTGGTATGGGTGGCGGTGGTAACCCTTCGGAGGGTTGCCTTTGCGGTTCAGGGAAGTGCTGATCAAGCCGATTTGACAGCGCCTGAACTCCGGCGTTTAGAGTTAGAAGAGTGTTCCCGAGGAAACGTAGGACATCATCTTGATTTCCAGAGGCCTCCAACAATGGGTTTGTTGACGGCATATTTGGGACTCCTTGAGGGATATCCGTCGAAACAGGTGGGAGGGCAGGTGCGGATTCCTTCTCATCAGGCGGAGTTGGTGCCTGCCTCGAAGTTGAAGGATGAATAGCCTTTTTAGGGGGCATCGCCGAAAGATTTTGATCGGTGGTTAACACGATTGATTTTGACGATCAAGTCGATTCCCACAGACGGCGCCAAAACTGTTAATGTCAAATTTTGTAACGAGATCCTCCGGCTTTGCTCCTTCACTCCAGCAGGGATTTCGCCACCAGACCTGAAGCAAGACAGCAAATAAGGGTGGCTGGGGACCAGCCGTTAGCCCTCCGATGCTTAAGTTAGGCCACAATAAGAAGAGAAGCCAAGCAAAACGGGATCAATATCGAATGATGTGTGCGTACCTTTCTCCTCATGAAGTCACCCCCTTATATAGATCTAAGGCTAGCCAATTTTGTTACATAAGATATCGAAATCCCGATGATGTCGCGTACGATGCTGAGATCTCGCTGATTTCGGAGGACAAGATCCTTATCCTCAAAGGCAGTATCTATCCTAATAACTCCTTCCGGCAATCACGTTTCTTGATAGCAATCTGAGATTCGGAACCACCAGAGAAGATAAGCCCAAAGACCAACCTATACAGGCTGCTGATCGACATGGTAATAGTGCTGATTGCTCGTAGTTGGAGTCATAGCTGCCGAAAAGGAAGGAGACGCCGAAAGGAAGAAGACCATCCGAACCAAAAGATTCAGGACTATTCTGACGTCGGGAGCTGCTTGTGTCAGGGATGCTCGCATTCATGATGCGCGACCCCTCCTGACGAGCCAGAGCAGAGATGCTCGCATCCAAGGGATGCGACCCCTTCTACCGAGGCCGAACTGAGATGCTCGCATCCTATGGATGCGACCCTTTCTAACGAGCCCGAGCCGAGCTGCTCGCATCCGAGCGATGCGACCCTTTCTAACGAGCCCGGACCGAGCTGCTCGCATCCGAGCGATGCGACCCTCTCTAACGAGCCCGAGCCGAGCTGCTCGCATCCGAGCGATGCGACCCCTTCTAACGAGCCCGAGCCGAGCTGCTCGCATCCGAGCGATGCGACCCCTTCTAACGAGCCCGACCTAGATTCCTCGCATTCATATGGTCGCGACCCTTCACTTCTTGTCAGATTATATTTGCCTACAACATAGTGGTAAACCCCTATCCTAGAATTTGTGTGATTATCCAATGCGTATAAATATGAAATCTTGAGTGTCCAAAAATGTTGATGGCTCACCTTAACTTAGATCATTGATTTCTAATTCACATGGTTCCCATGATCTTATTGATGTGAAATTTTATATCATTCCTATCTATCATAAATGAATCACACACGTCGAATTTCAGCCTTTAAATCAGCAAATCAGCCCATTAAGCCTTGAATGATTAGTCGTAGTCGAATATTTTCTTCATGTGAGTCACTAAGATCGTCTATATCATTGGCCAATAGTGTGATTTGAGTAACCATATTGATAAGCATATTTCTTAAGCGCGAAGTTATCTCGTTTTAGAAAATAACCGAGTTACCAGCTCCTTTCAAATCTGAACCTTTCAATTGACATACTTCCCACCGTCAATCGCAACTCAAATTTGAAATATTTCTTGGCCTCATAAGATTAAGAAACTCCATAAAATTTGGACTCCGATCAATAATTCTACACTGTTGAACCACAAAGTCAGCCCCTTCCTTTTTCACTAAAAGTTGGAATTTTAAATCTAGGCATTTCCCATCATCGATTAACCATCAAATTTTGTCCAATCGTTTGCCTATCATGACTATAAATTTCCTCCAATCTTGGGTCATGACCATCAAGCGTGGACTGTTAATTGAGATCAAGCCCGTTTTAGCACCTATTAGGCCATTTTCAAAGATCGGTCAATCCAGAAAGTGGACTGCCAAGAAAATTACGTATTACGATTCATCTTTTATTGCCAAATCAGATTAGTGGTATAAATTTTACAAAATATCATCATGGACATCATAATGAGAATCGTCAAAGCATTGAACATCCACCCATACGTATGAGGCGTTATACATGAGCGAAAGCCTCTTTTAACGTGTGTTGTAGAAAAAACCTAAAAAATCCAGCCATCTCTACCCCTTATACGTCCAAACCCTAGGGGGGGGAGAGAGAGAGAGAGAGAGAGAGAGAGAGAGGGAGAGAGAGTTCTCTGATTTTTAGCAATATACTCAGCATTTTCAACCTCCAAGAGTATCCTTCCAAGAGGTATGGATTAATCCCTTCAAGCCATTCATCTTAAATATCAAGTTTTTCTTAAATTATCTTCTCATATGTGTGATGTAATATGATGTTGCTTTGTTGATTTGTTCAGCATGTTGATTTAACATGGGATTTACTTCAAAATATCCTTATGATGATAATGATTTCATATTTGTGTGATGAAGTAAGAAATCATGTGTATTTTATGTTTATTTGTAAGGATAATGTTTGGATTTCATTGATTTAAGTTTAACTCGTTATAGTAACGATATAATCGATGATCACATCGCATGGATATGGATTATTATGTAAATGATTTATTAATGGGCACTCCTTGATACCATGTTCAGAAATTTCTTAATATAGAAAGATGGAGCCTGTGAGAGGTGTCCATGTGGAGTAATATGTCTTGGCATGAATATGAGAATGCATGGGATATATGCCTTGAGATCCTTACGCCGGTTGACACTTGGAATGGATTCATGTATATTTTATTAGTAGTTGGCCTTGTTAGAAGACAATGGCTATCGTGGGACTTGATTGATTCATAATGAGAGACAAGGAGTGAGCATTATTGGTCCATGTCATCTCATGTGCTGGGGTTGGTGATATGGACACTAAGCTCGAACTGTCGACCTATGCTGGGTTGTTTGCGACTCCCCATAGTGACCATTAAGTTCTTTTAATATGGCTGAATACGAAACTACTTAACTAAAGGTGAAATTAATTTCATGCATTCACTTGGCTCCATGTGAATGTACGAAATTCGGAATAGCTAGAGCGTCCTACTTTTCCCATAAACTATCTTATGAGATTTGGGCTATAAGCGTCTAACTTCTCACTTGGTTGGATAAATCATATGGACTTGTGTGCCCAGAAATCTTTGATGACTAGTGGTTAGCGTGAAATCGTAATAAGAAGTTTTCCACTTTACGTATTATGATTCTAGCTATGGTGCCTTAGCTAAAGCATGCATCTCATGCATTTCATTAACATGATTTTCCATGCATGTTTTGATTTGGTTAATATTATCTTCTTATTTACGTATACTCTGTGTTATCATTGTTATCATGATTGTCTTAAAGGCATCTACTTCACTATGATTGCGATTAACGCTGTCCAAACACATCCCAGGTGATCCAGCAGATAAAACGAATTATACGAAAGTTCGTGGCAATAAATGACGGATGACGTAGTCAGAGCGGCATCATGAAGATTTTACTTGTTTATATATTTTAGAATAGTTTACTACTTCCAACGAAATTGTAATAAGACTTTCTAATGAAGGCAATAATTGAATATTTTATTTAATTCATTTTTAAGACATTTTGTTGTTAACTGAATGTAGAAATTCATGAAATAAGATAATTTGTTTCCGTCACTGTGTTTGAAAGCCACAAGCATTAAATGTTTGAATGATTAATGGAATGTAGAGGATTTTGTCCTTGGCGCATTCCAGTTAACACCTGGGAACTCAACTCATTGCGGTATCCACGAGAGTTGAAAATTTCAGGGCATTACATTATATCCGTTGGTGCTTTTGCTCTATATATTGGCAACCTAATTTTTTGGGTTATCAAAGAGAATTTAGTGTATTAGAAGCCACCCTGATTGCCCACATCATTAGGCTTTAAGTCAAACCATTCTAAGCCATCTTCCTTGTGTTTAATCACAAGTTAGAGCATTTAATAGCTCAAATGAATATGTGCTTATTATCTCTTGATTTCTAAACGTTTTAGACACCTACACCATAGGTATATCATTAGTCTAAATCTTTCTAGAGTTCCAATTAGGTGAAACTCCTCTAGGCAACCAAATCTTACTGGTTGAAGAGAATTCCCACCACCGCATAATACTTTGGGTATCTCGTTGGAGTATCACATGCAGGTTAGCTGATCGTTAGAGATGAGGCATTGGTAAAGCATCAACAATAAGATTAAGGGAGGAAAAGGAAGCTGATTGAAGTATGGGAGAGCAGAGATTAAGCAACCCAAGCGACGCTGAACAAGGGGCTCATTCCGAAAAGTAAGGGTCAAGTTTGAGAGTCTGTTAGCACTCCTTCCTTTTAGTAGGATTGAGTGTGAATTTAAGGTTGATGGTTACCTATTAAAAAACACATGAGTCTTTAAGGGGAGCCACCAATATGGGTGTGTACGTGTAGGTTATTGGTTACCCTGAGAAATCATTGTATGTTCTTGGATTAGAACTGAAGGGTTGTGAGGAACCTCGTTAAAACTCTTAGGTTGGGAGGAACCTTGCTTAAACTCGTAGGTTGGGCGGAACTCGCAAACACCTAGGTTAAGAGGTGAACCTGTAAAACCATCGTTCGGGTTGAGAGGTGAACCTATGTTAAAACCTCCGTGTAAAGGTTGGGAGGAACCTATTTAAAACTCCTAGGTTTGAAGGAACCTAATTTAAATTCCTTAGTGAATTTCGATGTGCTCAAGGGATGAGTACAACAACTGGGAGTAGAGTAGATAAGTAGTCGAACCACTATACATGCTTGTGTTTGGGATTGATTTGAGCACATTTCTACTTATGAATTGTATAGTTAATTGCTTAATTATGAGTGCTTAATTAGAATGTATGCTATGTTCTAGATAGGCACATTCACACACAAGATGTATGTTCACTAAGCTTCTAGACATATACTTAGCATGACAAATCTCATATTATCTACATAACCCTCTAGGCTGGTTGCTTAGGTAGTTATATTCTTTGTAGTCTAGATAATTGGACATTGATTAAAAGCTCGACATGTTGTATCATTATAATTTATGTGCTTAAGCTAGTTTACTTAATTGCTTAATCTTTTCTAACCTATGAGATTGGACCCACTTTAGGTTGGAAGCTAAGTATTCTTGCTTGACTAGGTAAATTGCTAATTATTTTAATTAGGCAACATGTTTTAAAGATGATTTTAAAATGGTCCTAATCACCCCCCTCTAGGACTTAGCTATAGTTCTAAGCTCTGCTCTTAGCTTCCGTACGCTTAGCGTCTACAAGTATAAGCGACAAAACAATTTCAATTGGTATTAGAGATAGTTATTCTGATAGAGCAAATGTGAGTTACTTTTGAAGGACTTAATCGTCTAAAGTTGATCAAAATAAGCTTTAGGATAATGTCCACCCAAGAGGGGAATCAATGTTTAATTGGCATATATATTGCTTTTGGTGATATAGTTACCTCATGTGAACTATAATAAAGTAATTAGTTGAGGGCAACAATAACTGGGGTAGGAATCATGGACACATCATCTACTAAATATAAATCTCCAACTAGCAGTTCACCTAAGAGAGATATGCTCAAGGAAGAAATACTCTCTCCCGAACATAGTCTGGGTCTTAGGAAATTCACATCCAAAGGAGGTTGTAAATGGATAAAGGACCTTAGGAGGTCAATTTGAGCTCAATAGTTAAAATCTGAGTGAGTCTCATTTTAAGTTTATAATTGAATTTTGAGAATTTAACCTTTTTTATTCTAAATATTATAAGTAAATCTGAGGATTTCAGCATCTTTTCTATACGTATAGGCATATTAGAAGATTCTAGACTCTTTCGCCTTGATAGTGTAGCATTTGTTAATTATTTTAGTATATTGTGTATGCTAGACTATCATCCTGCTTAGATTAGCTAATCTTGTTGAATTTTGGGCTTAATGTAGGCTAATTTATGCCTTGTTCATATGTTTATTTTTTAATATTATATGTATAATCTTATCGCATGATCATCCTTGCTTTAATTGTTAAATATTTTGGATGATCATATCCTTGGTCATATATGCTTTCATGTTTATCTTAATAGGACCAATTATGCATGATCACCTATACTTAGATAGGAATATTTTCTTGTTTATCACGTTTCATGTATGCTCCATGTTTTAATGTTCATGCACCTTATACTTTCCTAGTTAGCATGTATTTATTGTAAATTTGAGATACTCTAATCTCTCCTCCCTTTTCTTAATTAGGGTATCATTAAGGGGGAGATTTGTTTGTCAATTGCCAACAAAAAGGGGAAGAAAGATTAAGTCCCACCAAACTATTTATTATGTTTTGTGTTGCAGGGATTAACAAGTTATGGCGGAGCAACTGAAGATGAGCTTTGCCTAGTTAGTACATGTCAAGAGTCCCGTATTTTCTTTGAATGTCAATGTAATCATGAACATGTATTTATTTGTTTTGATGGGTTAGGTTTTTATTACATAATTAACAAAGGGAGAGATTTCTAGTGCACTTTTCTTTGGCATACTAGTGCACCTCATTTGTCAATTACGTAGGTCAGTGAGTCTAGGTGTTGATTAAGTCCAAAGAAGATGAAGATCGAAAACTCAAGTGGACCAGCTGCATCAAGGAAGAATAAACAGATAAATGAGATGCCTTGGTGAGCCAAAACTCTTGAACCTAAATCAAAACTGAACCTCTAGATGACTTGACCCCATAGGTAAACTTTTAGTCATCATAGAATGGCCTTATGAGTCTCAAAATATACCATTTATAAAGTCTTAGAGGTTAATGAGCTGCTGTCTTAAATATGTCGATGACTTGTCGTAGACCCGTCGATGACATGTTTTAGACCAATCGCAAATGGCCAAAATTGGGACAGCAACCAGACTTCAGTACCAGGCCTAATTAGACTGGTCGATAGAAGGCTTAGACTAGTCTATGTCCTATCTTAAACTGGTCGACAGTTAACCGTTGGTTGTAGTTTTCTATCAATTGGAGCTTTTGCTTTATATATTGGCAGGTCGATTTTTGGAGTTATTGGAGAGAATTTAGTATATTAGAAGCCACCCTCATTGCCCACATCATTAGGCTCTAATCCTAACCATTTTAAGCCATATTCCTTATGTTCAATCATAAGTTAGAGCATTCAATAGCTCAAATGAAAATGTGCTTACTATCTCTTGATCTCTAGATATTTTAGACACTTACACTATATGTATATCTTTAGTTTAAACCTTTTCTAGATATCCAATTAGGTGGAATTCTTTTAGGTAACCAAATCTTACTAGTTGTAGAGAATTCCCACCACCGCCTAGCAATTTGGGCATCTCTTTGGAGCATCACATACAAGGTAGCTGATCGTTGGAGCTAAGGCATTAGCAAAGCATTGGTAACATGATTAGGGGAGAAAAGGGGAGCTGATTGAAGTACGAGAGAGTTAAGATCAAGCAATCCAAGTAAGTGTCAAGTTTAATAGTCCGTTTGCACTCATTCATTTTGGTATGATTGAGTGTAAGTTTAAGGTTGATGGTTAGCCTATTGAAAACCACGTAAGTTTTCAAGAGGAGCCACTGACACGGGTGTGTACGTGTAAGTTATTGGTCAGCCAGAAAAACCATTGTATGTTTTTTTATTTGAACTGAAGGGTTAGGAAGGATACCTCGTCAAAACTCTTAGGTTGGGAGGAACCTTGTTTAAACTCCTAGGTTGGGTGGAACCCACAAACACCTGGGTTGAGAGGTGAACCCGTAAAACCACCATTCAGGTTGAGAGGTGAACCTGTGCCAAAACCTCCGTATAAAGGTTGGGAGAAACCTATTTAAAACTCCTAGGTTGGGATGAACTTGATTTAAACTCCTTAATGAAGTCCGGCGTGCTCAAGGGATGAGTATGGCAACCGGGAGTAGATTAGACAAGTAGTCGAACCACTATACATGCTAGTGTTTAAGATTGATTTGAGCACATTTCTACTCATGCATTGTATGCTTAATTGCTTAATTATGAGTACTTAATTGAAATGCATGCTATGTTTTAAATAGGCACATTCACACACAAGATGTATGTTCACTTCGGCTTGTAGACATATACTTAGCACGATGAATCTCATATTGTTTACATAGCCCTTTAAACTAGTTGCTTAGGTAGTTATATTCTTCATAGTCTAGATAATTACATATTGATTAGAAGCTCAGCATGTTGCATTGTTATAATCTATATGCTTGGACTAGTTTTCTTAATTGCTTAATCTTTTGTGGCCTATGAAATTGGACCCACTTTAGCTTGGAAGCTAAATATTCTTGCTTAACTAGTTTAATTAAGTAAGATGTTTTTAAAAAGATTTTAAAACGGTCATAATCACCCTCCCTCTAGGACTTAGCCATAGTTCTAAGCTCCTGCACGCTTAATGTCTACAAGTGTGAGTGATATGTGCAATTTCACATGTTGCCCCCCCCAAAAAAAAATAAAAAAAGCTATGGTTGATATTCTAACCCCATTATTCCATGCGATATGGCCCACTTGAATTGTGTAGATTAAACTTTCAGCTCGTAACATGGAGGATAAAACTTGGTAACATAAAGAATATTTACATATGCACCATGCTGGGTCCTACAATGTTAACAAAGTCCACAGTACAAACACTTATACATGTTTGACTGCGATGGATTCCTGGTCATGGGGCCCTTCTTAATGTATGTGCCTTACATCTATGGGGTCCATCTATTTTTAAAGCTCATTTTAGGGCATGATCCTGAAAAAATGAAGCAGATCAAAATCTCAGGTGGACCACACCGAAGGAATCCATAGTTATGCTTATGGAATCCAAAACCATTGCCCACGGAACAACAATAAACGCTGATTTCTAAAGTTTTATGCAACAATTGATGCAGGAAATTCACCGCCTCCCTCGAGGCATCTTTATGCATCTTGTTTTCAGAGTATAAATATCACGATGGGATCCATGTGGTTTTCAATGGTGGTCCAATTTGTTGCATCCAGTTTGAGGGCCATCTATGGGATGTTATGATTGTTTGATGGGTGTGAAGATCACCTATGATACGAAGAAAAATGGTCCAATCATTGAACTGGACTATCCATCCAGACTGATCCACCGTCCAACCACTTACATAATATGGTGATAAAAATCTCATGAATGTACTAAAAATTCGATGCAAATGAGATGTACCAGAATGTCCCACAATACTTGAACAGACGATTGGTTTACATAATCTGATATGCACTGGCCCCATCTTACTGAATTCGAAAACAACCCCTTGCACACCGAAACAGATGTCTCATTCTCTTTCTTGCTTCTCCGATTAGCTATAACTGACAATCCCGATCATGAGCAAAAAATTACTAGCAGCCTGAGTTCGGTTAGCATAAGTAAGGCATGGTGTTGTGGAATTCTCGAAAAAAAAAAAACATAGAGGGAGATGCTGGACAAAAGTTTAACTTTTCGACTATAAATAGTGGTGGAACCCATATTTCGCAGTGGAAACCTCGCACTGGTTCAACGAAAGAATCTACCAAAAGAATGCACAACCTGTGGATTTCAAATGCTCTGACACCACATGTAATCTAAAGCGTGTGTACCATAAATGAGAGATATGCATACCTGAATTTGCCATTAATGGCGATGCTTAAAGGTTGCTGAAGAAGATGTTGATTCATTGGATCTCGCGTCTTCTGCTCCGTGACACTCTTATTACAATGTGACTTGCTTTATTTATGAATTTTGGGGGGGGAGGATTAAATCCCCATTGTTTCATGAGGTGTGGTCCATTGGAGCTTTGGATCTACATGAGTTTTGGGACCATGCCCTAAAATGAGCTGAAAAAATGGATGGACGACATGGATGAAGCACATACATCGACATCACTAGACAAACCATGTCCATTCCAACCGTTGGATGCCCCAACTTTCAAGAAATGCCTCAATTAGCACATACATGTCCTTCCAAAAAGCAATTTTTTATCCACGAAATTCTATGTTTAAAGAGGTTAACTTACATACATCCCAACATATGAAAAAATTATATGTCAAGATTTTATCCATTGGATTTTTTTTTTTTATCATCCAAACCATTCATTTTATAGGGCTACCCTTGGATGGGGTGACATCTAAAAATTTTATCAGATTGAATATTTTAACCCTTTGATTACGTAAAGGAAGTGGAGGTCGTCCATTTTCAAAGAAAAAGGCCAAACCTCCAATGCTTGAAATAATCCAATTTAAGACATTTTATCTATTATTCATCTATAACACAAGTTGAGATTAATCCTATGAATAGTTTGGATCACTGGAATACTATCTAGATTAAAAAAATCAAGCAATTGGCTTTCTTAAGAGGGGAGCGATCATGTACAATCGAGTTGTGCGGAGCCCATGTTACATGTGTGTATGACATCCTCTCCAGCCATCAGACGTGTTCTCCCTTATTTGACCTGGATAAAAAAAATTAAAAATAAAAAAAAAAAAATCAGGTGCATCACACCATAGGAAATAATGCAAAATCACTCCAATCCTCCACATTCTAGTAGTGTGGCCCACTAGGGTATTGGATCAAACCGATTCTATTCATTCTCCCTAAAATGTGTAATTGTTTATATTAATACAACTTGTTATTTTTTGTAAAGTATTTTGTTTATTAGGGAGATGCCCTATTTGTTGTATTAGATTTTTTATCGTTGCTTCGTGCTAGCGCCTCTCCCGCCATATGGCCCATAAATTTCTAACACTTGATAAACATGGTAGATTTCCACCACATGCATTCTTCCATCCCCACCAGTGAAAGTAAACCTTTTTGTCATTATGCATTTTAAAATTTGTGGAGAGAAAGTATGCAGTTGGGGAGGCATGCTGTGGGTAGAACATGAGTTGTTGGCAGAATTTTATGGGTAAAATCTGAACCATTAATTGGATGATAATCATAATTTTAAGTTAACAAAATATCTCTAGCTTTAATTAAAAAGTCTTCCCACATCTTTTAATACATGAACCCGAAAAATAATTAGTGGGGCAAATATGGCCAAACCCTACTTGCGTCATGTATAGTATAGATATAGACTGCACCCTCAAATATTAAATTGTGCCCTAAAGGAGCCAAAAGTGGTGCATGATATGGTACTATTTGCTGGTTTCTAAGACACAGTATACACAGGACATGTTTCAATGATCCAAACCGTACATGTGATGGATGGGGAAGACCCTAAAAATCTCCCACGCTGGAATGTTGCAACCCTTCTGAACATTGAGTTTTTTTCCTTCGAACAAGTACAGTTTCATTGGATGTTACTTTCTCAAAAGGTTAGAATTTTCCAAAATTGAAGAGATTGGAGGGAGACCCATCAGCTGTTTGTCTCATCATATTAACGGTTTGGATCATCAAATCATGGCTCCACGTATATGATTTTCATATGAGCAGACCCTGTGCTCTTGAGATTATCTATACAAGGCATTAGTTTGGTCAACTATCGGGACAATTTGGTGACACAATTTGTATAAAAAAATAGGATTTGAGCCTCTGGTCCACCGACACGGCCCCCACAATGTTGAATATGTTTATCCACTCCGTCCATAAGGTGTGAACCTTTAATTAAAGGGTACTCACAAAATATCAGCCGAACAGAGAACTTGAATGAGCTACGAAAAATTTAGGGAGTGGATTAGGTGAGACCCCGGATCCACCGAGGTGGGTGGGAACCCTCATTGTGGGGCCACTGTGATGTATGCGACTACATCCAAGCCATCCATCCGTATTGAAAGTTTGTTTTAGGTTATGATAAAAAAGTTAATCAGTTCAAAATCCAAAATGGGCCATAGTACAAGAAACAGTGATGATTGACCATTAAATACTTACTGTGGGCCACAAAAACTTTGGATCAAGATGATATTTATGTGGTCTCTTCATCTAGATGTCTGTGACCTTATTAACAACTTTGATGGAAAATATTGGCAAATAAACATTCCAGTGAAATCCATGAAGTTTTCAATGGTAGAGATTCAATCACAACTATTTCCATGGAGTGGTATACCTACGATTTAAGACACATACGTCACTGTGAGCCCCACCATCAGGGGTCCCACCCACCTCGTGGATCCGGGGTCTCACCTAATTCGCTCCTGAAAATTTCTCCTAAAATCTCTCATTTCATGGGTGTGCTCCATCTGAGTTCTGGATTAGGATGGATTTTTTAATAATAGTTTCATCCTCGTGATTTACTACCTGATTAACGGATTGAATGAAATATATATACCTTGGTGGCCCCACACAAAACCTATGGTTGGGCATCCCATCTCCAATTTTTCTTGATGATGTGGCCCATCTTTGTTGTGGATCTGGATTATTTTTTCTTCTGTATGTGCTAAAATAGAGTCTAGTAACTAATGGACGGGGTGGTTGCTACATGTACAACAATGTAGGCCCCACAGAGATTGGATGTTTGTAAGATACCCATCCAATGGAGGTGCGTGTGGGGAGAGCATATGTCTTATCCGACCAATTAATGATCCGAGTGCCCCGTAAATACCTACAGTTGTAGGAATTGAATAATGTCCTCTGGCACACAGGGTGGGGCCATGGTACATTGATCCAGACCGTTTATCTGGGGAGCGGATTAGGTGAGAACCCAGATCCACTGAGGTGGGTGGGACCCTTGACTGTGGGGCTCACAGTGATGTATGTGTCTTAAATCCACACCGTCCAACCATTTTGAAAGTTCGTTTTAGGGTATGATACCAAAAACCAAGCTGACTCAAATCTTAGGTGGACCACACCACAAAAATAGTCATGATTGAATCTCTACCATTGAAAACGTCATGGATTTTCAATTGATTCCACCAGAATGTTTATTTTCCATCCAACTTGTTGATAAGGTCACAAACACCTAGATGCGGAGACCACATAAATATCATCGTGATCCAAAGCTTTTGTGGCCCACAGGAAGTTTTTAATGGTCAATCACCGTTGTTTCCTTTCCTATGGCCCATCTGGGATTTGGAACTGCTTCATTTTTTAGATCATACCCTAAATTGATCTTTCAATGAGGATGTATAGCATGGATGTAGTCACATACATCACAGTGGCCCCACCGTTAGGGTTTCCACCCACCTCGGTGGATCCAGGGTCTCACATAATCGGTTCCTGTTTATCTAATGGGCGCAATTGTGGACGGGCAATGCCCTGCCTTGTGGAGATCCTTACCTTTCCATCAATAGCCCGAAAACAACAATTGTCCAATCAGGATGATTTTTCTACCATTCCCCAGTGTCTCCGGTGAAATCAATGCTCCGGATTATACAGATCAGTGGGGGCCACCTGCGTGAGCTTGTCCCCTCACGGAGATGCACACGAGCTAAGCTTTAACCTATTGAGCTAGGCTCGGTTAATGAATGCCCTCGCTGGCCTGACCGAGCTTTTAAGCCAAGTTCGAGTTGAGTTCAAGTTAAAGTTTAAGACCAGGAAAAAATAAAAAATCAAGCTGAAAGGCTAAAGGTTCGACCTAAAACTCTTTAAAATTTAGGCTCAAAGGCAGCCCAAAGCCCATAAACACCCTGTGGACACCCCACCCAAGCTAGCAACTTGATTGGAACCTTAAATCATGCTTAAAACCTAGCCCTAAGCCTTAAACCATACCTAAGCCCTTAAACTTACCCAAGCCCAAGCCAAGTTTTAGCCACTTCCGGGCTTGAGCCAAACAAAGCCATTTTCAAGTCAGAGCCATTTTCGAGCTGTTTTCCAAGCCAAAATGTTAGATCTGAGCCTTTACCTACCATCTAAGCCATATGGACAAAGTGCGGAATGAAAGTGAGAAGTGGTGGTAATTGAATTACTGTCGACGATAATTGGATTACCGCTCATTCTCGGAATCTGTGCCCCAAGCCACAGCTGTTGCTCCTCTAGAGAAACAGCTGCCCTACTACCCTTTTTACCCCTGGACTTGCATCTATTCACAATTTTACCAAGTCCTATCAACCAATAGTGACGTGACATGTGGCAATCACAAGTTAATACCCAATTTTTCACCCTCCATAGCCCATTTAATTACAAGAAAACCAGGAAAAGGGCTATAAATACCCCTCTCCTCTCTTCATTTCAAACAA
The DNA here is from genome assembly GCA_003013855.2 of Liriodendron chinense. Classification (NCBI taxonomy): domain Eukaryota; kingdom Viridiplantae; phylum Streptophyta; class Magnoliopsida; order Magnoliales; family Magnoliaceae; genus Liriodendron; species Liriodendron chinense. The sequence continues at coordinate 804,259 of PVNU02002152.1, forward strand.
CACCAACTCATAATCAAGAAGAGAGGGAAAGTGAAAGAGTGGGAAAGAGAGAGAGTGAGAGTGAAATGTGAGCTTGAGTGTCTAAAGCCTTCATCCTTTTCAGCCCCCTAGTCTTATCCTCTTCCTCTCTTAGCCACCTAGCCCACTTAGGTCAACCCTCATAAACCATGGTGAACCAAACCTCCAAGTCATATCAAGTGCAAGCTAGAGATTAGCATTCATATTTCGTCAATCGCATCATCACTTCTCTTCTCAACCCCCCGCTTCTCTAGATTGCCATTGAATGCATGTTCTATGACTTGTCAGAACTCCGGATCCTGTCACATTAGAAACTCATGGTAGCTTAGTCCTCTTACATATCATTTTGGTATCATCACATCTCCTCTTAACCTTCATTCTTTTCTAGACTTTCTTTGGACGGATGCTCTATGGCTTGCCGAAATTTTGGACCCTGTCACATCAGAAATCTGAGTCTGCCTGTCCTATTTTTCATACTTTGCATCCTATCATATTATCCCCTAAAATCAGCTTATCACACAAAGTAAAGACCGTGCATTTGTACAGGTAGAGATGGTGCCTAATACCTTCCCTCTCTGTAACTGAGGTTCCTTACTTGGAATCTCAAGACACAGATTAGGAGTCAACTTAAAGCAAAAGAGTCTTCGGATTCTCTAGCTTTCACATATTCTGCATGTTCTAGCCAACTGTGGGATTTTAAGATAAGTGGCTAGTGGCGACTCCAAGTCTACATTAATCAAATCAGCCCTCCAACCATTCACCAAACAAAAAACGTATTTAGAGCGTGGGCGCCGATTTCCAACATACACACACCTCCACTTACTTTTATAGTGGGTTTCACCTATCATTTCTTTGCCCTCTTTCGATGTGAGACTAAACAACATACCTAATTAAGTTAAAATCCAATTGAGTCAATCGAGTTGAGCCAAGCGAGCTAAGCCAAGTAAGCTGAATTGAGCTATAAATGAACCGAACTGAATCGAGCTAGGCTAAACTCAAGCTGACCTTAAAATTCATTTCGATCATGGAAAAAAAGGCTCAGCTTGATTAGAAGCCACCATTGAAATCAAGCTATTCCGAGCTGAGTTGAGCAAGCTAATCCGAGCTAGCTTGCTAGCTCGTGTTTATTGTTATTCTTTCGGCAGATCACGATATTTGTCTCACGGCTTCGAGTCAGGACACCGACGGGGTGATAGACTCGGGAGCCTCGTTTCATGCGACTCCACGCAGAGATTTCTTCACAAGCTACAAGTCAGCTGACTATGGGACAGTGAATATGGGAAATTCTGGTGTTTCGAAGATTGTAGGGGTCGATGATATTTGTTTGAAGACCGATGTGGGATGCACATTGGTTCTCAGGGATGTGAGACACATTCCAGACCTTTGTCTCAACTTGATGTCGACGGGAAGGCTGGATGATGATGGCTATGAAAGCCGGTTTGTTGGTGGGCACTGGAAGCTCATCAAGGGTTCGTTGATTGCTTGCCAGAGGAAAGAAATGTTGCACCCTTTACAAGGCAAGTGTCAGTGTATACAAGGGTGGATTGAACGCAGTGGAAGATTCAGCAACTGACGTGTGGCACAGCGTCTAGGCCACATGAGTGAAAAATGGCTTCAGCTACTAGCGAAGAAGCAGCTCCTTCCAGATGTGACAAGTAAACCTCTCAAAACCTGTATTGACTGTTTATCTGGGAAACAGTATAGAGTTTATTTTGTTAAAACTGCTTCTCATACTAATAAAGTACATGCATTAGATTTGGTTTATTCTGATGTTTGTGGTCCTATGAGGACAAAAACCTAGGGGTGGGGCATTGTATGTTGTCACTTTTATAGATGATGCATCTAGGAGGGTTTGGGTGTATTCTTTGAAATCCAAGGACGAGGTCTTTGGTGTGTTTAAACTGTTTCATGCTATGGTTGAGAGGGAGACAGGCAGATCATTGAAGTGCATCCGCACTGACAATGGTGGTGAATACATATGTGACTTCCACGAGTACTGCAAGTCACTGGGTATACGGCATGAACAGTTGGTTCCTAAGACCCCCTAGCACAATGGTGTGGCTGAGCGAATGAATCGCACTATTGTAGAGAGAATCAGATGCATGTTATCCCATGCAAAGTTGCCCAAGACGTTCTGGGGAGAAGCAATGCACATGGCGGTGTATTTGATAAATGGGTCTCCATTAACCCGTTGAATGGAGAAGTACCTGAGAAGGTGTGGACTGGACGTGATTCATCGTACAGTTATCTCAGGGTGTTTGGATGCAGGGCATTCGTTCACTGTACCAAAGGACGAGAGGTCCAAGCTCGACATGAAGATCAGGCAGTGTGTGTTCTTAGGGTACGGTGATGAGAAGTTCGGTTACAGGTTGTGGGATCTAACCGAGAAGAAGCTCGTCAGGAGCAGAGATGTGGTTTTCATTGAAGATCAGTGTATAGAAGACATTGAAAAGCCAGAGAAGACACAACTCAGTTCAGGTGAACTGGAAGACATGGATCCGATTACTCCTCTCGTGGTGCCTGATGACAGGGGAGTACAGTAAGGTGTAGAGGATGAGGGAGTCCCTACAGAAGATGGACAGGGGGAGCAGCCCCAACTTGATCCACCTGTTGAGCCGCAGGTGAGAAGGACATCAAGGGACAGACATCCATCCAAGAAGTACTCACCACACGAGTACATTATGCTTACTGATGGGGGAGAGTCAGAAGACTATTCCGAGGCCTTAGCCGACGAGCATAAGGAGGAGTGGTTAAAAGCTATGTAAGAGGAGATGGAATCCTTGCATAAGAACTACACCTATGACATGGTGAAATTGCCTAAGGGCAAGAAAGCTCTGAGCAACAAGTGGGTGTTCAGAAAGAAGAATGAGCAGAAGAATTAACAGACAAGGTACAAGGCCAGACTTGTGGTGAAAGGGTTTGGTCAGAGAAAATGGATAGACTTCGAGGAGATATTCTCACCACTGTGAAGATGACATCCATACGGGTGTTGCTTGGATTGACGGTTAGCATGGATATGGAGATAGAGCAGTTAGATGTCAAAACTGCCTTTCTTCATGGTGACCTGGAAGAAGAGATCTACATGCGCCAACTAGAAGGGTTCGAAGTCAAGGGCAAAGAGCATATGGTGTGTAGGCTTAGGACGAGCTTGTATGGGCTGAAGCAAGCTCCTAGGCAATGGTACAAGAAGTTCGACTCGTTCATGTTGAAGCATGGATATGACAGAACGGAGTCGGACCACTGTGTGTTCACTCTCAGGTTCTCAGATGGTGATTTCTTAGTTATGCTATTGTACGTTGATGACATGCTCATAATGGGAAAAGACATCAAGAAGATTGACAGGTTGAAATAGGAGCTGGGCAAGTCGTTTGTGATGAAAGACTTGGGCCCAGCCAAACAGATCCTAGGAATGGAGATAACCCGTGACAGAAGCAGCAGGAAGCTTTGGTTGTCACAAGAGCGGTATATTGAGAAAGTCCTAGAGCTGTTCAACATGAATGCAGCGAAGCCGGTCAGTACTCCACTGGATGGTCACTTCAAATTGAGTGACAAACAGTGTCCCAAGACGAAGACGGAGGTGGAAGAGATGCGGAAGATACCCTACGCGTCAGCGGTATGAAGTTTGATGTATGCTATGGTGTGTACGCGCCTAGACATAGCATATGTGGTTGGGGTTGTCAGCCGGTATCTTGCCAATCCTGGCAAAGAACATTGGGCAGTGGTGAAGTGGATACTGCGGTATCTGAGAGGTTCATCCTAAGTTGAGCATATGCTATGGTGACGGAAAACCTGTGTTAGAAGGCTGCACAGATGCAGATATGGCAGGTGGCATAGACTCCAGGAAGTCTACATCGGGGTTCATGTTCACGTTTGTAGGGGGAGCGGTCTCTTGGCAGAGTAGGCTACAGAAGGTCGTAGCATTGTCAACGACAGAGGCCGAGTACATTGCAGTCATAGAAGCATATAAAGAGATGCTTTGGATGAAGAGGTTCGTACATGAACTTAGCCTGAAGCAGAAGGAGCACGTGGTCTATTGTGATAGCCAAAGTGCTATACACTTGAGCAAGAATCCAAGTCAGCATTCCAAGTCGAAGCACATAGAGATTCGGTATCACTGGATCAGGGATACTTTGGAACAGAAGGTGTTACAGCTTGAGAAGGTCCATACGGACGATAATGGGTCAGACATGATGACCAAGGCTTTGTTCAAGGGCAAGTTTGAGGTTTGCAGAAACCTGGCTTGCTTGAAGAAGGTGAATTTCTCCTGAGTCAGAAAGGGGGAGATTTGATGGAGTTTTCCTCCTCAGACAGAGGAGAGAGAAAAGTGCAACTGGGTATGGTTGGGCGCCCGGGCCAAATTGTGGTCGGGCGACCGAAATTCCCTCCAGAAGAAGGCTTGCAAGCTGGACTGTTTACGCAACAGCCGGGCGCCCTACCACAATTTGGACTGTTTACACAACTGGATTGTCATTAGACTGCCGGCTGTTGCGTAAACAGTACAGCGTGCAAGCCTTCTTGGGGGGGGGGGGGGGGCGACCATACCCAGTTAGCACTTTTCTCTCTCCTCTGTCTGAGGAGGAAAACTCCATCAGTGTTCAGCTCAACCCCTCAAGGTTACCATCTAAGGACACGGATTGCATACCGGCACTGCTTGTAGCTACTTAATATTGGATTATGCTTGTGGACCCATCACCATGTACGTGTTTTATCTGCATCATCCATCTATCTCACTTGATCATTTTACGCCATGATCCAAGCATATCCAAATCTCAAGTGGAAACATTGGTGACTGAATGTCCCCCGTTAAAAACTCCTCGGGGCCACAACAGTTTTGGATGAAGCTGATATTTGTATTTTCTCATGTATATGTGATTAGAGATGCCAAATAAAAATCACAGTAAGCCTTGTGAGGTTTCAATGGCGGGCGTTCAATCTGCTGTTTCCACGTGGTGCCGTGGATAAAACGAATGCATCATGGTGGGCCCACAGAGCACCGATGGCAGCGACGTCGCTATTAGCATGTCAGTATGGCAGCATGCAATCCGGTTCACGATAAAAGACGCTGTGCCCGTCCTGGTCTCGAGGACCAGATCACTCCGATTCACATCAGATCAGATTATTATCAGCGGATGACCAGAGGATTTACAAGGCATCCTCAGGTTTTCAGTTTGCGTAAGTGCCATGCATGGTTCAGTGATCCAGACCGCTGATCTATTAGGTCCTTCCGTGGATGGAAAGTGCCCGAGAATCCTTCCCAATCGAACCATTTAAACCTTTCAATTTTTGCCTGCTAACAGATGGTTAACAAAAGAAATATATCAAGGGCCCACATTCAGCTAAAATGTCTCAAAATGGGTGGCCAGGATCTTCCAAAGCGAGTAACATTCAAGGCATGGTCCACACAGAGACAGCTTTATCAAGCCAAAGGTCTGCACTGCACTTTCGGAATCTCGAGGAATTGTGCGTATCCTCGGGTCAGAGGATCACATCATTTTATTCTAAGCTCTTAACGGAGTCGAGGACTGCTCCCTAACTAACGCACCACACGCTGCCACGTGGGACATGCGTATATTATATGGAACCTTCATAGGGTGATCACATGGTCAGTGTTTCTGCTACCCTCCCACAAGAAAAAATGCAGCAGTTTCATTTATCAGGTGGGCCACAGACTTCTGAAGAAATGAACGGCTATATAAAGACATCCAACGGTCTATATTCCACAAGTTAGTCGGAGGGCCTGTGTTTCAGGACATCAAAGATACGCCTCTAAGACGTCCTATCAACGTCCAGGATCGATCATACACTTGCCATGTTGGCACGTGCCATACGGCGCTTGAAGATGGGGGAGCGTCTCTGGGAATACACGCCATCATCCAGTCTACCTGCACCGTTCAGAAGCATCAGACATCAAGACGGGTCGAATAAAAATGGACGGGGTGAGGCAGGGGTAACAGCTTTTATTGGATTAGGCCCCTGACCGTGGGGCCCACCTAGATGTATTTAGTTATCCACGCCGTCTATCCGTTCTCCCATATCATTTTACATCATGTTCATAAGAGTGAGGCAGATCCAAATCTCAAGTGGATCATACGGTAGGGATTGAATTCCCACCATTAAAAAAATTCTCGTGGGCCGCAGAAGTTTCGGATCAATCTGCTATTCGTGTTTTTTCCCTAAATCCAGGTCCATGCGACCTTATCAACGGGTTGGGTGGGTCCTAGGAAGTTTTAACGTTGGGCGTTCAATCGACACTGTTTTCCTGTGTCGTGGTCTTCCTGGATTTGGATCTGCCTCATTATTTCTGGAACCATGCCGTAAAATGAGCTGGAACGGATGGACGGCGTGGATATACAACAAGATGGGCCCCACGGTCAGGGCCTCACCCACTGGGCACGGTTTGGCTAGTGAGGCTGCCACTATCCAGGTGGCTGATGGTCGGTGTTCTGTGGGCCCCACCGTGATGTATGCGTTTCATCCACGCTGTCCATCTCATTTTATGGCTTGAACCCAAAAATGGGACAGTTATAAGTCTCAGGTGGACCACACCACATGAAAACAGTAGTAATTGAACGCTAACCATTAAAAATCTCCTTAGGGCCCACTGTAATGTTTACTGGTCCTCTAACCTGTTGATTTGGTCACAAAGACCTGGATAAAGGGAAACGCCAAATATCAACTTGATCCAAAACTTTTGTGCCCTGGGATGTTTTTAATGGTGGGCGTTCAATCAACACAGTTTCCTGTGGTGTGGTCCATTTGAGATTTGAATCTACCTCACTTTTGACGTTGTTCTATAAAATGATCTAAAACACAGATATCACGGTGGGGCCCACAGAGCACCGACCACTAGCCAATCGATCTCCATCACACCAGCGGATGCGGATTTCCTATCCCCTTCATGCGGTCGGAAGCTAAGTGGGACCTACCCTAATGTTTCTTAGAAATCCAACCCGTCCATCCGTTTTGCCAGCTCTTGTTAGTGATTTAAACAAAAAAATGACGCATATCCAAAACTCAAGTGGACCACACGGAAGGAAACAGTGGAGATTCAATTCCCACCATTGAAACATTCGTGTGGTCACAAAAATTTTCGATTTGGGAAATATTGTTTTGTTCTCAATTCATCCCGGGGGATGACCTTATGGACGGTTTGGATGGCATAATGCATCACAACGGACCCGGGAAGATTTCAACCGTAACTATTTCCCTTCCCGCTTTTTTTTTTTCTGTTTTGTGGCCACTTGAATTTTGTATCTTCTTCATTTTTGGTTACATGCCCTAAAATGATCTGGAAAAACGGATGGACGGAGTGGATTTCTCAATAACATCAAGGTGGACCCCACTTAGCTTCCGACCGCAGGAGGGGACGGGTGGGGTCGCAGCAATCCGCCTCCCGCAGCAGCTCCCTGGCCCGCCTCGAACAACTACAACACAGACCAGACGCCTTCCATCATCTCCATAGGATCAAGCTCTCTTCCTCCTCTCCTTCTCCTAATCTCTCTGCGATTCCCTCAAGCACCCTGTCCATCTCCCAAAGTCCCCACCAATACGCGAATCTTTCTTCACTTTTTCGCCTCTTTACCATTTCTCGCTCTTTGGATGGAGAAAGGGTAAGGAGGGAAGGCATTTTATCATGGATAACTCATGGCAGATCAAATGCACTTCTCCTTGGGTTTCACCTTCTCTTCCGTTGCCGCTGCCGCCCCTCCCAACCTCTTCACAGCTTCCGACGCCGTCAGGATCTCGCAATCAGGTACTTCCGTCGCGATCTACAGCAATGGTATGTAGACTCAAATGTATATCGGCATGAATGCATGCATGCATGTCTGTATGTGTGTGCAAGTAGACGGATATGCCTGTAGATTTTATTTATTTATCAAGAAAGATACAAATGTAAATGCTTTCGGTTTGATTGGAGATAGTAGAAATAAGGAAACTGTTTCTGGTGGAAACGATGCTGGTTGCGTCTTTTCAGTTTGATTGGAAATAGTAGAAATAAGGAAACTGTTTTTGGTGGAAACGATGGTGAGCTCTAGTAATTGTTTTTATGATTTGCTATGTGGTGGGGATTAACTGGTAGTTTGTCCTTGAGCTCCATTTTGAGTTGGGTGGATGTTGGAAGTTGGGAAAGAAGATTTTGGGTGTGCCTGAATCTCACACCGTTGATTGGGGGTGGTACTATGGGTTGGAGTCATTGGGCGTCTTTGAAATGGGGAAAGCTGTGTGCTTGAAATGTGCGTTTGGATTCCCGTTGGCAGTTAATGGATGTTGGTGAATTTGGGAGTGCAGTACTTGGTGTTTTGATGGTAGCACAGAAGTTTGGCTTTTGTGTGTGAGAGGTATTGAACAATACTTGGGCTGAATGTTGGGGTGGTACCAGTCAGAGTTTTGGTTTGTAGGAGTGGGGCCTGTCGCTTATTGATCAAATCGTTGATATGATGGGCCTTACCTTGGATGGCCCATGCACCAAATATCTTCACTATTGGAGGAGTTGTAACACTCCAATAGGCGGTGAAGAAATAGATGTTTAAGGAAAAAAAACACAGCAGTGGTTCACATTCAATCAAGAAAAGGCTAAACATTATATCAGGGATTTTTGGTGCATGAGCTGTCCTTGGTTAGATTGATCATACCAACCATTTGAGCTTTTGAACCGTGGATCCCACTTATATTAATTGAAATTCCATATCTACCATACAAACCTTCAGCATGAGCCTTGCGTAGTGCATCCTATGTGTTATTGTGTTTTTCATAAGGCACTTGAAGAATGTAGATTTATTTCATAGTTTCTTTTGAAAGGCGATGAAAGTTCTATTCAATAAGTAAAAAAGATACATCAAGGGAGCTATAGAAGGGCCAATAGTGAGTGACCCTCACTTCACTCTCTCTTTCATGGGTCTATTGGTCCCTTCGTTAGATATCCCTATGAATGAATGATAGAGCATTTTCTTTCAACTTGGAAAGTAAAGCTTAATTTCTAGGATACAACTGACAAGACTCATGCCTTCATGTCCCCAACTTCATGGAGAAGGCCCAGAGAATGGCATTCCTAGGGCCTCCTTCGATGCCCAACTCCCTGGAAACAAAGGTGAGAAGATGTGAAGCCCTTCACTAAGGATGATTATGTCCGTAGCAATCAACCCCGCCTCCTTACAATTTGACCCCACTTTCCCACAAGACCTAGGAAATGCCATCAAAGGAAAAAGTTGTCAAGATCCGCCCCTTTTTAATTCAAAAGTTACCAAGCCCATTTTCATTTCATAAGACTCCACCAAGATTAGTTGGACCTGAGTCACTCAAGGAGAGCCTACCAAAAATTGAGCTTTACGATGCTTGATGAGATGCATCCCACTTGGCCTTATTTATCTGAGCCCTTCTTAGAAGTGAAGGTTTGATGGGACCTCATTCTCATCACTGCCCCAACCGACCCCACCCTTTTCTCAGTTTAGTGCCGAAAGAAGAATTTTCTATACATGGGATGAGAAAGATGAAAAAATTAAAGGGATTGAACCCGACCTCATATCCACTCTCCCATTTCGTATCCAACTCCACCCTATATCCTTCCATCAGGGTGGGATGATTATTAATGGTAGAAGGAGAGGCTCTTCCCTATCACTATCAATACTCATTACCTTTTATCCCCCAACCCACGCACAGAACATCTGGATAGACTGGCTAACTATAGGTGTACATAAAGTTGTAAAGGCTAGTAATTGATAGTAGTGGATTTTGGAGAGCATGGGATGCTGCTTGTGGAGATAATGGGCGTTGAAACAGGCCATATGAACATGATCACCCATTACCTTAGTCGTTGATGGACCCATTAAGACTCCAAGTCTCTTGAGCAACTCAAAAACATGATTTTGTGTGATCCTAGCCTTGTAAGTTGTAACAATGAATAAATGTGTGATGGACAGTTGGTGGGAACTTATACCCCTATATATACGTGCTCTAACTTTGGTCTCTGGATTCCCTCCACACTGGAGCTCTCCCACTTGATTGATGAGATTGCCTATCATATGCATGACTTGATCTACTCACTCTGTGAGTGCGCGAATCGATTGGGTTACTTGCACAAACTCTTCCTGTGTCACCCCCCTCAAAGCCATTAAGAGACGATGTAGAGTTGAAAGTCCCCAAAGATGACCCACTCTGATACCAAAATGGTGTAACCTAGTTATCGAGTCAATAGGATCTCGACACCCAAATTATAAATAAATGGATAAGGATGCACCCACAAGAATGTTTAAGTAGACAGGGAGAAATAACTTTGTTGATTTCAAGGTTCTTCTTACAATACTTATTTTTTTTTTTTTCAAATCCCTATCTCTTACACCCCCCTTCTTTTATAGACACTAAATGAATCTTTATTAGAACTTCCCCCAACCATTAGATTTATTTCAAATCAATCTAATCTACTAATATGGTGACAAGCCAAAAAATTGTTAATAAAATTTCAAAATAATCCTCAAAATCTTCAACCACATCTTTAAACAAGCCCCCTCATCTTCAATCAAATTCCCCCACATCTCCAATCACATCTTTAAATTAGACTCCATATCTTCAATCACATTCCCCCATATCCATTAAATCAGCTCCCACATCTCCAATCACATCCCTTCACATCTCCAATCACATCTTTAAATCAGCCCTAGTGAATTGCAGTTCTTGATATTTAGAGCCCAAATCTATCAATAAATAGTCCAAAATCAGCACATGCTAGGCCTTACAGTGGGCCATGGGCCCGCATCAATTGTAGACTCTTCTACCGGACAACAGTGGCTACCATGTGTAAAATCAGACTAGGATGATATCAGCTATTTAATATCGTATGCGGACACTTCCTTGTACGATCTCTTCCGTGCTATGCTATTCTTTTCCTTTCCAATTCGACCTCTTGGCGTTCATATTGATTTCACTTGGTTATTGTTGAAAATCTGTTCAATATCTTACTTACCTGTTGTCGCTTTTTTTGTTTTTGTTTTGTTTTGTTTTGTTTTTCTTAAATAGGATTTAATTGATGTTGCTTGTAAGACATCTCTCCTTTTCTTTATGGGCAGTCTAATCTTGATCCCTTCAATTTGCAGATGGATATGAATGTGGGTCATTATTTTCATCCATGCATTGCTCAAGAATCTTGTGCCACAGAGTGTATGACTGTACAAGAGCCCTTGGTGTTTAGTACCTTGAACTTGGGCTCCTGCAGCAAATCTGGGAAGCCTGATCTTGGAAATTCATTTCTAGCTCTTCTGTCTGGATCTTCACAGCAACTGCAATGTGATTTTCAGCAACTGTCAAATTCGAAACCTTCTGTTGCTGCCAGTAAGCTTCCAGTTCATGATAGCAGTACCGTAGTCAGAGGTGCTGGCTGTGGAGTTTCAGCAGCACGATTTGCATCATTTCCTCAACTTAATGGCAATGAAAGCATGGGAAATGGAACTGAACTTTGTCCGGTTGTTGCGTCCAGGGCAATGCCAACCTCTGCTTGTAGCCGAGTTGCTGTTTTGCACAATAATCTGCAAACAACAAATTTTCATCTTCGTGGTGCAGAGTCTGCCAAACCGGTTCTCAATCATGTAGTCTGTGGCAGCAACGAGATTGGGAGGGAGGTATCATCTCTTAGGTGGGGGTTGGTTGCTGGTACAAGTTATGTGAATGCCAGTCAACATCAAACCACCAATATTCAGGCATCGCCGAGAATGCCATTGGAAGCTTTATCTTCTATGTCCATTCATCCACCTGCTTTTACAAGAGGACGCCCCCGTGTCTTCTGCCTTGGTGCAAGTGAGTGTGTGCTTTGGACTCATTCTTTTTTTTTTTTTTGGTTGTTGTTGTTGTTGTTGTTGTGATGACAGAGGGTATCCCCACACCTCCCTTAGGGGATGGGACTAATCCCTATGGGTGCACGCAAACATCACAATCCACGTGCTCCGGGTAAGAGCGCGGGGAGGGGGAATCGATCCTGTGCTTGTGGGGAGCATACCCACGGCACGACCCGTTTGCCCAAAGGCCCCAAACGCCCTAGACTCATTCTTCTTGTTATTCAGAGTCATCTCTTGTCAGTCAGTATGTTTCATTTTTCGTTATTTTGACATGGAGGTTTGCTAAGCCCACATCAACCCCTCTGAGCATCAAGTGAGCCCACCGTGCAGATGAGCAGGACAAAAGGAAAAAAAAGGTTGGTCCAAAGTCCATTCATCAGGTGGGCTGCTTTTTTAGAATGAATTTAGACCGTTGGCAATTTCTTGTCCCCTCCTCTATTATTATTATTATTATTATTTTTTTTTTCCCCCATCTGGGGCTCCATGTAATGAGTAGCAGAGCCTGATCTTTAGGAATGATCACCTCCAAGGGCCGCCTGATGCATGATTTGGATTCCTGCATGTGCCATGTTAGCACGCACATCCACATGCATGACATACTTGTTGTGGAACATTCTCTGACAGTTGTAGTCTCTAACAGGTGGTGATCTGCATCTTAGTGACAAAGGGTTTATTGGAGTTGTCTGCTCATGTCACGGTTTACCGATGTCCGTGGCTAAATTTTGTGAGGTAGATCGCTGATTTCACAAATCTGATGCCAGCCTTGGGATAAATATGTTTCTTACAGGTTAAAGCACGTATAAGTACAGATTTGTCTTTGTACCCTGCAGAAAAAAACGTTCATAAAGTTGTTTCACAGCATGCAGGATTATATGCTGTTAGTCCTGGGGATGCTGTCCGCTTGGAGAGTGGTGAGAGTATTGTTCAGTGGCGCAGGGCCTGTTTCATGAAGTACGGGGTAAGATTTGCTCTTCTAATTGATTTCTTATCTGATTATGAGAAAGGTGTAATGACATGAAAAGAGTTTTAGGTCTCTATAGGTTCTTGTGAAGTACTGAGACCTGTGTATTTGGTGTGGACTCAAGCGCACCAAAAACATGCCCATTAACTGAGGCCTGTGGGTGGCAGAACTTGGGCAAATTATGTAATTATTAGCTCTCTTGAAAAATAGCATAGATAGGAATATATAATAATATTGAAATAAAAAGAATAGTAAACACGTCTAGTGGTCAGATTGATAACAGGTTAAATTGGTTCTATGAAGTGCCTGACTTAGTTGTAGCTTCTTAGCATATATTCTATTCCTAACCGATAAGATTGCAACTTGTAGTCAGTGCAGCCACTGTACTCGATGGAAATTGATACTAAGAATTAAGAATAGAGGGCATAATATTGCACTTGGAAATTTGGCTGAGTTTTAATGAGCCAAAATAAGATTTGGTCCAGATTTGGGCTTGTTGGTATCTCCTTCCAATGAGAATCTTTGGAGAATTTGAAGGCACAATGGAATCTTTTGTATTGATCCCAACGTTTAAAGTAAGAATCATGAACCTTCTAATATTCAGTGATCAATGTAGCTACAATATTGGCCGATATTATCAATATCGCACCCGTGTGATTGGAGCTCAGGTATATTCGCAAAAATCTCCATGTCGGGCAATATCTCTCATGTATTGCACAATTTATCGCATGTATTACACAATATATCGCATGTATTATTTGTCTTCCTTTATAAAAATCTAATGAGTATCGATCAATTTCTACGTATTCACTGGAAATCGAAGAGAAGTTTATTAAAAAAAAAAAAAAAAAACCCCAATTTTACTTGAGATTTTTTACATGAAATTGTTCCTGTGTCTGTTTTGACAACTCCGCTCGAGTTGTTTCACATCAAAAACATGATTTTGGTTGAGAAATTACAATCTGTGAGCTGAATTGCACTGGAATGGAATCCAGTAAGTGAGAAAAAGTTGATTTTAATTGTTTAAATTTGTATTTTTTCAATAGGGTAGAAAGAAAGCAAGTGTAATATCATACCTTTTGAGTTTCATGCATTGACATGGATTCGAAGCACAAAATTTCGATGAAGGTGGAAAACATTAGAAGTTGGTGAAATCCAAATTTCTTTCTTTTTCACCCCTCAAAATTGTAGTTTTAGAATTGACAAAATATTTGTTGACGAGTGTAGGCCGATTTACAGATTAGCCACATTTGTTTTGGGAAAATTAAATATTTAAGTAAAAATAATTAAAAATACATTTAAAAAAAAAAACATTTGAATAAAGATATGCTGTGGGAATAAATTAATGTTGTTTCTATTAAATGACTGAACGTTTTATTTAAAAGATCAGTGCATTTATGACATTTTTATTAATTAAAACTATTTTTGAAAAAAGTGGAAAAAAAATTTCTTATTAATTAGTATATAATAAATATGTATGGGGAGACCATTCCATAGTTGTGTTATTATTGTTATTGTTATTATTAGTAATGTTTCGAGTCCTGACAATACAATCATGTCTCTTAAATTGTTTGGAGTCCTAATCATATAATCATGTGTCTCTTAACATCTTGAAGTTCCATTGAAAAATACCACCGTTTCCCTCCAATGTTTCCCTCTATGTGATACATGCGATATTTCTTACTGTTTTCAATGATGTTTCCATATACCAAGGTTTTGATACATAGTGCAATACCACTGCATAAAAGAATGATAATTTTTTGGGCTTTACCAAGGAAGGAATTTATGGGGTTTTCAAGATTGCTCTAGGGCTTTGGTTGTTAGAACCAAGTGGAAGTGTTTAGATGGTTGAGCATATTACGTGGATTCTTCTAAGTAGGATATGTGTTGCATATCGGAAGAATGCAGCACTGACATGCTTATTTACCGTTACACGACTTCTAGCCAAATCTCGTTGATTCCAATAGCTTAGGCAAGAGTATCCTCTCACCTTATGCTTTGTAATTTGATTTGTTGTATTATATAAAGATAATAAAGCAAAACCACTTTAAAATGTAAAACAACATTATGTTTTCTAGAGTTGCTCTTTAAAAAAAGCGAAACTACTTATAGAAGCGATAAAATTGTTAGGTTTCTTGTAATTTCTTTCTCTATCATTACCATTTCTCTGAGTATTGGCGATATTGTCAGTATCACCATTGCAGCTTGGTGATATCGATAACGCTGGTAATATTAGAAATTCTGGGTATCAGCAAGTTATCTCTGAGTCTCACTAATGTATTGATATTGTCAATGTATTGCCAATGTTTTTGACTGTGTACATTCCAGTTGTTGCTTGTTTTGCTAATGTATTGGCGATATTTCAATTGTATTGCCAATGTATTGATATCGCCAAAAATCTGTTTATTAAAAAAATTTTGCATTTCAAATTTTTTTAATGGGTGCATTGTTGTATGATGAAATGCATGTTTGTATGTGTGTATGTGTATGCATGCCTGGATGGATGGATGGATCATGGATGTATGGTTGGTTGGATGGATGTATGGATGGATGGTTCATGCTTTTGTGTATATGTGTCATTGTACGCATGCATGAATGGATGGATGGTTGGATGGTTGCATGGATGAATGGATGGTTAGATGGATGTGTGTTTGTATGTATGTATGTGCATGCATGGATGGATGGTTGGTTGGATGGATGGATCCACCATTTTCCCCATGTTTTCCCAACGTTTCCCTAAGCCAATGATGCGTGCTTTTAGGTTCCCATTAAAGGGAAACTATTATTTTGATTCCTAAATATGCAAACATGCATCGTTTTTGCTATTATTTGATTCTTAAATATGCAAATGTGTTTTTAGCATCTATTGAAGTGTCATTGAAAAATTCCGCCATTTTCCCCATGTTTCCCCAATGCTTCCCTTAGTCAATGTTTCATGCTTTTAGGCTCCCATTAAAGGGAAACTAATTTTTTGTGCCTCTATTTTTTGCAATTATTTTATTCCTAAATATGCAAATATGTGTATTTTAGTATCTCCTGAAGTTTCATTGAGAAGTTCCACCATTATCCCCATGTTTTGACAATGTTTCCCTCAGTCAGCGATACATTCTGAGTATCAGCAATATTCTGAGTATCAGCAATATCAATACATGTTTCCATATCCCTAGCCAATATATGTAATTATACCGATACAATGAACATTAATCATTACTAAATGTTTTTCTCTTTAAAAAAGCAAAACTAGTTGTACAAATGATAAAATTATTAGGTTTCTTGTAATTTCTTCTCTATCATTAATTTCAAACTGCAATTGTTTGCTAGATGTTTGTTGTGTTCTTCCTTTATTTATTTTTTAATTTTAAATTAGTAAGACCCTCCCTCATTTGAAAAAAAAAATTGTAAAAGAATTTTGTGAGTGTTGCCATGTCCTCTCAATTTCAGATATTCAAGAAAAAGAGGCACTACTTAATACTTTTAGATCTGTATATTTCTAGATCATGGGCATTCTCTCTTTGTACTGTGGGTTGTCTTTTATTTTTTTTTAAAGGCAATGATGGATTTTACTTATATAAAAGTGCTACAAGCGCCAAAGATACAAAAGGAGCCCCAATTAAGCAAAACAATCTGCCGAAATATTCATATTAGAAGCCCACTCTCTTACATAAAACATAGCCCTCCCTAATAATAAAGAAGCTGAAACACTTGTCCTTCAAACAACGGTTATTTCTTTTGCTGCAGATAGACCACAAGATAGCCAACAAGGATAGCCTCCAAATCTTCTTTCCATCTCTTTGATTCCACCACTACTACAAGCAAGGAAAAGATCCTCGATAGTTCTCGACATCACTCAATAGATCTTGAACACCCCTAAGAAGCCCTCCCAAACGGACTTGGCAAGTAATGGTAAACAAGTGTTTTACAGATTTTGCGTTGCCAAGGCACATGGAGCACATGCTGGGCATGCACATCACCCTCTTTTGAAGATTATTGACAATGAGAACCCGATTCTTGCTTACCAACCATGAAAAACCTGTTAGCTTTGGAGGAGCTCCATAGCCCTGGATGAACCATGAGGGGCACAGCTGCACAGGCTCGCTACTGCACCCTTAGAGTTGAGAAATCTATAAAAAGACCGGATAGAAAACTTGACTGAATTCTCTAGACTCCACACCAAATTTTTTTTTCCATCCCTGACAACAAGCAAACTCCATGAAACTTCCCTGAGCCCAAGAAAATTCCTCTAGCTCATCAAAATGTGGGAGACCACACCATGTAACCTCCCTTTCCCCATTTCCTAATGCAACCCCCCCCTCGTTCTTAAAATTCTCCCTTGCTCCTTAAATGGGTTGTCTTTTATTCTCCTCTTATTTCTCTTATTGTTATTATTATTTTATTTTTTTCTTTTTGCCCATTGGTTCTAAGGGTATTTTATGTAATTTGGGACATAGCTTAATGTAAATAAGAAGGGGGTTGGGTATACTTCCCTATTTAGAACCCCCCCCCCCCCCCCCCCCCCCGGCAAGGCCTTTTGGCTTTTTCCTCACTAACATGGTATTAAAGCAAAAAAGCTCTTAGCGTTTCTCCTATGATCTCTCTCTCTCTCTCTCTCTCTCTCTCTTCTCTCTCTCTCTCTCTCTGCTTAGAGTTGTTACAACCTAATTAGTGATTGAATGTGATTAACATGGAGAGATCTTGCGACGGTTTCTGTTTTTATTTTGAAGGGTTGCTTTGTTGGACATTCATTTTTGATTAGGTTTTTGGGGCGTTTTTCTTTTCGTCCTGATTTACAGTGATTCTTTTGAGGCCAACAATCAAGAATATAGGATTTGTTTTTCTTTTTGAAGATTATCAACATTTGTTGACATCAAGTGCGCTTAAGCGTCCTCTTGGTGGTTTGATTTGGAGCTACAAGGGTTGAGACTATCGCAAGCTATAATTGGTTATAACAGTTTTTTTGGTATTGATTGGTGTGAAATCTTGATATTTAGTACGCTTTTAATTGTTTGGGATTACATATGGCTTAATCATCAACATTTGAGACAATTGATCTCATCACCTTCAAGATGGGGAAGTTGATTGTTCATTTGGGAATCCTGGGTTGCAAGTTACAACCCATAAGCTTAAGTCCAATACTTATCATATACACCCATCTGTACCCAACTGCATAGGGCTCTCAATGGAGCAGGTCAGATCTAGATCCGATTCACTTTGAATCCGCATAATGCTAATTTGGATATTAAAATAGGTGTGATTAATTAAATAGACCGGATTTGGATTCATAGAAGTAGATCTGATCCCGATCTGACTCATTGTCACCATACTATATATGATATCCACGTCGACCATTCATTTTCCAGATTATTTTAGGCCACGTCTCAAAATTTTGTCAATCTCAGGTTTGACCATATCATAGTAAATAGTGGGATTTGCATCATTTTGCTACTAAATTGGATATATTATATTATATATTTTTTAGATTTGTGACGGGGTGGATTCAGACGTAGATCTAACCTGAATCCGATGGTTATATGGATTTTGGATAAAAAAAAAATGGATCTAGCTATTTATAAATAGATCAGATATGGATATCACCTTTTGGATCCGAATTTTCAAACTTGGAGCTAGATCCAACCTAGATCTGACCCATTGAGAGCCCTACAACTGCACCCTTTTCAGTAGGTAACTCAACTAATGTCCAAGTTTGATTTTGATAGAGTGCGGCCATCTCTTCTTCCATAGCTCGTTTTTACCCATCATAACTCAGAGTATCCTTGAAGAATGAGGAATAGAATGCAACCATCGGGATTTTAAACGATTAACTGAGCCATCACGATTTTGTTTTATCATATACACCCATCCATACCCAACTGCACGCCTTTTAGTAGGGAACTCAACTAATGACCAAGTTTGATTCTGATAGTGTAACCATCTCTTCTTCCATAGCTCATTTCTACCCATCATAACTTAAAGCATCCTTGAAAGAACGAGGAATAGACACACATGACAAAGACAAAGCAAATTGTCGAAATGAAGGTGGTAAACCACTGAATGAAACAAAATTAGAAATAAGATGCTGAGTAGATGAATGGATACCCTTATGAAGAGCAATAGGCAAATTACCTTCATTTGATGGTGTAGGCAAGGACTCAGAAGAATGGTGATTTTCGGCTGGATCAGGAGTGGTAGAAGTTATGCTCGTATGTAATCTATCTCATTGTTTGGAATGTCTGGAGTAAACTTGCAACGTGTATGCATGCTCGTATGTAATCCATCTCATGTTGCACTAACATCTCCCCAACTCTAGTAGTAGTATTAGGTACAATGGGAAGAGTAGTTATGGAGCTATCTTCAAACTGAAAAGACTTTCCTTCTTCAAAGAGAGGGAGTTTGTTCAAGGAACGTGACATCAGCTGATGCATAATGTCTTCGGGAGGCAGGATTGTAACATCCATATTCCCGTTGGATATTGGAGTGCCCAAGACAAATACAATCGATAGCCATTGGTTCAAGCTTGTCATGATATGATCAATTTGATGCACAAAACACACACATCTGAACGCCTTTTAAGGATTAAAGTAGGAAGGAATTTGAGGACACGATAGAGGTGATTTTCCATTTAGGACCAATGAAGGCATTTGATTTATTAGGTAGCGAACAGTTAAAATTGCATCATGAGTATTTGGAACTTTCACATTCAATGATAATGATCTAGCAACCTCAAGCAAATGACGATTCTTACATTCAACTATCATATTTTGTTATGGTTTGTTTAAACATGAAGTTTGGTGAATAATGCCATGAGATGAAAGATATGAGTTGAAGTCGTGAGATAATTTTTCTCTAGCGTTGTCTGAATGTAGAATACAACCTTGAAATTGAATTAATTTTGTACTTTTATATGAAATTCTTTAAAATAAGAAAACACTTTTGATCGATCTTTCGTCAAATATAGCTATGTCATATGAGAATAATTGTTCACAAAAATATCAAAGTACTTGAAAATAAATAAACCAGTAAGATTAACTGGACCCCAAACATTAGATGTACTAAATAAAAAGGTTTATCACTTCACTTATTCACACGAGGAAAATTGATACTCTATGGTGCTTGCTCACCTCACAAGCCTCGTACTCTAATCTAGACATGCGATAATGAAGGAACTATTCAAACTAGTTAAGGAGGGATGACCAAGCCTGGAATGATGTTGATGCGGAGAGATATCTAGCTTGGAATGCCACTGATGTGGAGAGATATTAGGCCGCAATGGAGTTTCAGTTATTCCACAATTGAGGTAATAAAGTCCATTTGCTTCATGACCTCCACAAATCATCCTCCTGCCTTTAGATCCTAGAATTCTCAATAAGAAGGATAAAATATGACAACACAATTTAAGAGTTTGGTTGGCTTACTCACATGCAATAAACTCAAAGGAAATTTAGGGATGTAAAATACTGATGACAAGGAAAGCGATGGGGTAGGACAAGTAGTGCCCAACCCAAACACATGGGTTCAAGTACCATATGCTAATAAGACAGAAAAATGGATGAGGATTGTACTAATTGAGACAATATGCCTACTGGGTATATAATCGGAAGCTCTCAAGTCAATGGCTCAGGGAACATGACCAGAGTATGCAAGACAAACAATACCTGCTGCATGAGAGTAGCTATTGATGATGATGTGTGAGTGGGACAAACCTCCAGAAGTCTAGCATATTCTTCTTTGGATAGTGTATTTGTATCACTTGTTGTATTGGGCTAAAAAATGGAGGTGATAGGCTTGGAGACATAATCCTTCGGTGCCATTATTAGAGGAACGAAATTCATTCCCACAATCAGGCTTACCAATAGGGTCCTAACACGTCTCAATTGTGTGGTTACTAAGACCACAATGAGTACATTGCCGATTACCACATCTATGACCATGACTATCATTGAAATCTATACCACGGCCTCCATAATTAGTTTTAGCACCAAAACAACCTCCACCTGAATCTTTACCACCAAAACGGCCAATATGACCCCAAATTCTCCTATCTCCTTTACTGGATGTAGAAAAGAATGCAAAATGATCTGATGAAAGTGAACTTTGTACACTAACCGCACGCTGAATGCGAGCAAATGCTTTTGCGATGGATGGGATCTCACTGCCTCCAAGGATTCGAGCTTGTATAACAAACTCAGGGTGGAGACTAGAGATGAATTTAGCAACACAAAATTCCTCTCTGCCTTCTCAAAATCTCATAATCGGTAGACATGGGTTGGTATCCATTTAGTTCTTTCTGCATACTTTGCAAGGCTGAGTAATACACTCTGATGCTCTTTCCCTGTTGAAGAGCGGAGATATTTTGTAGTAATTTATAGATCTGAGTTAAATTCTTTCCACTTGAATACATTTCTCTCAGATGATCCTAGACTTCTTTTCCTGTCTTGAAAAAGATAACATTTGTACTAATCTGAGGCTCCATACTGTTCCATAAAAACGCTCTAATTTGAGCATCCTCTGCCACCCAATCTTTATATTCTATTGAACTTTCTTTAGGCTTGGGAAAAGTAAGATACTTTAATTTCCCTTTTCCTATAAGTAAAACCTTTACCGATGTGGTCCATTGCAAGTAATTTGCTCCATTGAGTTTAGTTGATGTAATATGAAAGTTCATTGTCTCAGACGAAGCTAAAAGACTGGTCTTGGCTTCATTCTTGGCATTTATTGATTCACCGTTAGAGGTTAATAAGAAGCTTCGGCTGAGGATAGGAAACCTTTTGATAATCCTTGTAAGTACCGACATTTAATTGGTCGGTTGATATGTTACTATTACTCACTCAGATCTATCTCATTGAAAGTTTAGTTAACCAATTAATGCATGCTCCTCGATCTAGTCATCGTGAGGCAGTTCGTCGCATCTAATGCTACACTATCTTCTCAAGTACGTGGCATCTTGTTTAATTGTTACAACAATCTTGATATTGAAGGTTATTTTAATGTTGATTGGGTAGGTTTGCCAGCTGATCGATGCTCTATGTTAGGATACTGTACCTTTTTAGGAGGTAATCTCGTTACCTAAAAGACTAAAAGGCAGACAGTTGTTATACGATCCAGTGTTGAGGCTGAGTACCGTGCTATAACGAATTTTGCATGGGAAAGTTTGTGTTTAAAAGGTTTTGTTGTTGAATTAGGATTTCCAGTGAAGACTCTTGTGCTTATGTTTTGTGACAATCAAGTTGCAATTCATATAGCTTCTAATCCTTTTTTTTCATGACTGAACAAAGCACATGGAAGCTGATAGTCATTTTATTTGTGAGAAAGTTGTTGTTGGTATTATTTTTACTCCATTTGTTTCGTCTATTGTTCAACCTACGGATATGTTCGCTAAGGCTTTTATCGTTGAAGTTAGATAATGTATTCTGGGCAAGTTGGGTGTGATTGGTATTTATGCCTCAGCCTTGGTGGGAGTGTAGTATGAATGTTTCTAGATGTGGGCCCTCTCTTTGTGGACCGTGGGACATATTGTCTTTTATTCTTCTCTTATTTCTTTTAATATTTTTGTTTCTATTATTAATCGTCTTTTGCCCTTGGTTCCTAGGGTATTTTATTTAATTTTAAATATCACTTTAATAATTTTAGGATTTGACGTCCATCCCTAGATATTTTTCCTCTACTAAATTTTTTCCCTCTCTTTCTCTCTCTTTCATAATACTCTCACAGAAACATAGCATAAGGGGCCGTTTGACACCCCTCCAAAATCTTAGATTTTGGGTAGTTGGGAATTGAAATCCAGGATTTGTAAAACTGGGGTCATTTGGCGCCCTTGACAATCCTGGATTTCAACTCCAGGATTTTCACCCTTCTTCAATTCCAAGGGAGACCCTTAGCTTGCAAAATCCAGGATTTTGGGTCATCTCCAATTGTCATAACTATCATGAGGCATTAACAATTTCACATTCATTCACACCCTTGGATGTTTTTACCTGCATTCATACCATGTTGATGTGATGCTACAAAAATCAAGCTTATGCAATCATTATGTAGGCCACACAATAGAAAAAAATTAGGGCTGTAAATGGGTCAGTGGACCCAATGGGGTACCCAGACCCAACCCATTTAGACCCGACCCAGACCCGACCCATTTGTTAAATGGTATGGGTCTGGGTCTAAGAATAGACCCATTTGTTAAACGGGTTTGGGTTTGGTTTCCTTTATATTAGGCCCGACCCGACCCGACCCAAACCCATTTAGTAAGTGGGCGGGTTTGGTCTATGTTACAAGGGACCCGTCCAGCCCAGACCCGTCCAGACCCGGTTTTAAGCCTTGTAAAATGCTTGCATACTTGATCCAGACCCGGACCCATTAGACCCGGCCCATTTATAAATGGGTCTGGGTGGATCTCCCTCTACCAGACCCGGACCCATTTATAAATGGGTCTGATGGGTTGACTCAGACCCGACCCGGACCCGCCCATTTAGTAAAAGGGTCTGGGTCTAAAATTTGGACCCAAACCCGTTTAGTAAATGGGCGGGTTTGGTTTTGGCTAAACCCGCCCCGAACTTGACCATTTACAGCCCTAAAAAAAATTGACAACCACCCCAAAAGAGAAGATTTTGTTTCAATTATAAAATATGTGGGGCCACTTTTGTAGGCCACCAAAAGCTTAGAATTGCCTTAATTTTTGGCCAAAGCGGTCTTACAATGAGCTTAGCACAATGATTGCCTTATGTTGCATACGTATGTCATGTTTCGAATATTTGAAGTTAATTTCTCACATTCATTATCTTGTGAATAATCCACAAAATAATTCCAGGAATCCAAGAGTCAAAATCCAAGCTCCCAAACACAATTTCTGAAATCCAGGATTTTGAAAATCCATGCTACCAAACAGAACTGAAATTCCAGGATTTCAATTCCATGCTCCCCAACGAGCCCTCAATGGATCTTTGGAGTATATCCACCTACAGTAAATATGGTCCTGTTTGATGCATCACTTGCCACGTGTATTGTGGAGAGATGGCTCTACCATATTCTGGTTCTTCTGGCTGTCCCGCATCATCTCCCCCATGACTGACCCACCAAATCAGAAAGCTGAGGATTGTCACCCCAGTTATGAAATGGAAAGGATTTGGGGGAGGGTGGTTGATCCACTACTCAATCTTAGAGTAAATCCAGATAGAGAATGATCAAATGCTGGTTTCTGCAAAGCATGTACGGTCACCCTAGAAAACACTTTTCTCAATCTGAATTAATTAAAAATGACACACGAGTAATTATCTGAACTACTTAAAAATGATCATGGTGAATAATCACAGTATCCTCGTTAGTTGCTACACCAAGTGTAATAATAGCCTGCCAACAGAAAATAGATTAACTTGTGCTTTTCAGCAAAATCTGCTGAATCTTCTATACTGCCTGCAATCAAGCATGTTAACTTTGCCAGGAATTTATGGCATCTGGTTTGCGAGTCAATAGTATTCTTTTGTTCCAGAGTAGCGTACATCTCTCATTAATTTTTTTTTTTCTTGAGTGGAAATTCTTACATTGTTTTTTGGACTTGTTGTTTCAATCGTAGTATGTATTTTTGGTTTTGCTTTTTTGGTATTGCAGATGAGGATTCCAGATGACAGTAGTGGATGGGACTGGACTGATGGAATCCCAGCATCTGGTGGTTTGATGAAATGTGATGCTACCATTATCTCAAAATTGCCCAAGAACTCTGATGTGTCTCAGCCGGTTGATTCATTTGGAGCCTTAATGAGGTCTGGACAACCTTGGAATGATTTTGCATCTCCTAACTGCCCTTACACAGGAAGGTCTGTCTTGGAAAAATCTGTCAACATGGTCACACATGATGGGCAACAAAAGAATGCTCTGGATGGACATATTGTTTTCAATGGCTTTGTTAGTAATTCAAATGGCATCTTGCCTGCTCCGTTAAATAAACAGGCATTGCAGACAGTGAAGGAAAGCCCTATGTCCAATGGTCTGACCGTGTCAAAGTCTGCTCTAGACAAAGGGCCACAAAGCAGCGGACATCAGTCGGTTGTTGATTGCACTGATTTCATTGGTAAAGTTGGCAATCCATTCATTGCCACTCCAAGTTCAGGAAACTTAAAATCTTTTGGTACAGTTCCTGATATCATCAGATGCAACAGTTCAAGGGAAGCATTTATTATGGATAGGGATGCCGTTTCTTCAAGCATTGAGCTGAGGCTTGGGCAGCCATCTCAGCAGAGCCAAACACTTGGAGGTTCGATTCCATCAGCTATGCGTCCTCAGCTGTTTGGTGGGTTATATGATCCCCCAAAAGCACAATTTTTTGAACCATTTGTCCATAGAGGTAAGATGAATGGTGAATCAGTTTGCTAGACCACGTGCAATTCTTCACACACACCTTAACACATGACCAATATACTAACTTGGCACGTGTGTGGGAAAGTTGAACCGTGCATCAGGTGGTTGCCACTGTGTAAACGGTCTGGGCAAAAATCAAGTTGCTGTATCCATCAGGCAGTTCTCATGTGTATCATCGACCTTTTTACATGTGGCCGACCCGATGAGTTGATTGGCTTGATTTTTGGCTAGATCACTTGCACATTGGGGCACGTACGATGCACAGCTTGGTTGTTCCACAATGGCTGCATATAGAGTTGCTTGTGCGTTTAGCTCAGCTTGAATAATGACTAGTTTCTTGCAATCTCTTTATTGATCATGTGTTTATCCTTTGATTGAGTTGCTTAGTAATTTCTAGTGTGTTTTAATGAAAAGTGCTGATTTTATTTGATGCAGCTGTTGTTCCCAGGGTGACAGATGGATCCAGGCAAAATCCTTGTCATGCTCCTGCAGGCGCATCAGATTCAAACCGAGGAGGAAAAGAAAGCCAGTCAAACCTTATGAGTCATGCACTTAGAAGCCTTAATGCCATGGGTTCTGCAAAACCAGATCAACTTAAGGGTGATGCAACAAAGAGCTCGCTAGTTTCAATGTTTCTTTCACACTTTAGTACTCCATTGGAAGGAGATACACAGTCTCAGGCTCCTAATAATACGATTAGTAGAGGTGAACACTTTGTGCCTCGGAAAGAAACCGAAGGAATGGAAAACCAATTACATATTAATGGACGTGGCGTTCCCAGTCATGTGGACAGGGGTAAAGGGTTGAGAACTGTTGCCAATAATTGCTCCTATATCACCGCAAAGCCTAATTCTTTGTTTCCTAGTAAAAAGATGCCTGATCCTTTTGCTGGGACACTTAATGGGCATTTTCTTGACAGTTCTGCTGTGCATGACAGACAATCTTCCGCTTGTTTACAGCAGAAGTCTGTCATCCTGCCAGATGCTGCATCTAATGCTAGAAATTCCTCCAGCCAATTTGGGAAAGCTCCCTGTGTCGGAAGTAGCAACCATCCCGATCCTGTGGCTCTTAGATCAGTAAATTCTGCTGCTTCTGTGACTGCTGGGTCTGGTTTATTCTCACCAGCACCTCCGGTGGGCTTTGGTTCATCAAATTCAATCAATTTAGCAAATTTGACATCAGCTTTGTCGAACAAGAAAGGCAATGATTTAAACCGGCATTTGCTGGATGAGAACTTGAGACTACTTGCGCTAAGGCATGTAGCCGAGCTGTCTAAGCGGGACCTTTCAATTTCGTCCCTTGAAATGAGCCCAGAACAAGGGCTGTTATATTACCCTTTGTCTGTGGAAATTCAGAGGAAGGGCTCTCAAGAAGGCATTACAGCACCGGAAGAACTAAGGGAAGGACCTTATCAGACCAATAAACAGCAGGAATCTGAAGATCCTGTTAGACCCCACCAGCCGTGCTTTAATCGTTACTTTAGTGATTTTGAGAAGTTTCCTGGCATGGAAGGTAAGTATCTTTACTAGACTTTTTTTTTTGAATGATCTGCTGTTCTTGTCAGAGAGTGCTTTTTCAGCATGTTTATGTTTGAAATACTATTGCTTGATTGTATGGAATGTTTTCTTTTTTGTTCGACCTGGAAACTGTAGAGGTGGGCCCATCTTTAAGTAACCTAAGCTGTTCATCTGGTGGGCCCCATTATTTGATGGGCCATGCCCCTGTCTATCCTCTCTGTTGATCTGACTTTATGCTGAAAATAGAAAAAATTCAACCATCGACATTGAACAATGGTTTAGGTCAGACTGTTGATAGTCTGTTGGAAGGTCAGACTGTTGATAGTCTGTTGGAGGTGATTTTTGGGTATGTTTCATCCACGACGAGGCCCAACTTATGAATGATTTCGGTCACCAAAAAGTGGGCCCTTATGTACAGTTTGTTTGTGCGAGCAAATGTCCGATCGAATATTTGGTATTTGCTCTTTATTTTTTACCCTTGGTGCAGTATAATTATTCTAATGGCTCTGTCTATGCAGGTCTAAACAACTGCTGCAATATCTCAACTTCTATGCAGGGAATCTCAGTATGCTCTAAAGAACTTCATGTTCAGTGTCCACCTTGTCATGGTCATGGTGCTGATGATCAGCCTTTGCTGAGGTGACTGTCACTGAACTTTGATGTCAAGAAATCTAACCTTGCTTGCATCTATCACTCTTAAGCATATCTAGTGGAATCAGTTCAATACCATTAACAGCTATGGGATTAAGATGATAAGATCACACCTAAACTCACTGATCTATTTGTTGTTCAATCTTCAATCATCATCATCTAAGCCCAATCACAAGTCAGATAAAAATGGATCTAATGATGGGCACAACTCTGTTGTCCAGCCATGTTACTTTCCAGTCCATTGAATTTTCAGCCTGTTTATTAATATTTAGCACATTGAAGTTGGAGTGCATATGTATGTATTAGACCATAAAACAGCATGAGAATACTGATATCATTTGAGACCTTGTAAGAATTCTTATGTTTTTGTCTGATAATTGGATCATCTTTTTTTTTTTTCAAAAAAGAAAAGCAGAAAACACTATACAAAAATAAAAGCAAAAGAAAATACCCCAAGGCCTCAGGATCTAAATATAGAAAAAGAATCACAGGACTGATAAAGAAGGCCTATCCTACTATGCTACCCTCTATTTGATGTCCAAAAAGATACACTAAGAATTCTTATGTTGATGCAATGGTTAGTGAAGTTTTCTTCTTCTTCTTCTTCTTCTTCTTCTTCTTTTGAGTGATGGTTAGTGGAAGTTGTTGTCTTGATTAAATGGGGTACTTCATAGAATGATGCAATGGAAACCAATGTATAGATATTTAAAGATGATGGGGAGGCTGAGCATGATGTTTTCTGGTGCATTAAGAAACAACTTGAAGGTTTCGTTGTTTGGATCACTTGGCTTGGTGATCTTTTCCCCTAGTAGCCATTGCAACATGCCTTCGAAGAAAATACATGATGAAAACCTGATCTTTGCACTTCCATTGATCGGATGGTTATCGTTATCATATCAGAGTATTTTTGGGAGGGATGGATATGCAAAGGCGGGCCCCACATGATTCATGATTATTAAGCCTCTTCTAGTATAAAAAAATTGATCATTCATTTCCTAGTGAAGGATTAGATGGATAGGATGATGCAATCAAACTGAGAACTGACTTTTTAGGACGAATGGACAATCAGGACATGACCACTTTTTTGGCTCTTTAAAAGCAGTTACCAGTGTGTGATCCAAAATTTAGGCCGTCCCATGCTCATGTTGCTCACTTGATGAATGGCTTAGATCTCTCATATATGTTTGCCACTTGTAAAATAGATGCCTTAAAAAAAAATTAAACATTTCCTATGTCTAGTTTGGAAACCATTGTTGATTTTACCTGTAATTGTTGCTTTTAACTGGTTATGATACCTATTAGTGATTCTCATGGTTTGGCTTGTGCTTTAAGATGCTTTCTCATTCTTGTACAACATATATGGTTAAAATACTTCTATAAACTGCTGAATATGCATTTATTTTCTCACCATATCTTGATTTGACTCGGATTTATGGTGCATAGATTGATTAATTTGCAAGCTAAATCCACGTTGATCTGATCTTTTACATTCAGTGATTATTCTGATTTCCAAATAAGAAGTTTGTTCATTATGCATGTGTGTATCTCAGCCTATACACATCATCACAGATGCCAAGCTGGCATGGGTGTTGAACATGTGAGCTGTCCATCTGGTGGACTTATTGTAGGTGCCCTGCCCAAAGGTAGGCAGGTCCACTCATGATTTGGGCAATGGCACCCCAGTCAAAGAGATGGGTAGTGAAATGTCGGTCATGTTTTTTAGCTGTTCATTTATTTAACAGACTGTGGCCACTGACCTCATGAGTGTAACCAGGTCATTCACTTGCTGTGGCCACCAGATGGACAACTTGTTTTGACATGTGACTGGCTTGTATGTGGTGGTGCTTAGAAGCTTAGATATACACACATGTTTAGAAACCTCTTCCAAATATATCTCCTAAGCTTATGCTTAACTTTTTTTTTTTGGGTTTTGTTTCTAACACAGACTTGGGAGAGCGGAAAACAAAATTGCTAGTGATCCCTGGTGAGCGTGAACGATGTTGTCAGAAGGAATCAAATCCGCACTTTGCTGTCAATTGCGCATGTGCTGTTCATTCAAAATGTTTGACAGGATGTTGTATTTCTGGAGGGGAAGCCCCTAATGATGCCTCTAAGGAACGTACAGAATGTGTTGGTGGAAGGGACCCGGGACTGGTTGCTTCAACATTTGGTAAAGATCATATGACTCCAGAGAAAAAGAGGGTTATAGTAGCTCATTGTGAAATCTTAAAGATGCATTCTGCTCAATGGAGAGATGTTCCAAGCAAGGTTATGGGTAATTGTAATGTTACTACCATTGAGAGGCCATCAGACATATTGGATGCCAAAGCAACGGTTGAAGATCAACTTGCAGATACAGCTGCTAAAAGGTCTAGTGGAACCAGTCAAGATGCTGAGCCTTTGAAAGAGCAACAGATGTCTAATGGTTCGTCTGGATGCTGTGCGCCTGCGGTCACTGAGGTTTCAGTTGAAGTTAACAATTTGGATTCTTGTATTATGGATTCTGGGGATGATAGATACGTGCATGATCCTGTAATTGATGAAGGGTCGGGAATTGAAAAATGTGGCTCATCTGATGATGCACTTGGAAATGGAAGTTGGGCTAAAACCACCAACGGTACTGGTAGGATTGTCTCCGCAAAAGCAGTAGGTTCTAATTTACCAAAGCGATCCTCATGTCATCTTATTGACGAACTTAAGTCAAGGAACTCCTTTAAATTGAAGAAGGTAGGAAATCACATCCAAGATGGATGTACTCCTCAAGAGCGCATGAACCATACACAGGAATTTGAACGGGGCCCAAAAGCAGAAAAGAAACGGAAGGTGATGAAATGGAAGAGACTGGATGCAACTTTTCCAATTTCTGGTCTTTCTTCGACCCATTGTGGTTCTCCTAAGTGGAAGTCTGAGCACTCTGAGCTGCACCTCCATTCATCAAAAGAGATTCCCCTTCGAGCTGAACATGGAAAGAAGAAGACGTCCTGTATTTATACATGTGGACCTTCCAGTGTCAAACGGAAACGTTCGGCGCTATCATCTGCTAAAGCCCTTCCTCGTAAGAGAAATCTGCATCTATTTGAAGATCACCATCAAGAGTGGGAGGATTGTTATCAAACAAAATTAAAGGGTGATATCCGTTCTCCTAAAATACCTAAAACTGCAGCTGAAAAGAAGGTAAAACAGGGTTGGACTGCAGATTTTAAAAAACACTTCGAAAAGGTAAATCATGTAGATACTGGAAAAGCGCCCACGAATGTTTTGGTAGGTCATGCTAAAAATATCTTCAGTCATGGAGTGGAAACTAGCGATAAGAAGGCGAGGCCTGTAGTCTGTGGGAATTCTGGCATAATTTCCAACGGAAAATTGGCAACAAAACCTGCAAAGATTGTTTCCCTTAGGTCAGTTCTTAAGGTTGCCAAAAGATGCACTGTTATTGAAAATGTACTCGAGCCTAAAAACAGTACTGAGACACAGAAGGGATGCTTCAGTAAAACTGAAGGATTTTATGAAGAGAAAGAGAGAGAAAACGAATGTCAAAATACCATAGTAGAGAACGAAGTAGAGCCATCCACATTTGATATGAAGAAGGCATCTCGTAGAAATGGAGGATCCAATGGTGTTGTCTCAATGTTGAAGAAAGAAACAAGCAATGGAGTCCACAAAGTTTTAAAATTTGGTATCTCTCATGGATGTCATAGTACTAGGATGAAGCCAAAATCTAAGGAAACTCGGAAGCGCAGCCTTTATGAATTAACAGGAAAAGGTAAACATGCAAAACAACCGGATAGTTTATCTGATCTTGTGGGAAATGAACATTTGCAGTTGAATGAAGCAGGATCGTGCCTGAAGAAAATTTGTCAGAATGGTTTATTTGATGCCCTTCATGGTGAGTTATTCTATGGTATGTTCGATCTGATTTGGCCTGTCGTGTAGGAATCTTTTGGCAGATATGTAGGTTTCTAGATTCCTATTGTATCTATCCACTCACCTGCCAATTTGGCTTCTTTCTGTATTAATGTATAAAACAAGGATACTTACGTTTGTTAACGTCTATGTAAAGGTTCTATTTTCCATGGTTTCTTGCACCATAGCCATGTTATCTAAACTTCTCACGGTAGTTAATATACATACAGAGAAGCATCCCAGTTCTGCAAAATTTCCCAGGAAGAGTTTGAAGTGCTCCCTTCAAACCGATTTCATATCTTATGAGAAATCTTGTTTGAAGAATGCTGAGGGTAATCATGGTCCTACAGGCGAACCAAGGTAAGCAATCTCATTGGAATTGTCTCATGCAATGTTTTTCGTATCGTTATCGCGTAATGTATTGCACCCTTGGGATACGGATACATATCGGTTATCGCATGGGATATATTGTTTGTATCATGTAATGTATCGCTGTTGTTGTGAAACATGGGGAAACATTGGGAGATTGGTCGAATTTTTCAACGGAGCTTCATGGATTGTTAAAAAAAAAGATATTAATACACACTTTGAAATCAAAACATCACAAGAAACAAGTGCACATAATAGGTTTCCTTTGTGTAGGGTTTAATCTATCCACTGTCTGACTGAATTGATGCTAGTATATTCAAGTCAATGTATATAATTTACAAATGTGAGAAGATATATATGGAAACACAAGCAATACATTCAAAAGCAAAAGAAGAAGTAGAAAACTAGAAATATACTTGTGAGTGATGTGTGTGGCTGTGGCTCATACCCACATAAAGCTGTGCATACATTTTTCAATTAAAAAAAAAACTCTAAAACGGGGGCCAATTGACTGTTGATCAAAATGGAATTTTGAAAAAAAAAATATTTTTTATATTTTTCAATTAAATAATATTTTCCCCCCCAAAAAATCCCCAAATTACCAAGAATCACTAGATTAGGTTGCATACATGTTCAATCTTGTGTTTGGACAGTAAGATTGTAACCTATTTGGGAGAAAAAGGGAAAATTTTGATTTTTTTCCCAATTTTCCACAAATCAGCCATCCCCCCTAAATCTCAAAATTGAAGCTCCAAATCCAGGATTTTTCATGTTTAACATGAAGAGTTATGGATTTCTAACCACTTGATGCTGATTTTACAGCAAAAAAATTGATCAAAACTCGAAAATGCTAACAGGTAAAATTGGCCCCAAATCAACTTGGATCTTGATTCTGACTTGAAATTTGTGTTTTTCTTCGAAGGGATCCAAGAGGAAGGTTCGAAATCCACAATGGATCTAGTTAGAAGTGGAGAGGAATCAAGAAAAAGAGTTTACAATGGGTTTTTTTTTTTTTCTTTCCAAATTTTCTAAAGAAAGCTGTGGACTTCCCATGTTTCTTTGCGTTATCAATTGATATCGCGAATTTTATAAAAGGGATTGGTCGTGATATCTGTGATATTATGCGATACATTGCGATATCTTTTGTGATACGAAGAATTTCAGATACTACCTTGGGGTCTCGTATTGCCCAGGTGGGATACACGATATATTATAGGATATATCGGCTAGTATCATCGATCCTGAAAACATTGGTCTCATGTATCTTATTCATCGTTATATTATTAAACGTACTTATGAAATAGTGGTGCCTTTTGGCTTGCATGTCCCATTCTATACTTGAAATTGAAGCAAGTGATGAATTACCTCCTTCATGTATTTGGGTGCAGATTTTCCAGTAAAGGCAACACATCCCAAGCCTTCAGTTTGGATTCAGATGCATTTTGTTGTGTTTGTGGAAGCTCAAACAAAGATGAAATTAATAGCTTATTAGAATGCAGTCGCTGCTTAATCAAAGTTTGTGGATCTTTGGCTTGCTGATTTGATGCTTATTGTTTCATTGTGTTGTCATGATGTCATTCTTTTTTGTAAATAAAAGGGATTGTGAGTTGGCATCACTCCTTGCAGGTGCACCAGGCTTGCTATGGTGTTCCAAAAGTACCCAAAGGTCGCTGGTGTTGCAGACCATGTCGGACCAGTTCCAAAAACATTGTGAGCCATCAAACATTTTTCTTGAGATGCAACTGTTTATCTATTACACAATGCTATCTAGATAAGTTGCTGCCAATTACATGGAAGTTATCAGGTCCTGATGCATCATGACATGGTCCATACTGGTAGGAATTGTAGAACCCATGTTTGGTGATCTGCGGTGCTGATCTGACGGGCCTCTCAGTTTGGAACTCCCAGGTTGGAACTACCTGACTAAGATGGTAAGAAGAAAAATAGAGAAATGATTATTGCATCTAAATATTGGTTCTCCTTGGCAAGCGGATTGGTGATTTGGCACTGAGCAAGATGCTTTGGATGGGGGTAATTGTTGCTGAATATGGCTCATGAAATGCTTTTATTTCGTTCTGCAGGAAGTGGTAATGGGCCTTGGAAGAAAATCTGTAAAACCATGGAAGTCTTTTGAAGTCGGAGTGTATCGCAAAAGGGTCAGATTTGGGAACATCTGTGGATGGGAAAAGAGCAATTATGCAAGAAAATATCCCAACCTCTGTAGAAGTAGAACTGTTTCAGAAGATATTTTGGTCAGGGATTGTTTCGAAATAGTGGGAAGAATTGTGTTTTAGAACATCCATTTTAGAAGACATTTAAAGGGCAGAGATCCCTATTTTGCCACTCTTGTTCTACCCTCCTGTTGGTCCATATGCCACAGAAAGATAGTTCAAATGGTTGGTTTTTTGGTCAAGTCTCTCTTCAATCAAATTATGATGTCGGGCATCAGCATTGAGCATAAAAACAAGTTTGCGATGCTCCAGTTTCTGGAAAATTGTAACCTTTTATTGGCTTGTGGAAGTTGATGAAATCCTTAAATGGGATCATTTAAAGAATTGGATGAACCGTTTGGCTACATGTGTTTACCGTGACGGAAAGATGGAGAAACTGTGGATTATCTCTTGCATTCTAAGCATCTAAAAGTGTTTGGGACTTACTACTTAAGCCTTTTTTTGACATTGATTGGGCTATGCCGCAGAAGTTTGTAAATATGTTCAATGCTTGGTCTTCCACGAAAGGGGTAAAATACTCATGAAGTGCTTCCTTTTGCTATTAAGTCAAGCATTCTTCTTGAGTGGAACAATAGAAAATTCAATGGGTTCTTTCCCTTCCCCTGAGGCTGAGAAACTAGAGCCACTATATTTTTGGGCCCTTAGTAGAACAAAATTTTGGGGATTTCTATGATTTCATTTGCCAGAACAAAATTTTGGGGTTTTCTATGATCTCATTCGCCAATGGAATGCTGTCATTGAGTGTCGTGAGAGTAGAAGGACGAATGTTATTGGGAGGCTCTTGTAGGTGTTTGAAATTTAATTTGATGGAAGCTCTATCAGGAACCTGGATAGGTGTATATTGGAGTCATAAGATATGGAGTGAAGTCCGCAATTCCTTTGGTCCTGTTGGTATTATTGATTCTTTAGAAGAGGAAGCTAGTGCCCTACTTATGGGTTTTCAGATTATACAAGACAATTTTAGGGAAGATTCCTAGTGGAGGCTTGCTTCTTGAGGAAATTTGTGAGCTTATGGAACTTTTAGGTGTGCGCTTTGGTCTCATCTGGAGAGATGCCACTGAGGTGGCAGACTCGTTAGTTAAATTAGATGTTTTTGGATAATTGTTGCTTTGGAGGTTTTCTCCTCCCTTGTAATTGTTAAGAAGGATATCTACTTAATGAGTGTGTGATTTATTTATAAAAAAGGAAAAGGAAAAAATGGCAAGGTTGTGGAAAAACTATCAAAACATTGATAGCTAGGATCTTCCAATCTATTGGTGATAAAAAAGGATCATACAATTTGGAATCTACCCTCCGCTGTAGGGCTCATTAGATCCAGATCATAAAACAATACCTCATCTATATACCAAGACATGATTATGCATCATGGTTTGATAATTTCTCTCATTCACTATGTTTTATCGTGTCATTTGGATTCTCTTGACTTGGTCAAAATTTGCTAGAAAGTACTCTCATCTAATCTTGTGGCGTAATTTCCCTAAAACATTTAATTTGCTTAGTGCCAAGGAGACTCTAATCATTGAGTTTTGAGTGAATTGATGTTTTCTAAAAAGCTAATGTATGGGCATTTTCATGATAATGAGAGAAGCCTCTTGCTGTTGACTATTGACCTTTCAACCTTTCCATGGGAATCAACCTGCAAAACAAATAACGTATATTGACCATTGACCTTTCATCATTTCCACTATTTTCCATGATATTTGATGTCTATGGGGTTTTCCGTGTCTGCATTTTGGATTCTTCCTACCCGTACTCCCACTTATTCTCATTCAATACTAGGAAAATTAGACCAACACAACGCGTTAGAGTCTTCTTTTTAATAAGGAGAACAAATCATTTGTGAAGCATAAAACATGCACAATGTAATATAAACAAACCATAAGCTTTAAAAACTAGCACAATATTACAACAAAGTCTATGAGGCCAACATGCAAGTCTATAAGGCCAAGGAGACTGTTATCATTGAGTTTCGAGTGAATTGATTGTTTCCTAAAAAGCTAATTCATGGGCATTTTCATGATAATGAGAGACGCCTCTCACCATTGACTATTGACCTTTCTACTTTTCTCTGGGAATCAACCTGCAAAACAAACAACGTATATTGACCATTGACTTCTCAACATTTCCACTATTTTCCATGATGTTAGATTTCAAGGTGTGTTATCCATATCCGTGTTTTGGATTCTTCCTACCCATAATCCCACTTATTCTCATTCGGTACTAGGAAAATCAAACCAACACAATTACCTAGAATCTTGTTTCTAATAAAGAAAACAATTCATCCATGAAGCATAAAACATGCACAATGTTATATCAACAAAACATTTGCAATGCGAAACTAATAACATATATTGGTCATTGACCTTTCAACATTTATACTATTTTCATGTTGATAGTTTTCTAGGGGTTTTCCATATCTGCGTTTTGGACCTTCCTACCCAAACAACCCCTTTTCTCATTTAATACTAGGAAAATCAGACTAACACAATGACCTGGAGTCTTTTTTGTAACAAGCATCCGTGAAGCATAAACACGCACAATGTGATATAAACAAAGCATAACTATACTATAACAATGTCTATAGAGCCATCATGCCAGTGGTCTTGAAATTTACGCATATGGACGACGTTTTTTTTTTGGTGAAAGATGGAGTGAAATTTTATTAAAAAGCACCGAGATGGCACAAAAACTTACAAACCTAAAATGAAAAAAAAAAACCTAGGGCTCATTTGGTATCTCTAATCTAATCTAATAAGAGCTTTTCAATTAAGAGCTACTTTAATAAGCTCCTTTTGTTCTAGCTATTGTTTTAGAGAAGGCCGTTTGATAAAATCATGTTTTCCAAACCCAAAAAAGCTCT
Source organism: Liriodendron chinense (assembly GCA_003013855.2). NCBI lineage: Eukaryota > Viridiplantae > Streptophyta > Magnoliopsida > Magnoliales > Magnoliaceae > Liriodendron > Liriodendron chinense. The sequence goes on from PVNU02002152.1 coordinate 840,933, forward strand.
TATTTGAAATAAGCACATTTGGCAAAACATTCAAATAAGATCTTCTTCTTCTTCTTCTTCTTCTTCTTCTTTTTTTTTTTTTTTTTTTTCCTGTATGGGTAGTTGATGTCATCTTTAAAGATTATAACAATTCCACTGTAAGAGCAATCGAGACGATTGTTTTGGTGGATCTCATCATAGATTGACTGTGCCCCAAATGGCAAAAGAATGGATGACTACAATCTTCATGTTTTAAGACATTTGGGTTGTCCATCATGTCAGACATTGGATGTGGACTGTCCATCATACGGAGCCCACCTTTGATGTGGATCATCCAATGTCTGAGCCAAACCTTCAAAGTGGGCGATCCATTATGCAAGGACTGTCTTGGATGTGGACCATTTATCATTAGGGGTTGACCTTTGATGTGGACTGTCCTATTATGTGGGGCCCGCCATCAATGCTAATTGTCCTTTATGTGGGGCTCCTAAATTTCCACTATCCGTCATGTGGAATCCACATTTGATGTGTCCATCATGTGGGCCCCACCTTCGATGCAGGTTGTCCATCATGCGGGGCCCACCTTTGATGCCTACCATCCATCGTGTGGGTGCACCTTCTATGTGGATCATCCATCATGTTGGGCCACTTTGGATATGGGCTGTCGATCGCGCGAGACCTTGTATGTGGACTGTCCATTGGGGGAGCCAATTTTGATGCTCACCATCCATCATCTGGGTCCCACCTTTGCTGTGGACCATCCGTCATGTGGGGCCCAACCTTCAATATGGGTCGTTCATCATGTGGGCCTAGCTTTGATGTCAACCTTCCATCATGGGGTCCCATCTTCATTGTCCACCATCCGTGATGTGGGTTCACCTTTGATGTGGATTGTCCATTGGGTGGGGCCCACTTGATGTGGATTGTCCATCATGTGGGGCTACACTTTGATGTGGGGAATCCATTATGTGAGGCCCACCTTTGATGTGACCGTGCATTATATGGGCCCACCTTGATGTGGACCATTCATCACGTGGAGCCCCACCTTCAATATGGGTCGTTCATCATGTGGGCCCACCTAGATTTTAAAGAGAAGAGAAGAGGACAAGATGGGAATTGCTTAAAATGTTCAAGGACAAACTTATAAAAAAATTAGCCAAAAATGTCTACCCACTTGAGCCAAATAGGCTCTTAAAGAAAAAGTGACCTCCCTATCATTTATTTTTTAATAGCTTTTTTACTAGTTTCTAAAAAAATAAGTGGTAAAATTAGAGCTTTACCAAACAATCTATCTCCAAAATAAGAGCTTATTTCTTTTAGTAGTAGAGATGCCAAAGGGCCCCTAACAGGAAGCCCAATCCACAATGGACAACATCACCCTACTTAATACACGCTCCGGGCTATGGCTCTTATTATGGAATCATCTCTTCTTCCTCTCTCTCGAAATAGCCCAAAGAACAACGAGCAAACAATCTTTAAAGAGCCCGAGCTTGCTTTCGAAGACCCATCCCTTGTTAAGCCATGAGCAAATCCCCCATTGTGTTTGGCATAGTCTACACGATTTTGAAGCCTCCAAAAAGTCCACACCACACGTACCACAGTGGTTGGCAATGGATGAAGAGGTGGCTGATCGACTCAGCATTTGCCATACACAATAGGCAAATGTTAGGGATTACCAAGGACCGTCTTTGAAGATTATCCATAGTCAAAACCCTTTACTAGCAAGCCAAGCAAATGATGCCACCTTAGGAGGGGCCCTGTAGGATCACATGTGATGTGTCTTCTCAAGCTCTCTATTCCCTCTGAGGAATAAGCGAAGACCCTTTACCAGCAAGCCAAGCAAATGTTGCCACCTTAGGAAGGGCCCTGTAGGACCACATGTGATGTGTCTTCTCAAGCTCTCTATTCCCTCTGAGGAATAAGTGAATAGTAGAGGGATTGAATTGAGAAACGTCTAGAGCAGGTCCTTCCTCCACACCATCCTATCCTATTTCCCACCGCTGACCAACACGGCTGGATTCGATTTAGAAGTCAAACAAACTCTTCTACTTTTTTCATCAACAATGAACTTGTGCAAGGGGGAGATCAGATGGCAACATCGCCAAGATAAGTGAAGTAGTTAGCGATGTTAATATTGTTATCCTTGGATAGGCGGGCGATCCTTGAAAAAACCTCTTGAAGGATGTGTCGCTAGTCCTCACATCCTTCAAAAAGTGAATCCTCTCCCCGCTACCATGGTAGAAGCCCATTCCATCCCCTAGACTTCACACTAGAGATCCCTTTCCAGATAGCCTTGGTTTTATACAGCGATTCCTCCCTTGTGCTTCAACCCTCGTCTTGACAACCATATGTACGGGCAACGGTTTCCCTCCAGAAGGTGCCCTCCATTCCAAATATCTGAAGTAGTTAGCGACGTTAATATCATTATCCTAGGGGAGGTGGGTGATCCTCGAAAAAGCCTCTTGCAAGGATGCGTCTCAAGTCCACACATCCTTCAAAAAGTGAATCCTCTCCCCACTACCAAGGGAGAAGCCCATTTCATCCAAAACCCTAGACTTCACACTAAACATCCCTTTCTAGATAGCCTTGGCTTTATACAGGGATTCCTCCCTTGTGCTCTGACCCCCGTCCTGACAACCATACTTACGGGCAATGGTTTCCCTCCAGAAGGTGCTCTCCTCCATTCCAAATATTTGAAGTAGTTAGTTAGCGACGTTAATATCATTATCCTAGGAGAGGTGGGTGATCCTCGAAAAAGCCTCTTGTAAAGATGTCTCCAATCCACACATCCTTCAAAAAGTGAATCCTCTCCCCGCTACCAAGGGAGAAGCTCATTCCATCCAAAACCCTAGACTTCACACTAGAGATCCCTTTTCAGATAGCCTTGGCTTTATATAGGGATTCCTCCCTTGTGCTCTGACCCCCGTCCTCAGTCTTGAAAACCATACTTATGGGCAATGGTTTCCCTCCAGAAGGCGCCCTCATCCATTCCAAATATATCTGCAACACTTCCCAAGAAGAGGAAGGTTTTTTATTCTATCTCTTATACCTGCATCTTCCTCATTGTTAGACTTGCAAAATTTCCCCTAGTTAAGCAAATGGAATTTTTTCTTCTCTTTGGATCTCTGCCACAACAAGTCCCACCCTACCCTTTCTAATCTAGCTACCACTGACTTTAGGTATTTGAACAAAGACATAAAGTAAAGTGGCATGTTTGATAAGGCAACCTTGATGAGATTAATTCGGCCACCACGAGATAGATACCAAATTTTCTATTTGGATAGTTTTTTTTTTCAAATCTCTTCACAACCTTTTCTGATAAAGTGTTTCGCTGACTTGCCGATGCACAAGGGCAACCCAAGATAAGTGGATGGGAAAGGGCCCTTGACGCAACCAAAAATCTCACCAACTACTCAAGCTCATCTTTAGACATTTGAACACCCAACGTCTCGCTTTTGGCAATGTTAACTTTCAAACCCGATACCATTTCAAAGAACCTTATGATCATCCTTAACTTGTCAACTATCTTAGCATTGGCATCATAGAATAGGAGTTTGTCGTAGGCAAACTGAAGGTGGGAGATTGGTGGACTTGTCCTCTTGACCTTGAAACTGCAGATCAAACCAACCTCTTGTCCCCGCTCCAACATCCTGCCTAAAGCTTCAACTACCACCATAAAGAGAAAAGGCGAGTTCAGACCGCCTTGCCTTTAGCCTTTTGAACTTTTGAAGAAGCCCTTCGGAAACCCATTAATCAACACTGAAAACCTAACTGAGCTGATTCACTCCTTCATCCACTCAATGTTTTAAATATCGATGTTATCGGCCAATATATCCCACGATATATCTTGTATCCCACACGTGCGATTCGAAATGCATAGGTAGTGCCAATATATCCCACATGTTTGATCCAGTGAGCATTTTCAATTTTCAATCCCTTTTTTTGTTGAAATGATGTTAAATCAGTGTCAAATGGTTACAAATCCAATGGCTCTTCATGTTTTGCATGAAAAATCATGGAGTTGGAGCTTTGAATTCGATATCCATTGGTTCTTCATGTTCTCCATGTTTTTTTTTTTTTTCAAAATTTTCCTTCAACCAGCTATCAATTGAGACTAATTTCGAAGTATTTGATGAAATGATCATCACATATATTCTAATTTCAAAATTTGAGTGTTGGTGGTCTGATTTGGGGAAAATTGGGAAAATTCCAAATTTCCCTAATTTCTCCCAATTTGCTTGCAATGTTGCACACCAGGCATGTATGAGGGTTAATCTATTGATTTGTTAAGTCCTTGTCAAATTTCAAAAAATAAAAATCATTTTTTAATTAAAAAATAATAAAATTTTATTAAAATATTATTTTTTTTTCTAAAATTTCCCTTTAACCAACTGTCAATTGAGACTAGTTTCGAAGTATTTAGGAGTGTTTGATGAAATGATCATCACATACACTCTAAATGGTATGCATTCAATTTGAATATTATTACATTAGTTTAGTCAGACAGTGCATAGCTTGAGATCCTATACAAAGGAAACCTATTTATGTGCACTTCTTTTCTGAGATATTATGATTTAGAAGTATGTATTAAGGTTTTTTTTTATAACAATCCTTGAAGTTTCATTGAAAGGTTCAACCATTTCCCCCAATGTTTCCCCATGTTTCCCAAAAAGTGCGATAAATTACCCTGATACAAACGCTATATCTTGTGCGATAACTGATACGTATTTGTATCCCAAGGATATGATACATAGAGGTGGGCAACGATCCAGGGCCGAGTCGAGTTAGCCCTAGTTTGGTTTGGTTTGTTTTTGTACCATCGTAGTTTGTGGATCGGTTTGGTTTGGGTTTCGGGCCGACCCATGTGGCCTGAGTTTGGTTTGCTCTAGAAAAATCTGGTTCGAGCTGGGATCGGCTTGGTTGAAAATTTCGAATCGGGCCAAGCCGAGTTCAAACAGACAGTCGCTCTTTTTTTCCTTATTCATTTAAATAGAAAAGAATTTAAAAACTTAGAAAAAAAAGGTACAAACGTATCTTACTATATGATGTTTAACATCCTTCAATAGAGTGCAACTTCAAAATAGACATGTAAGAGTATTTTCCAAACAAAAGTACACAAGCATAATCTTACAAGTGCAAGGAAACAGTGTGTATTCATGTAAATGTATTATGTATTATCCATGTCATCATGTATATGTATTATCCATGTTATCCATATGTTTTACATATCATTTTAGGACATGATCCCAAAATGGAATCATATCCAAAGCTCAAGTGGATCACACCACAGGAAACAGTGTGCTTATAATCTACGAGCCGAATCAAACCGAGCTGAATCAAATCGAGCTTCGAGTCGAGCTGAGCCGGAACTACCCTAGTTTGAGTTTGGTTTGTTTTTTCAAACGAGCTTGACTCGGAGGCTTGGTTTGGTTTGAACTTCCATTCGAACCAATCTAAGCCGAGCTTTTTCGAACCAATCCGAGCCGAGCTTTCGAGCTGGCTTGGTTTGTGGCCACCTCTAACGATACATAACACGATATCGATATTTCGAGCACTGCATCCACTTTCTTCATTTCCCCCCATACCCTATATGATCCACCATGTATTCTAGGAACAACTGGTCTACGTGGACGTAGGTCTTTTCAATATTAAGATGGCAAACAACACCCTTCTCACCCTCCATATATCTTATATCAATGCACTTGATGGCTATAAGGGCACTGTACAAAATGTGGTCGCCCGAGACTAAGGTTCCTTGATTTTTAGAAAAGGGTTTTTTACCCGAAAATTCCTGAGAGTAATATGATATTCCAAAAACATACTTTGACTCTTTATATTTACCAAAATGTTCCTCTGATAGTACGCATAAAGAGTGAAAAGTTACCCTAGACAGAATTAGGCATAAGCCGGAAATCCTGACTCCATGCCCTATGGAAAAAGGCAAGCTATGTGGGACCCACCGTGTTGTTCTTTCGAAATCCAATATGATCACCAGTTGTGTGACCTAATTTTAGGCGTTGGTATAAAAAACCAGCTCTCTTCGTGATTTAAGTGGACAATACAATTGGAAACATTGTATAGGGTGATGCCCACCCTCCAACTTATTTGGTTCGGTGTGGTCCACCTAAATCATGAATTGTCCTGTTTTTGGGACCCAGGCCTAAATGTTTTTGTGGCATCTATGGTTTTAGTGGATTTCACATAATCACCGCGATTTCGATGGGCCATGTAAAACATCAACGGTTGACGTCTCTCCCAACTCTTTTCCTTTAGTGTGGCCCATCTGAATCATAGGTGAGCCTAATTTTTTGTCGTTGTACCTAACGCAGGAGTACATGTCTAATGGTTGGAATGGATTTCACAAACACATCACGGTGGGCCCTCCCAAAACATCGCCGGAGCGCCTCTGTTGTAACTTTTTGAAGAGATTTCAGCTTCTTACATAAAAAAATATTTATGGGACACCTAAGCCGACCGTGATGTGTGTGTGAAATCCACTCTGATTATTAGATGCAGTAATTCGTGCTAGGTACAAGGCTAAAAATTCAAGCTGACTCGTGATTCAGATGGGTGACACTAAAGGAAAACGTTGGGAGAGATCTCCTCCGTTGATTTTTTATACGGCCCATCGTGATGATTATGTAAAATCCATTCGAACCATTAGATGCCACAAAAACATTTAGGCCCAGGGCCTAAAAATCAGGACAATCTATGATTCTAGTGGGCCACACGGAGGGAAACAATTTGGAGGATGTGCATCACCCTGTACATTGTTTCTAATTGTATGGTCCACCTGAATCACAAATGGGGTTGGTTTTTGTTAGTGCACTTTTTCTGTGGCATACTAGTGCACCTTATTTGTCAATCACATGCGTCCATGTGTTGTAATGTCGGTTGAGCTTTGACAAGTTGAAGATTGAAGATTTAAGTGGACAAGCATCATCAAGGAAGAAAAAACTAGTTAAAGAGATGCCTTGGTGACCCTAACCCTTACAACCAAAACAACCTAAACGTCTAGATGACTTGGACCTAATAGGAAAACCCTTAGTCATCATCATTAGTCTTAGAACACTTAGAAACACATTATAAGTTAGGCTAATAAAAGGTGCAAGTTGCTGTAAACAAACCGAGCCCAAACAACAGTTTTCGAGTGAACTTTGATCCATCGGAGTTCAGTCTCGATGGGACTTCGATCCCTCGAAGATTTGGGTTCGATCCATTGTAAATTCAGTCCAACAAACTTGAACTCTCTGGACAGTTTTTCGATCCATCGAGCATCTTCCTTTGAGCCATCGAAGTAGGCTTTTCGAGCCATCGAGAAGTAGTTCGATCCATCGAACATATGTCCAGCAACATTGCAGAACTCTTTGGACAGTTTTTCGATCCATCGAGGTTTGTCTTCGAGCCATTGAAGTGGATTGTCCAATCCGTCGAAGCTATGTTCGATCCATCGGAAAGACCGTTTTCTGCCCGTTTTATGACCATTGGAGCTTTTTCTATAAAAGCGGAAGAGGCGATCTTTGGGCTTAGGAGAGGGAATTTAGTGATTTAGAAGCCACCATTGTTGGAGATCATTAAAAGCTCTAATCCGAACCCATCCAAGCCATTTTCCTTTTGATTCATCATAAGCATTGAGTATTCAAAGCTCAAATGAGAATGAACTTGGTCTCTCTTGATTCTTAGGAGTTTAGACACCTTGATTATAGGTAGATCCTTTGTCTAAAAACCCCTTAGGAATCTAATTAGGTGTATTTCTCTAGGCAACCCTTTTCCTACTAGTTGTAGAGGATTCATCCCCTCCAAGCACCTTGGACATCTCCAATGAAGCATCATATACAAGGGAGTTGATCGTTCGAGCTGGATCATTAGCGACGCATCGGTATCAGTGATCAGGGGATCAAAGGGAAGCTGATTGAAGCACAAGAGAGCTGAGATCAAGCAACCCGTAGCGGCGCATCAACAGGGCTCAAATCCGACAAGGTTGTCAATTGTAATAGTCTACATGCTCTTTCCTCGTGGAGGATTGAGTATGAGAGTTTGAATTACCAAATTCGATAAGTTTGTTTGTAGGACCTAAGCCCTTGTGAGAGGGCTGAAACAAGTCTTTGTGTGGAGCCTTCTGTGGGAGTATACGTATGTTGTAAAGGTTGGGAGGAACCTTGTTAAACTCCTTGGTTGGGTGGAACCATTAAACACCTTAATAAGTTGGGAGGAACCATGTCAAACTCCTTGGTTGGGAACTTGGGTAGAACCATTAAACACTTCGGTAGAGTGGAACCGATTTTAAACACTTAGGTTGGGAGGAACCTGATTTTAACTCCCTACTGAAATCCGGTGTGCTCAAGAGGTGAGTACTTGAACCGAGAGTGGAGTAGACACGTAGTTGAACCACTATACATGCTTGTGTTTGTGATGTATTTTAGCACATTATATCATTGTATGTTTAATTGCATAATTATGAATGCTTGATAGGAATGTATGCTAGACACTAGATAGGCACATTCACACATAAGATGTGTTTTCACTAATAAGTGTAGACTTGAGCTTATATGATTGCATCTCATATAGACTACAAAGGTTGCATAAATTAGGTGCTTGATTAGTTATATCATCTATGCATATTAGACTAGGTAGCTTAATTGCTCATTCATATGCTAGTCTTTGTGATTGGACCCACTTAGGCTTGGAAGCCGAAGTGTTCTTACTTGCTTAGCTTAAATTGCATATTAATTGAAGTAGGCGATTTTTTATTATAAAAAGGTCCTGATCACCCCCTCTCCCCCTTTAGGACTTAGCCATTATTCTAGTAGCTCTGCCAAGCTTCTGCGCATAGAGTAGGGTGTCGTGTTAGATGATCCGATGCAATTTCAGTAGCTTTGCCAAGCTTCTGCGCATAGCGTAGGGTGTCGTGTTAGATGATCCGACACAATTTCAGTTTTTTTTATACCAATGCCTAACATTGGGTCACGCACCAATGGTTGGAGTGGATTTTGGAAACACAACGCGGTGGGTCCCACTCCATGTGGCTTACCCCTTCGTTGGAATGGAAGCTATTTATGAGAGTCTTGCTGGCAAGAGACCATTGGGATGAGAGCGGATTTAGTTCTGCTCGCGGTAACGTCGTGTTCGGTTAGGCTGTGATCGTGAGCCCACCTTGATGTATGTGTTGTATATTCACTCTGTTAATCTGTTTTGTGAGCTCATTTTAGGGCATGCACCCAAAAATGAAGCATATCCAAATCTTAGGTGGACCACACCACATGAAACAGTGGTGATTGAGCACCCACCATTAAAAACATAGTAGAGCCCACCATAATGCTTATTTTCCATCCAACCTTTGGATATGGTCACATAGACTTGGATGAAGGGAAAACACAAATATTAGCTTGAACCAACGGTAATAGTGGTGCTTTTGAGAGAGAGAGAGAGAGAGAGAGAGAGAGAGAGAGAGTGTGTCTTGGTTTGCAAATTAAATGTGTGGGAAATGATCATGCAGTTAGAAGGAGTAATAGGAGAATGAGATGATTTAGCCTTATGCAATGACAACTAGAGATGGTCCGATGAGGCATACTGCAATGGCAGTTGAAAGGCTTGAAAACTGATGTAAGTCCTAAAAAGGCTTGGTTGAGGTTGTTAGCAGGGATATGAAGGTTTGTTCGGTTACTGCAGTTGGGGCCTTATATAGGAATGATTGGTACTGGAGATGGTTTGATGAGGAGGGGAATGGAGATTGGGGTTGAAGGGTTTGAAAAGCGATGCAAGACCTAAAATGGCTTGATAGAGGTGGTTAGAAGGGAAATGAAACTTCACGCATATGCTTCATTAGGTAGATTCAAGTCATGCGAGGTGATTCATTAATGGAAAATAAAGAATCGAAATCCACAAGGAGCAATAATAGGTTTGGTCCAAGCATTAGGATGAACTAAGGAAAACATGCAATCTCATCCCTTATTAATTTTATTTGTAGGAAAAGTACTTCAATAATGTTTAGACAATTCACAAGTTGCACGCTTAAACAAATCAAGGTAGGCAGGGCTAAAAGCGATGGGAAGTAACTGTTTTAAGATCCTATGGGAAGGGTGGCCAAAGCAATAGTGCCACATGTGAATATCTTCCTTATTCACACTCAGACTACTAGCATAGTAACTATTGAAATTATGATTGAAGAATTATAGGCCACATTGCTCATGACCTCTACCAATCACCTTCTTCGTTGGTAGGTCTCGAAAGACGCACGATAAAGAATGGTCGCAGAACACTCAAGGGTTTTAGTGAGATAGCTAATATATAGTAAATTGGCAGATAGCTTGGATAGAAATATGACAAATGACAATGAATGATTTGAAGAAATAAGAACAACTCCTTTTCAAGCAATAATGGGATGGTGCCATCAACTGCTTTGACAATACTGAGTGATGTGTGAGTAACAGAGGAAAAAGATGTTCATGTACCATTTATATGGTTGGTAACTCCTGAGTCAATTACCTAGGGACTACCATCAACAAATATAGTCCTTGACTTCTTTCTCTAGGAATTCAAAAAGTAGGACATGACCAAGAGGTTGTTAGACTGTTCTTCTGTGTGATTGGAGCCACTTTCACAAGAAAAAAAAAACATCTTAACTGCATTGGACCAATTGAAGTAAGTTTCCTCTCTTAAGCTTCTTGAGACTAGGGTTTTGAAATAGTCATTTTACAAACGTTTTGAGAGACACTAGGGGTTATTTGTGAAGAGTGAACAATACCATCTAACGAAGAGGCTTCCATAGCAACACTCGACTACTAAATGCTCCAAAAAATAAAATAAAAAATAACCAAATCTAATACTAGTGCAAATAAAAAAGGGAAAAAAGGGATTTTTTTCCTTCTAAAAATCGCCTACTATTTGTGCCATGGTGAAATAACCGCCTACTTTCCACAAGTTTTTTTTGCACTGCTTACCTTTAAACTGTTAGCCAAAAAGGGCACTTGTTGCTAGTGGCAGTTAGCCTCCCTTGTACGCATTTAGTTTTGTATTTTTAAAATAACAACATTACACTCATTAAAACCCACCTACCTACCCTACGGACACACTTCTTCAAACGAGAGAAACCCATTTTCTCTCACTTTCGTTGTCTTCCCTCTCTCCTTTTGACTGTACGTGGGCCTACTTTGATGTTTGTGAGAAATCTGCCCTGTCCATCTATTCACCAGCTCATGTTAGCGCATGGACCCAAAAATGAGGTAGATGAAAAGTTCAAAATGGTGGGTGTAGGGCATGGACCCAAAAATGAGGTAGATGAAAAGTTCAAAATGGTGGGTGTTTAATCCTCACTCTTTCCTGTCCTTTGGCTCATGGGGCCTATGCCCTAAAATGCGATGGCAAAATAGATGTACGAGGTGGATTTCTCAGTAACATCCTGTGGCTCCATGAATGTTTCAACGATGGGTATTCAATCCCCACTATTTCCTGTTCGTTTGGCCCAATGAGCTTTTGATCAACCTCTTGGGCCCATGCCCCAAAATGAGATGTCAAAACAGATGAACGAGGTGGATCTCTCACAAACATCAACATGGGCCCCCCCCCACTTTTTATGGGCTTCCCTGACCCCTGTGGAGTTATTAAAATCTCCATACAAGCTTGCAACCCAAGGCATGGGGCTGGTTAACGTGCAATCCTAACCTCGACCTACATGGGGCTCACCTTGATGTTCGTGAGAGATCCACCCTGTCCATTTGATTTGCCATCTCATTTTAGGGCATGGACCTAAAATGAGGTAGATCCAAAGCTCAATGTGCCCCCCATGATGCTCCAAAGATGTTTTAACGGTGGCCAATTGGAGCTTTGGATTAGCCTCATTTTTGGGCCCATGATGGACGGGGTGGATTTCTCAATAATATCCTATGCGCCCACGAATGTTTTGACAGTGGACGTTCAAATCTCACTGTTTCCTGTTCGTCTGGCCCACATGATGATAGCGGACAACTGACTAACACACCAAAAGCTCTAGAGCTGATGGGGAAGAACTGGTTTATCCATATATGCAGGCTCTCCTAGGCAAACCCAGGCGAGTCTTCCTCGTGGGCTACCTCGCATCTCACGGGTCTCACCCTGTGTCCATCTTGCATCTCACAGGCCCCACCTTGTGGGCCACCCTACACTGCATCACACATGCCCCAACGTGGAGATACAATGCATCCTTGGAATCGCACTAAGATGCTTCCGCATCATCCACCCACGCCGGTGAGGAGACTCGATCCACTCTGATACCACTTTGATAGCGAACAACTAGCCAACATACCAAAAGCTCTAGAGCTGATGGGGAAGGACTGGTTTATCCCTATGTGCAGGCTCTCCCAGGCAATCACAGGTAAGTCCTCCCCGTGGGCTACCCCGCATCTCACAGGGTCCCATAGTGGGCCCCACCTCTTGGCCATCCTGCATCTCATAGGCCCCATCCCGTGGGCTAGCCCACGCTCATCACACGGGCCCCAGCGTGGAGATACGGTGCATCCTTGGAGTCAAACCAAGCTGCTCCTGCATCACATGAGCTTTGAATTGGCCTCAATTTTGGGCCCATGCCCTAAAATGAGATGGCAAAATAGATGAATGACGTGGATTTCTCACAAACATCAAGGTGGTCCCCACTTTTTATGGGCATCCCTGACCCTTGTGGAGTTACTACATCTCTGTACAAGCTCGCAATCCAAGGCATTGGGTTGATTGACGTGCAATCCCAACCTCGATTGTATGTGGGGCCCACCTTGATGTTTGTGGGAAATCCACCCCATCCGTATGTTTTGCCATCTCATTTTAGGGCATGGGCCAAAAAACGAGGTTGATCCAAAGCTCAAAGTGGGCCACGATGGCCATGAGATGTTTCAATGGCGGGCATTCAATCCCTATTTTTTCGTGTCATTTGGCCAATTGGAGCTTTGGATTAGCTCATTTTTGTGCCCATGCCCTAAAATGAGAGGGCAAAACAGATGGACGGGGTTGGTTTCTCAATTAGTGGTGATTGAACAACTGGTCCAAATCTCAGTTCTCATTCCGTGAGACCCTCTTGGTCCTGCAGGTGGTGGTCATTTAGTCCATGGATTATCAAATGGACGGTGGTAATTAGCTTGATCAAGATTTTCTAGGGTCCTAAACTGTTAAATGGTAGGCATTAAACATAATTTTTTCAGCGAGGTGGTCCACTTCTGTAGTCGATTTAATTGATTTTTGGGCTAATGACCTAAAATGAGCTGGCCAAATGGATGGACAGCATGGGTCATACATTGACAGAAGGGTGGGCCCCACTGATGGACGCACGGGAACCAAAAGATGTCCCATTCCCACCCTTTCGTGCGCTGGCTGGTTGAGGGGTAAAATGGTAGAAAGGGTGCTTCATTAGGGGTAGAAATGTCCTAACAGCCGTTAACGGCTCTTCACTTTTTCGAACCGTCAGTCATAAAATGGTAGAAAGGGTGCTTCATTAGGGGTAGAAATGTCCTAACAGCCATTAATGGCTCTTCACTTTTTCGAACTGTTAGTCAGTCAAAATCGCCTCCTTTTGGAATGTATTTCTAAAGGGTAAGCGGTGTAGAAAGAAGTTGCGGAAAGTAGGTGGTTATTTCACTATGGTGCAAGGAGTAGATGGGTTTTAGAAAAAGTCCCCCCAAAACACACTTTAACAAGGGTTAAGATTTCCACATGAATCAACAATGTAAAAGGGGTCAAATAGTCCAGGCTTCTATAACTGAGAATGGACAATTGGACACCAAATCCTTGAACAACTCTCAAAAATCAGCTTTCACAAATGGATTTAGCACTGAAAACCGACCAGGGGGCCAAAAAACGAGGTCTGGATTCGATGAGATCTGAAGAATCAAAGGTTGGGATCCAAACTCGATTCTCTTTCAGAAAAATAGAAAAAATGTAAATGAACCGTATAAAACCCAAATCAGTTCCAAATAGATGCATAAATCATCACAAATCTCCCTTTATCTGAATCTATCTTCTAACCCTTTGATACGAAGTGGGCCTCACTGGCCAGTCGCGATCGTACGATCTTCAGTAAACAGGCCAGGTCAAGGATCTATGCCCTGGTACCATAATAAGGAAAAGGGCATGTTGCTGAGGGAGAATGCGGCTAAGAAGAAGTGGGATTTGGAATTTGGATGAATAATCTTCATAATCTTCATTCCTTCACCTTGAGAGAAGGGGAAATATACAGCTGTTATATAATTGCAGTACTTCTGTAATATGGTAATCCTAGGGAACACTAATTTACATTGTTTAGAAGAGCTCAGCATGACACTGAAGGAGACTGGTGTCACTGGTGTCTTTTCCTCACCAATAATGAAGGTGTGCTCAGATGCTGTGGTTGGGGCCTTATAGGAATGAATGATTGGTGAAACATGATTTGTAAAGCTTACCCCAAATAGCTTAGATATGGCAATTATAATGATTATGGTGATGATGACCATATTACATGGGGAGGTATATAAATTTGTACAACAATTCAATATGTTCAAACAATATTCGGAACCTTGTTCTCCATAAAGCTACGATCTTCACAATTGTTTCCTGCCTGTTTATGATTTGTATTCCCCCGAATTTTTCTTACCTTTTCTTTTGTTCCAATGAATGGTTTCCTTGCTTCTATCACAACCATAGACCGTCGGTAGAAATAAAGATACTTGAGCATTGATGGATCTGGAAAAGTTAGCATGTCAGATATCTTATAAGAGATCTAGCTCCATCCCCAATGGAATCTTTTGGCATCTCCATATCTTAGAATCTCCCTTGTGCAGTTGAAATGGAACTGTTCTCTCCCATGCATTTGTTGTCCATTGCCTTCTTCATCGGTTTAGCTTGGGCATTTCCTCTTGATTTTTGTAAGCCACAAAGTCTTTGACTCTAGCAAGCTGAAACATGTTCCCTAACAAATTTACTTGCAGAGGGTGAATTGTAAAGTAATTGAATCATAAACGTGGTCAATAAGAAATAGACAAGCAGATGCACCCCTTATTAACTTGATTTGGTTTTCTACCATATCTACTCACCATCCAGTTTTTGTTTGTTATTCTCACATATTCTTCAAGCAGTAGGTTATATGTGTGTGAGCCTGTGCTCGGATGCTTATTGGATGTATGTGCCCTAGAAAGCCAATCATTCTTTTGAAAATCCAACAGCATGTGCATGCACACACATGTGCTTGTGTCCATATGTGCATGCATGTGTATGTAGCGTGCCTTTGTTGGTGTGCATGCGTGCACCTGAGTGTGAGGGAATCTTAATGTTCTATTGGAGCCGAATGTTTTTATCTGCACTAGCCTTTTTATTTTAATTTTCATACCTGCTGGTTACCATTAGTTTTTCTAACTACTTGCAGGTATGTGTTCTCTGTGGTTATGGTGGCGGAGCCATGACTCGGGCACTAAGGAGTCGTAGCATTGTGAAAAGCCTGCTGGAGGCATGGAAAGTTGGTGAAGGAACCAAGTCCATTATTTCCATTGCCTCATTTGAAACTGTGCAGGTTGAGTTGGGCCTATTGAATCCTACCTCAAAAGATGAAACCTCTTTACTCGACTGAACGCGACTCACTTCCTGTCATGAGGCCCATGAATATTGAACCATTACCTAGAGCTGTGTTGAAAATGGATTTTCAGAAAGACTCTGATATCCTAACCAATTCAAACAGCTCTGTGGGTAATTTTCAAGTACATAATACCATAACTGCAGGTGTACTTGATCCAACTGCTACTCAGTGGGTACATATGGTTTGTGGGCTCTGGACACCAGGGACACGGTGCCCAAATGTTGACACTATGAGTACCTTTGATGTATCTGGTGCTTCAAGTCCTGAAAAGATTATGGTAAGTGCTGAAATATACTACACGTATTTTAAGAGCTAGCTTAGTGAGATTTCTTCCTTTAGGTATAATTGTAGTCATTGTGGATCTCATCATCATCAGAAATGCACTCTTATAGTTGGTGAAATGCTTTTCTGCATACAATGGCTCCCTTTTATTCTGGTCATTATGATCATTATGTTGTACTGATGCTGTGTTATGACAATGATTTATTTTTTCAGGTGTGTTCAATGTGCAACCGTCCTGGGGGATTATGTATACAGTGCAGGGTTGTGAATTGCTCTGTCCATTTTCATCCTTGGTGTGCACACCAAAAGGTTACACGTCCAACCCTTCTAGTTTTATAGTTCCAGAAAAGAGAAAATTACACTTAACCTGCCCCTTTCTTATGACTAATTATTAAATACCCCCCATAGTTATTAAAACATAAATAAACTCTCTTAACTATCATAAACACTAAACAAATCCAATTATAAGTCCAAAACTAATCCTTGACCATCAAGTGGTCACAATGATGTCCATTGGGCCCACATGGGCCATGGTCACGATCCGATGACAATTTGACTGTTGGATGATGGGTGGCCAAAACTGATGTCGCTCGATCATGATCCAATGGTTGAAAATGTCAAAACATGGTCTGTTGCCATCCTCGACAAGTACTCTCAAGACGATCCGGACCTAGTGGGCCCCATATATGGCTTGTCCATGCATAACAATATAGGTGCTCTCCTCCGCCTCCTCTTGTACACTCGCACAGTAGGAGATTGAGCATGGATGTCCTCATCAACTCCCCTCGGCTGAGAAGAGTTTGCCTCTGGCAGACTAAAACTCCTGTAACGCTCATATATGTCTAGGTCCAATTGTTGTAGCTCTGTCTCGGTAATCCACATGCTATCTGAAATCGGTCGATTCCTCCATTTGACGAGGAATTTCTGAAAACCCCCATCATGAGTGGAGATCGCTTGCTCATCCAATGTCTTCAACTTGGTTACTTTGAGCTGGTAATGATGGTAATGGTGGTAGAGGCTGAGATGATGGGTCAAGTAGAGGCCAAGGATTAGGTACTATGTTAGGGTCCGTACGAGGGTCTGAAGTAAGCCAGATGAAGACGAAATAGAACCCTGGTAGTGCACCAAATCTTCCACATTGAATGTAGGACTAATCCCAATGGAAGGTGGAAGTTCCACAACATACGCATTAGGGCTCAATTTTTGTAGTATTTTGTATGGCCCTACGATATGTGCTTGTAATTTTCTCATGGCTCCTTGCGGAAACCGCTCAGGCCTGATTCAAACCATTACAGTCTCCCACTTGGAATTTTTGAAATCTGCGATGGGAGTCAGCAAAGGCCTCGTACTTTTCATTGCTTAAATTAATTCGTTTCCTGATCTCGCTATGCAAATCATGTATGTGACGTGCAAACTCATGTGCTGACTTAGAGGGTCTATGGGACACCGACGTAGGTATGGGATCTACTGGCTTCCTAGGTTTGTATTCATGAACAACTTTAAATGGACTCATGCCTATGATCCCATTGATGGAACTATTATACACTAACTCAGTTATAGGTGTCACGGTATCCCAAGTTCTGACATGATCCCCCACAAGACACTTAAGCAGGTTTCCAAGACTCCTATTGACGACCTTAGTTTGACCATCTGTTTGATGATTATAGGCAGATGAAAATTGCCTTGTCCCCGACATATGCCATAGTGTCTTCCAAAAATAGCTCATAAAGCGCACATCGCGATCAGACACTGGTCTTAGGCATACCATGTAAGCGCATTACCTCCCCAAAAAAGAGTTTAGCAATGTTGGATGCATCTGACGTTTTGGAGCACGAGATGAAGTGGGCCATTTTGGGAAAACGGTCCATAACTACAAAGATGGAATCGTGCCTCTTGATAGTCTTTGGTAAGCCTAGCATGAAATCCATACTAATATCCTGCTACGGAGCATGTGACACTGGTAAAGGCGTGTACAATCTTGTATTTTACCTCTTTTGCTTCGCCAACTGACAAGTCCTGATTTGCCTAACTATCTTGGCTACGTCTCTCTTGAGACTTGGCCAATAGAATCTCTCTTCCACCAGGTTAATGGTCTTGTCTCTCCCAAAATGACCTGCTACTCCTCCAGCGTGAGTTCCCAAACTAGGAAATCATGGAGGGAAGTATGGGGAATGTAGAGCCTGTCACCCTTAAATAAGAAATCATCCATGATGACAAACCCGTGACTATCACGCGACTGACCATTTCCCAAAGACACATACAACTCTCCCAAATCTGGGCATGTAGGATATTATCCTTTGAGCTACTCAAACCCAGTCACTTCCGCACTCATACTCTGAAGTAGCGCTACACGGCGGCTCAGGGCATCGGCTAGTTTGTTCTCGACCCCGACTTTGTGCTTTAGAACAAAAGCGTACTCCTGAAGAAATTGGACCCATTTAGCATGCCTTGGGTTTAGTTTCTTTTGGAAGTTAAGGTAGTGTAAAGCCTTGTGGTTAGAAAACAAGAAAAAATCTTGCACTAAGAGATAATGTCGCCAATGGTGCAATGATTGCACTACCGCATAAAACTCCATGTGATAAGTGGAATATCTTTGTTTAGCTTCATTCAGCTTTTCACTAAAATAAGCTACTGGATGTCCTTCCTGATTCAGTATTCCACCTATACCAACCCCTGACACGTCACATGCAACTTCAAAGACTTTGGAGAAATCAGGGAGACACATGACAAGAGTCTCTATCATCTTAATTTTAACCTCCTTGAAAGCCTTTGATGCTACTTTGGTCCATTGAAACTCCCCCTTTTTGATGCAGTTAGTGATGGGAGCCATGATGGAACTGAATCCCCTGATGATCCGCCTATAAAATGTAGCTTAGCCGTGAAAACTACGCACATCATGTATATTCCGCGGTTCAGGCCAACTAATATGGCCTTAACTTTCTCGGGGTTTGCTTACATACCCTTGAACGACACGATAAACCCTAAGAAGATAACTTTATGTGTCATGAACATACACTTCTTCAGGTTTGCAAATAACTTCTCAGCCCTTAGGATCCTGTAAACTTGTCTCAAGTGGTTGAGATGTTGTTTTTTAATTGTACTATAAATGAGAATATCGTCATAGTATACCACTAGGAGCTTGCCTATAAAAGGCCTCAACACTTGGGTCATCACCCTCATGAATGTACTTGGGGAGTTTGTCAAGCCGAAAGGCATGACTAATCACTCGTACAACCTATCCTTTGTTTTGAACGTCGTCTTCTACTCATCTCCTGGGCGTATGCGAATTTGCTGATACCCACTCTTGAGATCGATCTTGGAAAAGATGGTGGCACCTGCCATCGTGTCTAACATATCATCAAGACGTGGTATGGGAAACCGGTACTTGATCGTGATCTTGTTGATGGCTCTACTGTCCACACACATGCTTCACGTGCCATCTTTCTTGGGCGTGAGAAGGGCGGGCGCGACGCACGTGCTCATACTTTCTTGAATGAATCCTTTTCTCAGGAGCTCTTCAACTTGCCTTTTTAACACCGCATGCTTCGTGGGATTCATTCGATAACGCGGGAGGTTTTGTAGAGTTGAGCCTACTATGAGATCAATGACATGTTGAATGTCTCACACAGGTGGAAGTTCATCCAGAAGGTCTTCAGGAAAAACATCCTTGAACTCCTCCATCACCGGAATCACTTTAGGGGATAACACTACTTCAACCTTGGGTGTGGCTTCCCTAGCCACAAGGGCATACACCTCAGATTCAGTTTTAGTCTCTCTTTCAAATTCTTTGGCGTTTATGATGTGTAGAGACTTAGGCTGGGGTTTCTTCACATCCTTCTGGTCACCCCTCTTGGCATTTTCTTTCTTATCTGGGGTGCTCTTGGGTGGCATAGGTTTCAAGACAGTTCTCTTGCCTTCGTACATGAACGAACACGTTTTTGAACGCCCAAATAACGTTACGTCCTTGTTGTATAACCAAGGCCCACCTAAAATGATGTGTCCAACATCCATAGGCAACACATCATATGGCAGCGTGTCTTTGTAAGATCCGAATTGGATGGGAATGAGAAACTGTTGAGACACTGGAATAGAGAATGCGTCAACCCAAGCAATACGATATGGTTGCGGATGAGGAAGAGGCTTTAACCCTAGGCGAGTCACAATGTTCGCTGAGACCACGTTTGTACAACTGCCACTATCTATAATCACTTTGCAACTCTTATCTTCACACTTGATATAAGTTTGGAAGATGACAATTTTACGCCAATCATTGTTCTCCTTAGCCAGTGCTAAGGCACATCGGACGATTGCTGGAGGAACGGGCTCAGGCTCCTTAGCCAAGGCTAAGGAGACACGAGTAAGTGCGAGAGGAACATTCTCATGCTCATCAACGTCCTCGTCGTTGGGACTCACCTCAGGTTCGTAGACCTCTTCATCTTCAAATCTACCTTGCTCATCCTTATCAATCTCGCCAATCACAAGTGCCTTGCCTGGCTCTCTGGTAGGACATTGTTGAGCGAAGTGGCCAAACTCTCTGCACCTGTAACATTGTGTAGACCCATAGGGCTGCAAGCTAGTGCTAGCCACTCCCTTACCCTTTACATCCTTAGAGTTGGATTGAGAAGCAGTAAAGGGGTTGGATTGACTTCCAAGGTTAGATTTAGCTCCTTGGGGAGCAACCCTCCTAATGGAATTGCAAAGAGTCCAAACAACGTCCAAAGTGTGACTTGAGGTAAAGCTCAATGTTTTGTGCCAGTTGATACATGTGGTCTAGAGTGTCGACATCACAAGACGAGTTCTCGTTGAATATCGGATCAGAGGCCTGATTTAAACCGTGAGAGTGTGACTTTCGGGTCCTCCTCAACATTGCATCACATCATAAATTCCTCAAACTTCGTGATGTAATCCAACACAGGCATTGCTCCTTGGCGAAAAGATTGCCATTGATCTAGAAGCCTTTGACGGTAGGAGAGAGGGAGATACTTTTCCTTCAGTAACTCTTTCATCTCAACCCAGTGTGCGACTAGGGCATCTTTATATCTCTCAATCCTACGTTTTGTATTTGTCCAAAACAGTTTGGCCTGGCCCACTAGCTTCATTTGCAAACCTCACCCGACGGGCATCAAACATATCATACCACTCAAAATAGTGGTCCATGTCTAACAACCAATCAAGGAAAGCCTTTGGGTCCAGGCGACCATTGAAACTTGGGGCCTCGACCTTCACGCATTTCATGGCATGAGCGTTTGGATCGTGTCGACTGTGATGCTCATCACGTTGTGGCGACACATTTGCTTTGCTACGACCAACTCCTTGGCCACGACCATGTACTTTTCCTTCTAGTTGCTCTCCCACTTGAGATTGGACATCGTCCCCAATGTCGGGGTTTGTCGGTAGGGAGGCTTCTAGTTGTTGGACTTGCACAGTGGTGGTGGTCAACTGTGTGGCTGTGGTCCTATTGTGCGCTTCAATTGCTGTTAGACCAATGTTGTCAAATCACATAAAATCGCATAAGCCATCAGACTGTGCTGATCACTCGATCGCATAAGCGATCGCTTAGGCTAATGGCTTTTTTTTTTTTTTTGAAAATTAAAAAAATGGTAAAAAAATAGAAAAAAATTCTAAAAAATTAAGAAAAACTATGTATAATTACTACAAGTGATTGGATTGGGTTTATTTACTTATTTCATTGTAGTTTGACTATTAGGCCATCTATTTGTTGAGTTGTATTATATTATATATAACATGACAAATTTAAAGAATCAACAAGTTACACTAAGAAAGAATTAATTATTGAAAACTACAAATATAGAAATTGTATTGATAACTTGAATCTTGATGATTTGATGCATACAATACGAGTTACAAGTTACAACTTATTACAATCTACTAGAAACTTGATTGTTGGCCATTATGCAAATTTAGAAGAAACTTGACTATTGGCCATTATGCCATGGCATGCTAAAGTATGCCATGATTATGTGATTATGCCATTGCATAATCATGGCATACTTCCTGTATGGCATATGCGACCATGGCATAAGCGATCTAAGCCCTGGTATGCGATTATGCGATCGCATAATCCCTTATGCGACCTCGCATGACAACACCGCGTTAGACGCTTATTGATGGCGTTAAGGGCCTAAGCTATCTGCTCTAAGTTCATTGTAGGATGCAGACCAAAACCACGCCCGGTACGGGTGGGTATGAACTAGGGGGTGCCAAGTTACCTAGACCGAACACCCTTAAACTATGGACAATGGAATGTATTGCGACGTGCAATGGGGATATGGGATGCAACCTAGATGATAACACAAGATACTAGAACCCTAAAAGACGTATTTCCTAACCTGGATGCAATGTTGTGACGCACCAACGACACTATTCTGAAAATTCAGCAGGCTGCAAACCTGAAAATACCACTCTAAAATTTCAGCATTAAGACATTAGAAATTGCCAAGCTGAAAAGCCACTGATAGTACAATCTGAATGTATAACTGAAAATCAGCAATAGTGTAGGCCTAAAAACTCCTACAAAATTCAGCAAGATGACTCTAGACTCGACCAACAAAAGACATGCTATCGCCCTATGCTAAACCTATGTTCTCTGATACCAAATTTGATGCAGGACCGATGCATACAACTAGATGATGAGCGAAGATCAATTGACAAATTAATATAAACAATTAAAAACCCACAAAGTATGCTAAAATCATCACACACATCAATTTCCAAAACGAAACACCATGAATCATTCAAGTACTAAATCACATGCACGTCCCACAAAACTATCAAATACCCCAAAGCTAGGATCTAATGGATGTGAGAACATCCACATAGCATAGGAAGGGCCTAGGTCAAAGGGAAGAGGGGTAGCACTAGTTAGGATTTGGAAATTTTGGGTGTGGGCAAATCTAGGGTTTTGGGGAAATTGGGGATTTTATGATTAGGGTTTGAGAAGTGAGGGTTTTGGGGTAAGAGAGAAAAAAGGTCAAAGGATCAAGGTGGGGCCAATCGGTCAGCTTGTGGGGGCCCACCCTTGTGGTTGTACGGTCTCACGTGCGACAGATGTGGGCTTAGGGTGGCTCCCACGTGCGGGAAAGATGATGAAGAGGGTGGGTTGTGGCTTGGTTGTAGGAAGAAGGTGAATGGGAAGAATCTCAACGTACCTTGATGATGAAGAGATGATAAAAAGGAGAAACTAGAATCACACACTCTTGTTGTTGGGAGAAAGGCCTCACACCGATCTCTCTTCCAAATCACATGGAAGTTTTTTTCAAGTCACATGAAGAAGTAGAAGAAGAAAAGAAGGTTTTCTCTCTCTAAAAAAAAACTCTTATTTCCACCATATGGGTTACACGTCCAACCGTTCTAGTTTTATAGTTCCAGAAAAGAGAAAATTACACTTAACTGCCCCTTTCTGATGACTAATTATTAAATACTTCCCATAGTTATTAAAACATAAATAAACTCTCTTAACTACCATAAAGACTAAACAAATCCAAATGTAGATCCAAAACTAATCCTAGACCATCGCCCACATTGGCCATTGTCGTGATCTAATGGTCCGATGATGGCTCACCAAAACGGATGTCACTCGATCACGATCCAATGGTTGAAAATGTCAAAACTTGGTCCGATGCCATCCTCGACAAGTACTCTCAAGAGAATCCGGACCTAGTGGGCCCCATATATGGCTCGTCCATCTACAACGATATAGGTGCTCTCCGCTGCCTCCTCTCGTACAGTCGCATAGTAAGAGATCGAGCATGATGTCCTCATCACACTATTTCTTTACTCTCTGTTGTCTAGATCTTGTTGGTCATTCCCTAAGCTCTCCCTGGGATTTCAAAAGAGTGCAATGGGTATTCCATAGTGATTGAAGAGCTGCAATTCGCTTGTTGTGTAAATTAGTTGGACGTTCTTCCTTGTATAATGGATTGCAAAACCTGTTACTTCTCTTGGCTAATGGCTAGGGCTGTATCTTGAGCTTGGCTCAACCTTCTTAGGGTATCGTCCCTGCTTTGAATTATACTCCGGACTCCTCTTGCTTACCGTTTATACTTGCTAACATTTTGAAACACACGCTTCCCCTATCTCAACCCGACTGGGCCAACTGATCTCTATCTCATGTTAGGTTAGATTTTGGGTTGGATCTTTTGTAACCTAATCTAAACAGAGATAAGGGTCAGCTTGGGTGATCACCAGACCTGATCGGATCCAAATATGCATTCACAATTTGACCCAACTGGACAAGGCTCCAATCTAGAAGAGTTTCGGGTCATTTGCATTGGGTATCTTCATATCAATGTCTGAATAAGATTTAAGTATACAAATTCAGAAATTCGGATTTGGTCAGGTTGATACGGTTTGTGTAATATGAAAATGGGTCAGGTCAGGTGGCTTGACGTTTTGGAGTTCATCCATACCAATGACAATAGGAGCATCTTAATATTTCTTATTCGGACGGAAAAACAAATTTCTTGGTTTTGTTGGTAACCAAGGAAGACGTGGGAAGCTACATTTTTTTTGTTATCCTAATTGGTCTGTTAATTCACTTCTAAATCTAGTCAATATTTATGCCAAACTGGTTTACTTATGAACTCCATAAGCAATGTTATTTCGTGAATTGGTTACACTCACTAAAGCCAATATTGAAAATGTTTGCATTGATGAGACAATCCTTTTGACCCACGATTCCTTGCCATTACACTAGTGCTCTCATCATCATCATCATCATCATCATCATCATCATCATAATGATTATATTTTTGGTAAAACTATCATTAACTCTGTTGCTTTTGATCATTCTTACATAATATTCTTGTTAATTTGCTTTGGTAATACCACCTGTTCTTAAACATGTAATGGACATAGAGCTGAGAAATGAGAGAAACGAAGAGGAGAAAGAGAGGGGACTGCAATAGCCTCCGCATGCCCCCACCTCTATTCTTTATTAGATTACAAGTATGCCTTTGATGCTTTAAGTCATTGTAGTACATCAGCCCAATGGATGTAAGACTCAACCCAACACATGTTTAGGCCCAAAAGTCAAATAAAATCACATAAGAACTGAAGTTGGCCCACTAGACCACACATGTGACACGTTGGACCACACGTGTGATCAATATGTGCCATCAACATTCCCCCTCAAGCTGTAGCATGCATAGTCATGAATGTGCAGCTTGAGAAAGAAGTGATCTTAATGAACACAAGTTAGAGCCTTCGTAAATTTATCTGCCACTTTATCTTGAGACTTGACAAACGACATGCATATTTCCTTGCTAGCAACCTTCTCCCTAATGAAGTGACAGCCTACTTTGATGTGCTTGCTACTTTCATTATAAACTGGGTTGTTAGCAATGTGAGAACAACTTGATTATCACAATACAATCTTATGAGGATATCAACCATGAACTCGAGTTCGCACATTAACGTCTTCAGCCAAATTAATTCACATGATGCACGGGCCATTCCTTATATTCTACCTCATTGCTTGAATGAGTAACTATGCTTTGCTTCATACTTCTCCATGTAATAAGATTGCTAGCTACAAAAGTATTTAACCCATCATAGACTACCTATTGGATGGAGATTGAGCTAGCCCTATCTGCATCAGAATATCCTTCTACCCGGATATAGCCATTTAGCTTATAGAGAATAACACGATTAGGAGGTTCCTTCAAATATATGAGGATGCGAAGCACGACCTTCATATGAGGAGTATGAGGAGCCTGCATGAATTGACTAACTACACTGACTAAATAAGTTATATTTAGTTGGGTAATCGTTAAGTAGATTAGTTTTCCAATTAGTCGGAGATATCTCCATAGATCATTAAACAGTTCTCGTACGATCCACACTTAACTTTTGATTTGTATCCATGGGGTTTCGGCAGGCTTGTCTCCCAAAAGACTCGTTTCTTCCAATAAATCTGTCACATACTTTCGTTGTGAGAACTGACAAGTTAATGCCCACCTTTGACTTTGCCACCTCAATACCCAAGAAGTATTGAAGGCGGCCAAAATCCTTTGTATAAAAGTGATGTTGTAAGAACTTTTCAACTAGTTACTACCTTACTATCGCTATTGGTGATGATGATATCATCCACATAGATAACCAACACAATAGCTACCTGCCTTAAGTCGTCTTACAAAGATAGAGTTGTCATCTTGGCTATGCTTCACCCCAAACTCAAATACCACCTTAGTGAAATTGTCGAACCAAGCTTGTGGAGATTATTTTTAAGTCATAGATTGGCTTCTTAAGGTTGCATACTTCGTTGGACTCCCCCTCAGCAATAAAGGCAAGCAATTATCTCCATATAGACTTCTTCAACAAGATGTCCATGAAGAAAGGGCATTCTTTGTATCAAGTTGAGACAACAACCAATCCAAATTTGCAACAACTGGAGACAACAACATGTACAGAGTGAAGTTTGGTCATCAGAGAAAAAGTCTTTGAGTATTCAACTCTTAGGATCTGAGAATATCCTTTTGCAACTAATCAAGCTTTTCTATACTCAACTTGACGCTTTCCTGCAGGTAGCCCAATTAATGTCCAAGTTTAATTTTGATAGAGTGTAACCATCTCTTATTCCATAGCACATTTTCACCCATTATTGTTGAGAGCCCTTTGAAAAGATTCAAGGAGTAGATATGGATGACAAAGACAAGCAAAATGTCGAAATGAATGAGATAAGTTAGCAAAGGAAAGAAAATGAAATATAGGATGTTGAGTGCAAAAACATATACCCTTACAAAGGGCGATAGACAAGTCACCTTCATTTAATAGTATCGATAAAGACTCGAAGGAATGTTCTTCCGATAGAGCAGAGGCATTGATAGAGGACATGTATGTGAGTGCTCCATCTCCTCTCTTGGAATGTCTAGAGTAGACCTGTAAAGGCGGATCTACACATTGTAAAAGAACTTGTTCCGTTAATGAGGTTGTGTTTGGCATACTGGGTAGAGTGGTAGAGTCTTCTTTAAATTGCAATGACTGTCCTCCCTTAGAGAAATATGGAGTAGGTTCAAAGAAGGTAACAACGACGGGCACATAACATCTCAGAGTAACATCATTATAACATTTGTATCTTCGTTAGGTATGAGAATACCCAAGAAAAATGTACTTCATAGCTTTTGGTTCACATGTTTTAAGGACATGATCAAACTGATGCACAAAACACATACAAACATATACCTTAGTAGAAATTGAAAACATTTGACTATGAGGCTATAAGATAGAGAAAGGAGATTTTGCATTTAAGATTGATGAAGGCATCCGATTTATTAGATACTATGCAGTCGGAACTATGCTACTTCAAAATGTTTTCGGAACCTTCTTATTTAACATTAATTCCCTAGCGTCCTCAAGTAAATGTTGATTCTTGGGTTTTGCTACTCTATTTTTTTTTGTGGTGTGTGCATATGAAGTTTGGTGAATAATGAGCTGGGATGGGATATTAGAGCAAAGTCATGAGATGCATATTCCCTAGCATTGTCTAAATGTAAAATACACATGTTAGCATCGAATTGAGTTTATACCAGCATATGAAATTCCTTAAAACAAGAGAACACTTCAGAACAATCCTTCATTAAGTATAATGATGTCATTCTAGATCAATCATCCACAAACACAATAAAATATTCAAAATAAGATAAACTAGTAACTTCAACTAGACTCAAAATTATGACTTCTTTTATCCACATGAGGAAGAAATGACACTCTATGATGCTTTTTTAACTCAGAAGCCTCACACTCTAGCCTAGACACATACGACAATGATGGGACAAGACTCTTTATACTACTTAGGAGGAATGACCAAGCCTGGAATGCCACTGATGAGGAGAGGCATCTGTTCATAACGCAACTTTAGTTATTCCACTGTTGAGGTAATAGTCCATTTACTTTGTCCTCCAATCATTCTCCCAGTCTTTAGATCTCCTAATTCACAATAGGAAGGATAGAATTTGACAGAACAATTTAAAGATTTTGTTAGTTTAGTCACTGAAAATAAACTCAAAGGAAATTTAGGAATATAGAGTATTGATGGTTATGAAAGAGTTGGGGTAGGACGAGTAGTAACCACCTAGATACATCGGTTGAAGTACTTCCACTAATGTTATGGAGGGAATGGATGAAAACTAGACTAGCCAAGAGGATATGTTGTGTTTACTAATTATATGATCGGAAGCTCCAGAGTCGATGATTTAAGAAACACTCGCAAAAGAAGCAAGACAAATTATATTTGATTAAGCAATAGTAGCTGAGGAGGATGAGCCATGAGTGGAGCGATCTTTCAGAAGCTTGGCATACTATTCCTTGGACAATGTAATTATGTCACCTAAAGTATTTGGGTTAAGAATCATCTTCTGAATGGTGGACTTGATTTGCCCAAGCCGGTTTACCAACAAGATCCCAATATTTATTAGCTATGTGGTTATTGAGACCACAATAAGTACACTGCTGATTACCACGATCACCACCAAAATTTGTGCTAGGACCACCTCATGTATTCCCTGCCTCCAAAACGACCTCCCCTAAAATCTCTACCACCAAACTGTCTGCCACGACCACGACCACCTTGACTTCCCCCATCTCCTTTCCCATATGCCGATTTATCACATGAGGATGAACTTCGTGCATTTATACTATTCGTACGCTAAACTTAGGCAAATGCTTCCTTGGTAGATGGAATCTCGCTACCTTTAAAGATCTAAGCTCTCACAGGCTTAAGCTTATGACGAAAACCAAAGAGGAATTTAGCAACACGGAATTCCTCCCTTTGGTGTCATATAGTCTCATAATCTTCGACAATGGTTGGTAAACATTCAATTCTTCTCACATGCCTCTCAAGGTTGAGTAAATACTCTCATACACTTTTATCTCCTTGTTGGAGAGGAAAAATATTTTGGAGTAACTCGTAGATGCGGGTTGAGCTTTTTCTCACCCAAATACATCTCCTATCAAGTTTTGCCACACTTCTTTAGTTGTCTTGAAGAAGATCACATTCACATTGATGTGAGGTCCCATACTATTTCACAACAACGCTCTAATCTGTGTATCTTCTGCCACCCAATCTTCATATTCTGTTGAGTCTTCTGGAAGCTACGGGGAAGTAAAAGACTTTTAACTCTCTCACCCACAAGAAGAACTTCTACAGATGTGGTCCACCGTAGGTAATTTGCTCCATTAAGTTGTTGTCGATGTGATTTGCAGATTCATTGACGTGGCTGGAGACAAGAGATTACTCCTGGCTTCATTCTTGACATCCATATCCTAGAGAAATAAAGAAATTGAACACACAGGGGAAGAACTTTTCAACATAATCTTACCAAGCACACACTTCAGGATGACATATATCCATGAACACAATCAATCGGGAACATTAGTTGCATTGCGTCTTTCACTTACAGACGATCTCCTATGTTGGCCATCAACAACTTCCACACCCAACCATTGTCTTGAAGTCTGACCCTTTTCTTCAAATCTGCCCGTAAATCTGTCTATAGATGCACAAGGGCCCACTTTGACCTATCAAAGTGGTCGAATATGAAAGTGGGCCTCACACCTTCACAGAACATGATTATACCACTCGCCAAGTGGTGGTGCAACGAGGGAATGGATTTAGGTTAGATCAGCCCCAAACATGTTAGGATACCACCACAAGAAGAAAGAAGAAGAGAAGAAGAAATGGGAGAAAAAGGAGATTGAGACAAGGTTTTGGATCAACGGCGCTTTGATGCCATGTTCTTAAACATGTAATGGAGAGAGGAAGAGGAGAAATGAGAGAAGAAGAGAAGAAGAGGAGAGAGGGAACTGCAATAGCCTCCACACATGTCCACCTCTATTCTTTAGATTAGGACTTCATTAATTAATGTAAAGTTACAAGTATGCCCTTCGCCCTTAAAGTCATTGTAGTACGTCAGCTCATGGGCCTAAGACTTAACCCAACACATGTTTAGGCCCAAAAACAAACCAAATCACATGAGAACCGAAGTTGGCCCACTAGATCACACGCGTGATCAATATGGGCCATCAACACCACCCTTAAAAAATATTAAACCTCAGTCTGTTCTTGTTTGATGCTTGTGTTTATCCAACTATTCCTTCTTTGTACTTTCTGAAAGCAACATTTGCTAATTATGCAATATATGAAGTTAATATTGTTTTGGATGTTTTGGAATCTTTAGCTGCTCATTTTATGTGCTGCAGTTTTTTCTAGCTGTCAAATCGAAAATTACCTACTCTCTCATTATCTTTTTTTCTCTCTCTCTCTCTCTCTCTCTCATCATCTTATATTGGTTTATTGGATTAGTTTGTTTGGGTGACAATGATCAATTTGTGTTGTGATTGATGCATTGGTTCATCCACTTGTTGCCCTGCACTTGTTTCTTCTTTATCATGCATTACCGAGAAGTAAAGAAAGTGAAAATGATATCATTAGTACATCATAAAAGTTATTATAGTATTTGTTCTAGCTTTGATAGTTTGTCCACATTTCAGGGTTTATTACAAAGTGAGATCGAAGGTAATGATGATGAAAATGTTGGTTTCTATGGGAGATGTATGGTTCATGCAACAAATCGTGATTGTCATGCCGATAATCTTTTGGTTGCTAAACTAGAAAGCTGTGGAGAACAGGAATTCACTTGCGCACGTACAGAGGTATTGCCATGCTGTCTAGCCTAGTTTTCTTTACCACCATGTATTAGAATACCATAGAAATAAACTTCTGTATTTTGATATTTTTAACCTTTTGAAATAGGGTTACAAGGGCCGTAAAAAGGGAGAAGGGTTCAGGAATGATTTTCATGGACAGTCCGGTGACAACAATGGATGCCTGGTTACTCAGGAGCAGATAAATGCATGGCTTCACATCAATGGGCAAAAGGCATGCATTAAAGGGCTTGTAAAACCACCAGCATCAGATATTGAGTATGATTGTCGGGTATATTTCAAACTGCTAACAGAAATTTCCTTTTTTTTTTTCTTTACCATTTTTTATTTACTGCCAGGATAATCTTTTTTTTTTTTTTGCCTCTACATCTTTATTGGCAACTGCCATGATAAGTTTTGGATAACTTTCAAACAAAGTTGTGTTGCATCAAACTTGTTTCTATGTTTAGCGTTTGCATAAAGCATCATCAAAATTAGGTCGTTATCTTTCAATACATGCATATATAAGTGACAGCTTGGTGTTAAGTGTTTAAGCCAGCTGCACTACAAAGCCAATGGAAACCCCAAAGAAGGTTGTCACTTACATTGTAAGCATCCACTTCACACGGATGTCTTATGTTAATGCTTGAGCGCACAAGAATCAAAATGAATATCAAACACAAGAGACCTTGTCCATAAGTCCTCAATGTGGCGTCAAGTCTTGAACAATTGGTGTTAAGGCCTGGATGAATAGTGCTAGAAAGCCTAGTGTTGAATGCAGAAATCGTTGTTAAACTTCTGCCCAAGTGTCGCCACCAAAATGTTCGCACTTCCACATTCCGTTGTGTTAGGCGGCACAAAATATGTAGTAGGTTGGCATTTTTACTAGGATTTAGCCTAAGCAAGGGTCACCCCAGCATTATGAGTGTTACAACTTCTGAACCAATCACTAATGACACCTTATCACTCTGAGTTGTAACGACCGTTACAGAAAAAATTGATGTACGTCCATAACATGTTTTCTTAAAAGAAAGAAAAAAAAGGCCATTATGGTCTGTATTGTGACAATAACAGTGGTGGCTGTTACAGTCAGTATTATTGTTACCTAATTAATACCTTGGGCACGGAAAACTAGGCATTTCCATCCTTTTTTCGACTGTCCACACTCAACCTCCAAGATCCATGTCTTAGGAGTCAATCATACATGAACGACACATGGAGACATGCTTTCCTGAATTAACCCTTTTGTAGCAACTTAGTGATTTGTTGGTAGAGCTTCCAAAAGACTTCTTCTCAAGGCCTCACCTTGTTACAAAGACACCAAGGCCCGAATTTTTGTGTATAAAGACTTCACTTCAAATTTGCCGGAAGGGGATGTACTCTAAACCAAGGAGTCCCTTAAAGTTGGAAAAGGATAAATATTTTGGAGCCTTTTCAACAATCTAACAAATTCCTCTTCTTCTTCATCTATTAGGTCCCTCCAACATGGAGGACACCATGATCCCCCTCCCCCTGTTGGATGAAAAACATTTGGCCACTAAAATATCTTTTACCGGGATAATCTTGCTAGATAAGGGAAATCTACCTCCAAATGCTTGTCTCCACACCATGAATCCTTCCAAAACCGAATCTGGGATCCATCCCCAAGGGAAAAATTAGACCAGATCTAACCGTCGGTGCCACTGACATGATGGCCTTCCAGATTCCTAAATCTCGGTAATGCGAAGATTTTGTAGCCTCCCAACCCCCCTCTTCCAAGCCATACTTTGAAGCAATAACTTTCCTCCAAAGCTTGCCCTCTTTGGACCCAAATCTCCATTGCCATTTACCAAGGAGAGCCATATTCATGGATTCCAGATTTCTTATGCCTGCATCTCCCCCTGGTAGAGGATTGCATATCTCATCCCACTTTAATAGTTAGAGCTTATGTTTATCTTCAGCTCCTCACCATAGAAAATCCCTATGCAACTTATCCAATCTATCCGTGACAGATTTTGGATACTTGTAGAGTATCTTTATCCCAAAGGTGTGATATGTAACATGATACTGATATTGTGAACCTTGGTCAAGAGACATGAAGTATATGGGAAGGTTAGAAAGAGCGGCCTTGATGAGAGTGATGTGTCGTGCTAAAGATAGATGCCTCCCCAACCTGAATATGTTAGCCAATACCTTTGCGAGAATCTTGTAGGGGCTTCAAATGAGGCTAATAGGCCGAAGGTCTGATAGAGACTTTGCTTCTCTTTTGGAATTAAGGCTATGAAAGATGCTCCCATCCCCTTAGCTAGCCGACCATTATCATAAAACTCTTGCACAAACTCCACAACTTCCTTCTCGACCACTGTGTCCCAGAAGACTTGGAAAAAAGTGATTGAGAATCCATCAGGTCCCGAGGCCTTGTCTCTACCCAAAGACTTAATGGCATGCTTGATCTCCTCTTCCGAAATAGGCTTCATGAGTGATTTCCCGTTTGCTTAAAAAATGCATAAAAAAACTATAGGTTGTCTAGAAGTGGACGCATTCAACCTTAATCAGATAGTAATTTTGAATACTAATTGTCAATGGTAGAGAAAACTTTATCTTTTCTTCTAATCTTTTTTCCATCCACCAAAACACTACTAATTCGATTATTTCTTGCCTGGGCACTTGCTATGCCATGGAAAAAAGAAGTATTTCTGTCACCTTCTTTGAACCATACTGCTCTATTCCCCTACCTCCACATGATTTCTTCTTCCTTGCGAAACTTGGAGTGCTTCGCCGATAATAGTAAATGCCTATTCTGGTCTTTTGTTGATAGGCCATCCTCCTCTTCTTTAATATCAAGCTCATTTAGTTCATGAATTATATTCCAATCGAATAGTACGATTTGATTTTCTCAACAGAAAACTGGCAGCGGTTGGTGAAAAAATAATTTTTTTTTTTTTTGTTTTCTTTTGCAATTTTTTTAGGGCTTTTGGTTTTAAAACCTATTTAGGCCAAGGTGTGCAAAAAAAAAAGTGAAAAAAAAAAAAACTTACCTCTTCTTCTTCTTCTTCGTCTCGAGACCATATCGACCCCCCCCCCCCCCCCCCCATCCCATCTCTCTCTCTCTCTCTCTCTCTCTCTCTCTCCTCTTAAAAAGTGAAACGAAGACGTGGCTATTTCACACTCCGTGTGCTTGCACCCGTGGGTCCCATCTTAATGTATGTTTTGTATATCCACGCTGTGCATTGGTTTTTACAACTCATTTCAGGGCATGGTCCCTAAAATGAATGGAATCCAAATCGAAGTGGACCACATTGTAGGGATTGAATTTCCATCGTTAAAAGCTTCTTGGGGCCACAACTTTGGATCAAGCTGTCATTTGTGTTTTTCCCTTTCATCCAGGTCTGTGTGACCTTATCAATTGGTTGGATTGCAAATAAACATTACAGTGGCCTAGAAACTTTTAATGGTGGGCGTTCAATGACCACTTTTTTCCTGTGGTGTGGTCCACCTGAGATTTGCATCTGCTTCATTTTTGGGACCGTGTCGTAAAAGGAGCTAGCAAAAATGATGGACAGCATGGATATACAACATATATGGAGGTGGGCCTCACGGTCAGGTCTCACCCGCATGTGGATTGCCTAATGATGCTGATGGTGTTCTGTGGGGCCACCATGATGTATGCGTTTTATCCACGCCGTCCATCCATTTTGCCAAATCGTTTTATGGCATGAGCGTAAAAAAGAGGCAAATCCAAATCTCAGGTGGACCACACCACATGAAACAGTGGTGATTGGACGTCCACTATTAAAAACTTCTTTGGGGCCACCAAAGTTTTGGATCAAGCTGATATTTGTATTTTCCCTTCATCCCATTGAAAACAGTGGTGCGGTCCACCTAAGATTTGAATTTGAAATTACGTTGGGTGGTCTAACACGACACCAACGTATACGCGTTCGAAAGCTTGGCGGAGCAACTAGAGTTATGGCTAAGTCCTAAAGGGGGGGTGATTAGGACCTTTTGAAATTCTTTTCGCCTACTTAACAGTATCAAATTAAACTAAGCAAGCAAGAACACTTCAGCTTCAAGCCTAAGTGGGTCCAATCACTAGACTAGCATATGGTTTAGCAATAAGCTACCTAGTCTAATCATGCATAGATTAACATATGATTAAACTAATGAAGCACCTAATCTATGCTACCTATGTAGACTTATGAGAATGGATCAATGAGCTCAAGTCTACACTACATAGTGAAAGTACATCTTGTATGTGGATGTGCATATCTAGTGCTTAGCATACATTCCTATCAAGCATTCATAATTAAACAATTAAACATATAATGCTAAGATAACGATGTGCTCAAATCATTCACAAACACAAGCATGTGTAGTTGTTCGACTTTGGGTCTACTCCACTCCCGGTTCAAGTAATCAATCCCTTTGAGCACATCGGCATTCACTAGGGAGTTTCAATCTGGTTCCTCCCAACCAAGGTGTTTTAACTCGGATCCACCCAACTGGGAAGTTTACAGGTTCCTTCCAACCGTACACGTACATACCCGTGTTGGTGGCTCCCCTTGGAGACTTGTTTAGGCTCTACAACCAAGCCAATGTCCTATAAACGAACCTCAATTTAGACTCCACTCATGAGTCAAGGTCTTACAACCGAACCTCAATGGTTTTAGGCTCTACAACTGAGTCAAGGTCATACAACTGAACTTCAATGGTTTTAAGCTCTACAACCGAGCGAAGGTCCTACAACCGAACCTCAATGGTTTTTAGCTCTATAATTGAGCCAAGGTTCTACAACCGAACCTAACGTTTACTCCTGCCGGAGGCTCCCCACTTGGAGATTAGATTCAACCCTACAACCGGATTTAGGTCCTACAACCGAACCTATCAAGTTTGAAGACAAACTCTACACTCAATTCCGCATGGGGAGAGAGTGGAACCGGACTCTTACAAATGACTACTTACTTGTCAGATTGAGCTCCTTTGTTGCGCCTATTCGGGTTGCTTGATCTTCGCTCTCCCGTGCTCGAATCAGCTCCCCTTCTGCTCCCCCGATGTTGTTACCGATGCTTTGCCAATGCTCTAGCTCCAACGATCAATCCCCTTGCATTTGCTCTTCTTGAGATGCCCAAGATGGATGGGAGGTGGTGAAACCTCTACAAATGGTAGGAAATGAGTTTCCTAGAGGAATATACCTATTTGAACTCCTAGATGGTGTTTAGACAAAGGTACCAATGATCAAGGTGTCTAAATTCTTATGAATCAAGAGGGAACAAGTCCATTCTCATTTTAGCATTGAATGCCCTAAGCTGGTGATGAATCAAGGAGAATGCCTTGTATGGGTTAAGATTACAGCTCCTAATGATAAGCAATGATAGTGGCTTCTAAATCCTCAAAATCCCCTCTCTCGGCCCAAAAATCGCATTACCCGTATTTATAGATTTTCTCCCATCGGTCAAATGACAGGTGGAAAAAGGGTAGAAACGACTATTCCGATTGATCGGAATATCAGTCCAGTGATTTCATCAGGTTGCTGGACAAGATATCCGATCGATCGAATAGTGTTCCAATCAATCGGTAAATCATTTCCAATTGATCGGAAAACCAATTCCGATTAATCAGAGTTCCAATCGGAAATTGCTGTTTGGGCAGTTTTGTTTACAACAACTTCCACCTCTTTAATTAGTCTAATTTATCATGTTTTTTAAGGTGTTCTAATACTAATGATGATGACTAAGGGTATTCCTAGTTGGTCCAAGTCATCTAAGAGGGTTTTGGTCCAAAGGGTTAGGGTCATCATGTTTTTTAAGGTGTTCTAAGACTAATGATGATGACTAAGGGTTTTCCTAGTTGGTCCAAGTCATCTAAGAGGGTTTTGGTCCAATGGGTTAGGGTCACCAAGGCATCTCATTTACCTGTTCTTCTTCATTGATGCTTCTTGTCCACTTGAATCTTCGGTCTTCAGCTTGCCAAGGCTCAACCGACATTACAACACATGGACTCACGTGATTGACAAATACGGTGCACTAGTATGCCACAGAAAAGTGCACTAACAAAATTTGCCTCATGGATATATAACAAATGCATTGAGATGGGCTGCACATTTAAGGGGTACTCACTTGTGGTCCACTTGAGATTTAGATCTACCTAAATTTTTGGACCATGCCTTAAAATGAGTTAGCAAAACAAATTGACGGCATTGATATACAAATACATTGAGTTGGCGCACCTGGCCAACTAGTGGTCCACCTAAGATTTGGATCTGCCTCATTTTTTTTATCATGCCCTTAAATGAGTTGGCAAAATGGATGGACAACATGGATATATAATACATAATTGAGTGCGCTCATGTACCCTAAAATTTTATGACATGTTTATGAAAATCTGAAAAAATCTTACTATTTACGATACGATACAATTTAGACAAGAAAACGATTTAAAATTTGATAACATTGGTCTGCATCAATTTAATTTTTTTTAATCTAAAGAATTAAGGAAAAATATTAGAAAGGAGAGAAATGAGATATACAAGAATCTTTTTTATTTATTTATTATGGACAGTGTACATAATGGTATATCAGACCATTCTTCGATAAGAGTGTCATCTATTGGTTTAACTGTTAAAAGTCAACCAAGTCAGTCCCAACTCCTAATTGAACAGAAACCAAGCATGATTGGTGAATTGGGGCCCATCACATTGAAATACGAAGATAAGAACATGAAGAAAAAGTGAAGGTTAACCCTTTTATCTGATTTTTCCTATAATGGTCCATTTTTCTTTGATTCATAGAATCCCACTCAAGTCTTTTGTTTTGATATCTAAAATAGGCCTAAATCTAGTTTAAAATGATTTTCTAAGCTTTCTTAATGGTTGAAATTAGAAAAGAAGAAGAAAAATGAATAAAAAATTGAGAAAGCAAATTCATATTTGGGCCTTCATGTGTGAATCAGTTTGTATTAGCCAGATAGGGGTCGGCATGGCCCATTTTCTTAGGGTGTCTTTTTGACCCCATATCTCGTATCTTATTGGGCTGATATGACCCATTTTTGTAGGGTGGGTCATTTTGGCCTCGCATAACGCATCTCATCAGGCCAATACAGATACATATGGCATTATTGGCCATTACAATACTGGTATTCAAAGTTATGACTAGATATTGGCCTATTTTGAGAATCAATCACAATTTGTGTAGGATTCGATGAACAGAGCCGATTGGTCCGGTTTAAGAAGTATTAGAAGGGGTAAATCATTACTTTTTTTTTTTTTTTTTCGCTTTCCCTCTTTTTCTTGTATTTATATGTAATGGGTCCTAATCCACCAAATCATGCTTGATTTGTGTTCAATTATGGCCTATTTGGAAGACTTTCAGCAAGTCATGCAGACACTACCCCTTGCATCATTAAATTTGTGTCCACAACAAAAGCAGGATACATATTTGGGATCCTTACGTTTTTTAAAGGATTTTACTGATAATTTTTGAGATTTTTTCCTTTTTTATTTCTTTCTGTTACAAGGAAGTATCGCATCGACCAACACCGACTGATACCATTATGTAATACCTTTCCCTCTACTCTACTGAACATTCACCAATATCCATCTAGGCCTTATCTATAGGAAGGGCAGGATCCTCCTCGGTGATTCACTACTCATTGGAGCCCATTTCTGATAAGCAATTTTGATTGGGTGCTCGATTTTTCTCTCTGTGTGACACACTCCAAGTTGAAGATTGTATTTTGGAAACACGAGCATTCAATATCTTTTGTTCGAGTTATTTCTCTTTTTTTGAATGTATCTGCATGATCAAATATTTTCCTAACTAAAGTATTTGATCAAGTATATGTACAATGAGATTCATGAAGGGAAATTTGAGTCAGATTTGGTCATTCTTTTTTTGTTCATGAATGATTTATTCTGTAGGTAAGAATGACACTATTTGGTTACAGTAATTGATAGGTACTACAACTACTGTCATCCCGGTCAAGGCTATGATGATAATGATGATGAAATGGGGATTCTTCACTTGTTTAATCCAAGAAAAATAAGATCACATGGCATAGATTTTCTGAACATACCCATACACGTACATGTACCCTGCACCTGTCTGACACTAACGTGTCCGAAATATGCACACACACAAACAGATGACCTTTGCAAGGACAGATAATGGACAGATGGTAAAGGTCTGGGATGCTATATTAAAGGTTCATGCTTGGTTGTGTTGTGGACCAATAAAACTTCTTGTTTGAAACCTGCATTAATCCAATAGTGCTTACTATGATGTCATATCTTGGTTGTTGCAGAAAGAGTATGCACGTTACAAACAAGCGAAGGGGTGGAAGAATTTGGTAGTCTATAAGTCTGGTATCCATGCGCTTGGTCTCTACACTTCTCAGTTCATTTCGCGTGGTGCAATGGTAATTTTCTCCACCTGACTCTTGGGTTAAGTTTTTCTTCTTGTCTATTTGTTAATTAAAGCTATTCTGAGGGCATGTGCCCGTGATTCATTTACAGAAAGAGGACAAATTAACCTACCTACATCCACTGGCAGGTTGTTGAGTACGTAGGCGAGATTGTGGGGCTCCGTGTGGCTGATAAACGAGAAACTGAATATCAGTCCGGAAGAAAATTACAATATAAGAGTGCTTGCTACTTCTTTAGGATTGATAAAGAGCATATCATTGATGCCACCTGCAAAGGTGGGATTGCTCGGTTTGTCAACCATTCGTGCCTGGTATTGACATTACTTCTCAGGGAAATTTACTTTTCTATTTTGAGATATTTACCCATGTGTGCATCATTCTTACTGTCTTATTTTCTTCCTTTTTGATGCGATCAGCCAAATTGTGTTGCTAAAGTAATATCAGTGAGGAACGAGAAGAAGGTATGCTAATAACTAACGCTGTAATGCAATGCATTTTTATTATTGTTGTTGTTGTTGTAGTAGTAGTAGTATACCAATACCAAACGTTAATGCCACATATATTTGGGGGAGTATGATATACATTCCCGTGCGCTTGGGGATGTGTGAAAAACTTGACTGGATGCATGATGTAATCCAGTGGAACGTACTGGAAAGCTGCAGAAATGACTGTCGAATTGC
Organism: Liriodendron chinense; assembly: GCA_003013855.2. NCBI lineage: Eukaryota > Viridiplantae > Streptophyta > Magnoliopsida > Magnoliales > Magnoliaceae > Liriodendron > Liriodendron chinense. The sequence goes on from PVNU02002152.1 coordinate 880,497, forward strand.
AAAGTTCCATAGATCTGACGTTTTCCCCTCAGAACTGATTCCATTTCCACAGGTTTCCTAAAAGAACTGTGATTTCCATTTCCTCAAAAAAGAAAAAAAAAAGAAAAGAAAAAAAAGAACCTGTTAGATCTAGATTTCCATGGTTACTAGAGAGCTCTTGCTATTTGAATGTTGACCTTTTAACATTTCCGTAGAAATCATGTGTATTTTACTAACAGGCTAACGTGGATTGCTTTCCTCACATTTCCCTATTCTCTAATGCGACGTTTGGTTTTCTGTATTCAAATTTTGGTTTCCACCAAATCCAAATAAGGTTTTTTTTTTTTTTTTTTTGGGAAGGTTCCAAGCAAGGGAGAGATGTTTCGATGGAGGAAAACTAAAATGTGCGTACATAAACGTAACATGGAATCTTCAGGAAATGGGAAACCGTGGATGCTGGTTTTCCTTGCATTGTTTGTTTACGGTCAGCCTGAGCTGTTGCCTCATGTTTCTTCCTGCCTTGGAAAGTGATTAACGTCTTTTCTGGGAAAAAAGAAGTAAATGTCTACAATTTTTGAGAAAAAGTTGGGAAATGGAAATTTGTTTCCAAGGCTACTTTTCCATCTTCTTTTTTTCAAAGGCATGGAATCTGCGTTTTCCACGGAAATCAATTTCAAGTCCAGGGCACATTCCCAAGCACTCCCTAAATCAATATCCATTATGTGTCAAGTCCTACCTAGGGTCACAACTGGACTGAGCCAAGCTAGGTTGAAGCATGCCAAAGTACCGCCAACGAGCTAAGGACCTGAGTATCAAGCTGGCCAGCCAATGATCTGCTGAATTGGGCTTGGGCCATGCCAATAGTTAAACACGCCACCCACCCAATGTGAAATAAGTTGTTTTGGGTCACTAGGTCTTGGATCTAAAACCAAGGCTCAGGTCCAACCCATGGGCCTCAAGACTCGGTCAATACCAGCCCGAAGGAGGTTGGACGCATGCTAGGCTGACCAGCCCATCCCAGTGGCCATCCTGGTCCTTGAAACACAATGCATATAAATTAGGATAAAGAAGTCACTTGCCTTTCAAAGGACATCATGCATTCTCAAAATTGCAGTTGGTCACAAGACTCACAACTGAATTGAATTGTGCACACTCAGTTCAATCAAGTCAATCAGTTCAATCATGGCAAAATGAAGAAATTGTGATGATATTTCCTTGTATTATATTAAGTCGCCCTCAAACTACAATTACATTCCGTTCAAGTCCAACTTGAAAGCAACACAACTATAATTTGGAGCCTTGCCCATATATGCATGCTAAGGCATTTTATTACAATTCACCATTTCTAGTCTATTGAACCAAGGTTTGCAATTCAATTCAGTGATGCATCCAAGCGCAACCTCACTACTAAAATCTATTTTTGCTGTCATTGTTTGATTACAGAGTAGGAATCTAAGGGGGTGTTTGCAATTCAATTCAGTGATGCATCCAAGCGCAACCTCACTACTAAAATCTATTTTTGATGTCATTGTTTGATTACAGAGTAGGAATCTAAGGGGGTGTTTGTTTTATAATTCCCTGGTGTAAATACATGCAAATGAGTAATTATTAATTACCAATGTAATTCCTGTTGGGAACCACAGAAGCACACAAAGAAGAATTAAACCAAGTAATCACAATCACACAAGCACTTTTCAAGCAGAGAGCACATGCATTTACATGGAAAAACTGTTGTGGGGAGAAACCACGGCACAAAGTGATAATGCACTATGAATTAGAAGTTACAAGAGATGAAACTTACCCGGATCAAAGCCCCCAAGAGAAAATCCTAGCTTTTCTTTCTCCAAAACCTCTCAAACCATTAAACACGTCTTAGATTCCATAATCCCGCAATTACAAATGTTTATATAGCACTCATACGGAATTAGAAACAAATTGCGCAAACCAGCGGAAGCCTACGCGTGCTGTCGATCGGTCGGTCGATCGATCGAGTGGCATTAATCAATTGACCTAGGCGAGTCGAACTTGCACAAAACTGTCCAGAGAGTTCACTGTTAAATCTCGAACTTGCACAAAACTGTCCAGAGAGTTCACTGTTAAAATTCGATTATTTTCGATCGATCGACCAGGGTGGTCTATTGACCGATGGCCATGTTTTAGCATAGATTTGAGGCATCCGATTTTCAACAATTTCCACCATGACTCTATGCTATACCATACCACACTCAATCCTCCATCTCTACTTCGTCTTCATCATAGCTCCACCATCATCACTTCTCGTGCACACTTCGTCTTCACTCCATCTTCGCCAGACCTAGAGAAGTTGCGTAGAACTTGAACTTCTCTGTGGGGATCATCTTTGTAAACATATCCGTTGGATTCACACTCGTATGAATCTTCTTGGGAGTCACACGACCTTCTTCAAGCACCCTTCGGATAAAATGGTGACGAACATCAATATGTTTAGTTCTAGAATGCTAAACAGAGTTCTTTGCCATATTGATTGTGCTTTCGTTATCACAATTAACCGACACGACCTCCTATTGAAGCCCCAACTGATTTATCATTCCTCTCAATCAAACCGCTTCGTTGAATGCTTCCGTCATTGCCATATACTCTGCTTTAGTTGTGGAAAGAGCCACCACAGACTGAAGCTTCGGTATCCAATTGATCGCTCCACCCGCTAGCAGAAACGAGTACCCGGAAGTTGATCTTCTACTGGTCACACTACCTGTATCGAAGTAGTCATTCCACTTCCTCTCAGTGTTGCTTGCCGAGGTTAGACATGTATATGCTAAAAACACCCACTGCATGTGAAATATCCGGTCTCGTACAGACCATGACATACATCAAACTGCCAACTGCGCTCGAATAAGACATGGGATATAACATGCTTTTCTTCATCTGTTTTAGGACATTGTTTCGAAGAAAACTTAAAATGAGCCACGCGGGGAATGCTGACCGACTTTGCCTTATCCATTCCATACTTCATCAACGCCTTCTCAAGGTATTTTGCCTGGGATAACCATAGCTTATTCCTCTCCCAGTCTCTGTGTATATCAAGGTCGAGAACCCTCTTTGCAGCTCCCAGATCTTTCATATTAAATGTCTCTGATAGCTGAGTCTTCAATATGTTGATCTTTGACATGCTATGACTGGCAATAAGCATGCCATGAACATATAATACCGGTATAATGAACTTCTCATAACTCAGTGTCTTGAAGTAGACACAATGATCATACTCACTCTTGGTAAACCGCTGACTCATCATGAAATAATCAAATTTCTTATACCATTGCCGATGTGATTGTTTCAGGCTGTATAACGACCTCCTCTACCTGCAAACCTTGTTATCTGCCTCTTTTATTTCGAACCATTCAGGTTGTTTCATGTAAATCGGCTTTTCCAATTGCCCATGTAGGAAAGTAGTCTTCACATCCATTTGTTCCAGCTCGAGGTCGTATTAGGCAACCAACGCCAACACGTATCTGATAGATACTTGCTTCACCACAGGCGCGAAGATCTCACTAAAGTCGACACCTTCTCTCTGAGCATATCCTTTCGTTGCTAACCTTGCCTTGTACCTATTTTGTTTCTTCCTGAAGATCCACTTGCACTCGATCGCTTTACGGCTGACGGGAAGCTCCACTAGCTCTCACGTCTCATTCTTCCAATTTTTGGGATCTACGTCATCAAGAGCCTCTTGAAAAGTAGATAGATCCATCTCATCCGTAACGAGGGCGAATGCAATATTTGAGTCATCCTTGTACCTCCTCGGTAACCTACAATCCCTTGGTAGATTCTTTCTCATAGGTGGCTGCTCCACCTGATCCTGTACCTCTGTCTGCGTCTCAATATCAGCCCGTGTTTCATCTCTGTTTATCTGAACGTCAATCATCGTTGATTTTTGCAGTTCCGTGTGTTCATCTTTATCGAACAAAGACCCTTCATTAAACCTGACATCCCGACTCATTGTGATCTTCTTTGTAACGGGGTCATACAACTTGTATCCCTTCACATTATCACCATAGCCCACAAAGATACACTTTCTTACCCTTTGGTCTAGCTTATCTCTCTTAACTGACGATACATAAGGGTAAGCCTTACAGCTAAATACATGTAACTTCGAGTAGTCTACTTGCTAACCACTCCACACTTCCTCTGGAATCTTACAATCTATAGCCGTAGAAGGGAATTGATTCACCAAGTAGCAGGCCGTGTTAATGGCCTCAGTCTACATTTCCTTACCTAACCCTGCATTACTTATGCATCAGGCCCTCTCCAAGAGAGTCTGATTCATCCACTCAACCACATTATTCTGCTCTGGTGTGGCGCACTGTGTTGTGCCTTATGATCCCTTTATCTTTACAAAATTGATTGAATTCCCTGTAAGTGAATTATCCACCGTTATCTGTCCTCAACACTCTCACCTTCGCCCTAACTGTTTTTTCACCATCCCCTTCTACTGTTAGAAGGTGGGGAAAACCTCGGATTTGTTTCTCAGAAAATAAACCCATACCTTTCTGGAATAGTTAATGAACATAACGAACCATGACGACCCTCCACCAGAAGCTATGGACGACGACCCCCATACATTAAAATGCACATAATCCAAAGCCCCCTTACATACATGCTTCATAGACTTAAAAGATAACCTTGATTGTTTAACATATATATAATGCTCGCATGTACTAAAATTAATACTTTTAAGTGTGGGAATTAAAGAATGATAAGAAAGTACCTTCATGCCCCGCTAGCTCATGTGGCCTAAGCTTGCATGCCACATACGTGCAGATGTGGAATCCTCTACAGACACTGCAGCTACACCCGTTGAAGTGCTCCCGATAAACCTGTAAAGGTTTTCGTTCCTATGTGCTTTCATGATTACAAGTTCCCCCTTTAAAACTTTAAGGACATGATCGAACCCGGTGAATTTGTACCCAAGTGGCTTGAGTGCTCCCAGATATTAAATTCTTCTTAAGCCCAGGGACGTGCTTCACATCTGTTAGAATGTGTTCGATTTCATCGGACATCCTAATGTGCACTGAGCTAATACCAATTACCTTGTAATCATAGTCATCGCCCAAGAACACCAACCCACCATCATACTCTTTGTATGTGGTGAATGAACTCCGATCAGGACACATGTGATACGATGCCCCTGAATCCAAGAGCCACTCATCGCTGAGATATCAGAATTTGGATACAATCAATACATTATAACCATAAACATTAATGTCCTTTGTGGATTCCGTAGTATTGGCCTCCCAAGAAGATTCATCTGATTTCTCTTTCTTAGACTTGGGATTCTGACAATCCCTCATCATATGCCCTGTTATGTCACAATTCCCGCACTTAAATTTTCCTTTGCCCTTGCCCTTACCCTTGGATTTGGATCTTGATTGCGAAGATCTTCTATACCGCTCTGAATTTGTTCCCCTCATAACCAGTGCGTCAGTAGAAGAACCCACGTCACCGCTTTTCTTTCTCATCGCCTTTGGCTGAAGAGCTGAGATAATGGTTAATGGTCGTTCTACTGACGCACAAAGAGTCTTTTAACGACTCATACGATCCTGGAACAGAATTCAACAAATATATGCTTGATCTTCGTCCATCATCGTCTCATCCACGTCCAACAATTTGCAAACAAGCCTATTGAAGTTACTGATATGGCTCTCAATATCAATTCCCTTTGCCATCTTTAGATTGAACAACTGTAGCTTCAGATACAAACGATTTTCAAGAGATTTCTTCTCATAAATATTCTCTAACTTTGCCCATGTATAATCCGTAGTCTTCTCTCTCATGACATTGTCAAGAACCTCATCCGTTAGGCACAATTGAATTGAGATATTGGCCTTTTGATCCAACTTGTTCCACTATTCTTCTTTCATATATTCCGTTTGCATTTCAAGGAGTGCGTCTTCCAATCATTGCTGAACTAGGAAGCTCTTCATCTTCACCTTTCGTTGTTCAAAGTTGTATTTCCCGAAATACTTCTCTACATCGAACCTCATGCCAGATCCCATTGCTACCTCACTATCATATTCAATATGCTTCCCAACGTTATCTCTGATACCACTTGTTGGGAACCGTGGAAGCACACAAAGAAGAATCAAACAAAGTAATCACAATCCTACAAGCACAATCCAAGCAAAGAGCACACGAATTTACGTGTAAGAACCCTTGCGGGAAAAACCACGACACAAAGCGATAATGCACTATGAATCAAAAGTTACAAGAGATGAGACTTACCCGAATCAAAGCCCCCAATAGAAAACCCTACCTTTTCTCTCCAAAACCCTCTCAAACCCTTAAACACGTCTTAGATTCCCTAATCCTGCAATTACCAATGTTTTTATAGCACTAATACAGAATTAGAAAAAGATTGCTAAAAAACTTGCAAACCTGCGTGTGCTGTTGATCAGTTGGTCGATCGATCGAGTGGCATCGATCAATCAACCACGCAAGTTTGATTGATCGAACTTGCACAAAACTGTCTATAGAGTTCATTGTTAAAATCCAATTGTTTTCGATTGATCGATCGGGTTGGTCGATCGATCGATGGCTATGTTTCAGCATTAGATTTGAGGCATTCGGTTTTCAACAATTCTTTCAGTTTTTTTTATTATGACAATGACAACTTGCTTTTTGGACACTAATACTAAGGATTGTGCAAATTTCATGTGAGGCCCACTGTGATATGACTTATCCACACCATCCATCCATTTTGCAAGTTGATTTAGGGCATGAACCCAAAATTGAGACAGATCCAAAGCTCAAGTGGAACAACACCACACGAAAGAATGGGTTGAAAGCTTACCGTTAAAAACCTTTTATGACCACGATTTCTTATGGTGTGGGCGACTTGAGCTTCGGATCTCCCTCATTTTTGCGCTCATGCCCTAAAATGTTCCAGTAAAATGGATGGACGGCATGTATATGTCACAGACCTTACAATGGGGCCCATGAATTTAAGTACATCCTTTTCAAATTGCATTTCAAGGAGGAAATACTCATTTCTGCCAAACATGTGCAAATGGTTTTTATTACCCATTTACCTGTACTTGCATGATGGAATTGGAAAACAAACACCCCCTAACATGGAGGTTTGCTCAAATACATCTTGTCAAATTGCAATGTGATAGGTCGGGACTATAGTCTTTGAATCACGGTTGTCTTCCAACGTTCCAAATCATTTATACGATGCGTCTTGCCTTGTATGGTGGATAAACAACAAACAAAATATCTTGGATCTGATTATTTCAACCATTTGAATTTTGCACTTTTGCTTAAAAGTGAAAGGTTGCCATTAACTTTTTAATAATCAAAGGGTTGAAATATTCAATGTGAGAGATTTGTGGGGCATCCACCATACATCAGAAGCCCTATCACATAAACGGTCTGGGTTTGTTGAAAACAACCCAATTCCAACGGCTGAAACCCCTATGTATTATATTGCATTACATCTGGATGTATTTGAACAAACCTCTCTAACGTATGCCACATATGCCATGAAGTTCTTTTCGAAACTGAAACCCCATCATTTGAAGAATTGGATCCAACTTATCGGCTGCACAATGAGACCAATGGGTTGAATAATTTGCCTTTGTTTGAGTGTACTGATGCATGTGCGGAAAATTTTCTATTTTGCATAGCAATTCACTTGTTTATAACTTTGCAGGTTGTTTTCTTTGCGGAGAGGGATATAAACCCTGGGGAGGAGATAACTTATGATTACCATTTTAACCATGAGGATGAAGGTAAGAAAATCCCATGCTTTTGCGATTCGAAAAATTGTAGGCGTTATTTAAACTAGTGGACTGGCCCCTGTACACTGAAGTTAGTGTTTTTCTTCCTTCTTCCTCCATGGTTTCTTGTTGTATTTCTTGCTGCAATGGTGACTCTACCAACGCTGCAATCCACGTGGGTTGTGGGTTATCAATTTTTTTTGCAACTGTTGCAAGCTGAGGGGATGAAAGGGTAGGAACGTCCCTCTTAAGGTTGGATACCACTAACAGAAGGGATGGCTGGACTGAAGGTATATGTTGACGCCACCCGGTCAAATCTTCTGTTGTTGGCGATATTCAGCTTTTCCAAAATCACACTATTATGCTTTGGCAGTCATAAATGGTAGTAAGAGCGGATCAGGCCTCCCACTGATGGTGAGAGGACTACCGTCATTCTTTCCCTCTATTTGATTGAAAGTATAAGATATATCATCCATGTTACTAGTTTTGGTGTAGCAATTGATCAGGCACTGAGCTAGATTCGTTTTAGGCTTTGATGTGCTAACACAGCCTGTCATGGTCATATGAATAGTAGATACATGCACTTGTGCTGCTGGCGTGCTAAATCCCATTTATGGAAGTATTGGCATGTGCCACTTACCGAAAGAGCTTTCGATCGAGCCATTAAAGAGGTTTTTCTAAGCCCTTGAAAACTTCCAAATGTTCCCTACTCATTTTACACGTTGCCAGCCTGATGAGTACATGGGCCTGATTTGTAATTGTCCACCTCATGCACTGCTCGGATTGGATGTCCCACAAGCAAGGTTGCTACTCCATAATATGAAAATGGGACACATGACCTTTGTCCATCTAATGGCCCCTACCGTGGATGGCCCGTTGTTTGAAACTTGCGTCGACGCGATATTTTAGCTGCCAACTTTCTGTAGTTCTTCCTGCTTTATGTTGATTGCAACCATTTTAGCAATCTGTTGGTTGGAAGTCAGCTGATCAGTGTGGTATCTGAACTGTGGTCCACTAGATAGGGCGTTTCCGATTCAGGCACCCATACAACTGTGATGATAGTAGAATTTGAGAGTCCAACTATTCAGAAAGTTGATTGATGGTATCATCCTAGCTTCTTTTTTCATGATACCTGCTGTATGTCGACTGCTAACCATTTCTACTTTGAAGGCTACTTATTGGATAGCTAGGAGCACCCTTAAGCATTGTTTTTTAACTGCAGGCTATACGCAGCAGGGCTCATTCGGTAGAAAATTGTATTTCCTCCACACCCCATATTACACATCAATCATATATGCCATGCTAATTTTCATAAATCTGTATTATGATACGTGTTCTTATTGTAGTTGTTTCTCTAAATCAAAGAGAAGAATCAAATTCTTCTGTTGGCCAGTCGGAGGCTGGTTTGGAAGCAAACCAGCTGCTGGAATGGTCCCCGGTTAGACCTACAACCCAGTCAGTTTTATATGGCAATGGTTCTGCCAAAATGGGCCAAGTGGGTCCTGTTGTTGAAATCAACCCATGAAAGCTCGTCGAGGCCTCTATGGTTCCAGTGTTGATAAACTAGGGGTGTTAACAGGCCTAGCCAGGGTTCGATGCCATCCTGAATTCCGAACTGTTTGCCTATTCGAAATTTTCATTTTGCTGCACTTAGGCCTGGCGCATTGAAAGGGCTATGCATAACCATCTTCTGTCACTGATGTTCTTGAAATACATTACTGGGTTTTGCAATAGGTTTAACAGATTGTTAGTCGAGAGACCTCTCTAAGTTGTGGTCTGCGTGCAGTGCAATGTCTATGAGCCTGACCTGGATGAACAAAGCCTACTATTCTGCATGCGGGCTCTAGAATGGTTGCCCATCTCACGTTTAAAGATCCCATGAGTTGGACGATATAATGTGTTTCACTGTTGCCTCCAAATGGACAGATGAAACTAATGGCCATGTTTGTGATGGAGAATGTGGAGTGTTTGGTGTCCCTATTTCTGCGCAATTGGTGCCATGATTAAGAGATCCAAGCTGTTGAATTATGGGCACTGTTGTCAATGACCTGTGCACTGAAAACTGTTTTGGAAAAACTCCCGTGCCTAATGCAAAATCATGAAAGAGGAGTTAAACTAAAATGTGATAGCCAAAATGAAAAACAAGAGATAGGAGATGAGGCACACAGATTTACATAGTTTAGTAACATGATATGAGACACAAAGATTTATATGGTTCAGTACATGGCTAGGTGGTTCAGGTAGCAAAACAAAGTTTTCCTCTTGGATAAGTGAAATAAGAGAATATAAGGTTTATCCCTTTTCCACTCTTGTGGTGTAAGGAATTTCTCACCAAGAAGACGACTCATGAAGATTTCTCTCTGGATGTGTTCTCCTTGTATGAATAACACTCCCCATAAAAAGAATTTGCAAAAGCCAAAGCAAACTAAGCTCCACATTATTAGAAACCAAAGAGGGAAACGGTTCTGCGTTTCATATACATGAAGACATCAACTCTTCAACATTCTCCTGCTTAAAAGATTAAATTTTCTAGTAGTGCAAAAGCACTCTTAATTACGGTTGTCCAAATGTCAACTAATACCAAGTAAGAATAAGCTCAAGAGAAGTCTTGCACGAAATAAACTTTTTCATTTTAATAGCATTGTCGGCATATTATGTACATTGTTGTTGGTGTGAATTTTTTGCAATGCGATTTATTCATCTTCCACACTACAAACTAAGTAATGTTGTACGTCATTTGCTCAATTTGAGCATGAAATACTAGATTCTTAACTAAGCGCAACGCACTATAACTATCATAATGAATCAACATTTTGTTTTTGCTTGAATTCAATTCTCTTAGTAACTTCTTCAATCAAATACCTTCCTTGTATGCTTGTGTAGTTGATATATTCTACAAGTCTTTATGATATTTTGGAATAATCTAGGACCGAGCATTTGTGCTAATCTTTTTAAGAAGTGACCTAAGGTAGGAGCGCCTATGTTGATCCTTTTAGGGAATGACCTAAGGTAGAGCACTTGTGGTGATCCTTTTAGAGGATAACTTAGGGCAGAACACCCATGTGTGTTGATCTTTTAGGGAATAACCCTAGACAAAACACTGGTGTTATGTTGATCTTTTCGGAAATGATCCTTGACAGAACAGAACACCTGTGCTTTGTTGATCCTTTCAGAAATGACCCTAGGCAAAGCACCTGTGTTGTGCCGATCCTTTCGAGAATGACTGTGGGCAGAACATGTGTGCTATGCTGATTATTTTAGTAGGTAAACCACTCATGTTTTGCTGATCTTTTCGGAAATGAGATTGAGTAGAGGACTTGTGCCGATCCTTTGATCCTTTTGAGAATGATCCTAGGCAGAGCACCCAGGTTAGGCTGATCCTTTCATGAATGATCCTAGGTAATGCACCCATATCGTGCTAATCCTTTTGAGAATGAGACTGGCAGAGCCCCTATATTGCAGTTTTACTTTCCACATAAGTACAGCATTCAACACGAATAATTCTAGGAGCTAAAATAGTTAGAAATGGAATGTTTCCACAAGTTCAGCCTGTAAATAAAATGCGCGTGCATTCACATTCATTTTATAATCGTCTACACAATCAAAGGTAAGAAGTCAAGTTCAATCAGCAAGTTAATATAACTGAAAACAAAGCATTTCTAAACATTGCCAGGGCTAAAATCAGTGCAAACTCATCTGGCAGGCCATACGTGCACAATGAATAAAGAGTGTCTCATTTATTTTTTCTAAACATTCGCTTATTATAAATGTGTGGCTCATCTAATGAGAGGAACAAGCTCAATTGAGTTCTACTAGGGTATGTACTTGTGGCCCCCACCCAATGAACGGATTGGATCTTGCATACGTGCCTCGGGTTTCACTTCTTCGTTCTCTTTTCACCTCAGCATTTCTCAGTGAACATTTCAATGAAACTGTCTAAAATGGTACGACCCAAAGATTATTTATTTATTTTATGTGATAAAATGTCTTTTTCTTTTCTTTCGTCTTCGTTAGAGGTAAAATGTCTTTTTTCAAGTTCTTGTCAATGCATTGATTTTATTTTATTGCAATGAATGTGGGCCCCTTCCTGTCTAGCTTTATCAAGGACACTGATTGTTGGTTCCATGTGGATCACCCATTTCCTTAGTGCTTGCAACAAGTAACTAGGTGACTATGAAGAGGATTCTCTCACCTGACCATCAATTCATTGGGGCAGCTCATCCCCCTCACCTATGGCTACAAGGACATAATCCAGGCCGTCTAAACCACAGGCCCTATCATGGATGGAATGTAGCACAACAAGTGAACTATTCAAATGATCCTAATCGCGCATCCAATATGGATCGCTTAGTTGCTATCAACTGATGGTTAAGATTTTCTTACAATTTCCAGGTTAGGTCCGATATGGCGATGGGATCAACAATTTGGACGCTCTGGATTGGTTCGTATGGACGCCACAAGGACAGTGGATGAGTTTCTAGTGGTCACCCTCCAGCGAGTGGGAAACTCACATGATTGTCTTAGTTCTCAATAGAAACAATCAGCTAACGTGTCCATTTATGAGGTGACCACGAAAGCTTTTTTGTCTTCTTCCAAAAATAATTATTTTTTCTTTTCTCGTAAGAATGAAATTAATAGAGAGATTGGACTGTTTTATATAAACGTTAAAATAAATAAATCAGGGGGCCGATCATACCGAAGGGCCAAAAACAAATTTGTTTTAGTGCTATTGTCTTATAAGTTGTTGAATATATTTTTTGGCTATTTGCACAGATATGCCCGACGGTTTTGTTGGAGCACAGGTATAGCACTATATTTCAAATCATCATTTTTTTACACCTCTGGTAAACTCTTCTTATACTATTGCACTTCAGTGACCTTTTGTGCTTTCTCACTACTTTTCGGTCAATATTTTGTGCATTTCAGCTGCTCTTTCCAGCAAAAATTCCACTTCAGAAGATAGGCTCTTCTTATTCCTTTTACTTATTATGTTGAATTGGACTTGTGTTGTGTTGGGAAGAAATGAGAAGAAAAAAATATTAAAAATATTTTACTTTTAGAAGAAGGTTTTTATTTATTTATTTTTTTTACTAAAAAAATTTGTTTAGGCCTTTTGCTAAGAAATAGATTCAAGGAAAGAAAAAAGATAACAAAAATTCATTTTTTAGAAAATGAGTTCTTCTTCTTTCTGCAAAGATTTTGCTCAGATGGGTCTACATAGGAAAAAATTGAGATGGAAAAAGGAGAGATATAAAAAACTCCACTTTTAGAAGATGACTTCTTCTTCTTTCTTCAAAAGATTAGGCTTAGATTGGTTTTTGGTTAAGAGTTGGATTTTAAGCTCACTTTGTAAAGGTCAAATAGTGTCCAAATGAGATGACTCTAAATTCATTTGAAAGTTTGTTGAATTATCTTTTCAACGAGCCAAAAATCACCTCGATTTGACTTGTAACGAGAGAGTTATGATTATCTTCCTACGATAGCGTGGTGCTTGAAATAAGAGGAAATGCGAGCTAGACTTTGGGTCCACTTTTGAAAGGTTAAACTGTCTCCAAATGAGATGAATCTTAAGCCATTTAAAAAGTTGGTTGAATTTCTTTTCAACAAGCACAAGATCCTCCTGATTTGACCTGTAACAAGAGATTATGACCGTTTTACTAGGATTGCGTAATGCATTGTTCAAACTGCGAGCTAAATATTGTATAAATTGTGATTGTTGTTTTGGCCCCGCTTTTAAAATATCAAATGGTTTCTAAATAAAATGATTCCAAAGCTATCTGAAAGCTCGTCAAATTATCTTTCCAACGAGTATAAGATTGCTATGATTTGACCTGTAACGAGAGAATTGTGACCATTTTAGTGGGATCCCATATTGCATTATCCAAACCACGATTTAGGTATTGTCCAAACCGCTATCCTTATTTTGGGCCCAATTTTGAAAGGTCAAATGGTCTCTAAATGAGAAGATATTAATGGCATTTAAAAGTTTGTTGAATTATCTTTCTAATGAGTACTAGATCACTCCAATCCACCTGTAACGAGGGAGTTAAGATTGTTCCCATGGGATAGCGCGATGGATGGTCTAAACCAAGATTTGGGCATGGTCTAAATCGCGATGTAGATTTTAGGCTCACATTTGAAAGGATAAACAGACTCCAATTGAGATGATTCTAAAGCTATTTAAAATTTTGCTAAATTATCTTTCCGACGAGTAAAAGATCACCCTGATCTTGCTTGTAACGAGAGAGTTATGACCATTTTTAGAGGATTGTGCTGATGTGTTGTCTAAACTACAATCGTTGTTTTGTCTAAATTGCAATCTTGATTTTGGGTCCACTTTTGAAAGATCAAATGATGTTCAAATAAGATGATTCTAAATTCATTTGAAGGTTTGTCGAATTATCTTTCCAACGAGCATAAGATCACCCCGATATGACTTGTAACGAGGGATTTATGATCGTTTTCGTGGACCGCATGATGCATAGTCCTAACAATGATCCAAAATTGTCTAAATTATGATATGGAGTTTCGACCAACTTTTGAAAGGTGAAATAATCTCCAAATGAGATGATTCCAAAGCTATTTGAAAATTCGTCGAATTATCTTCCTAACAAGCATAACATAATCTTAATCCAACTGTAACAAGGGTGTTATGACCATTTTTGTGGGATTGCGCGATGCATTTTTCAAATCGCGGTCGTTGTTTTGTCCAAATTACAATCTATACTTTAGGCCCATATTTGAAATGTTAAATAGTTTCCACAAATGAAATGATTCCAAAGCCATTTGAAAGTTCTTTGAATTATCATTCTAATGAGCACAATATCACCTTGATCTAGCCTATAACAAGGGAGTTATGACCATTTTCATAGGATTGGACAATGCATTGTCCAAACCATGATTTCTATTTTGTCCAAAGTAATGATCTAGCTTTTGGGCTCATTTTTGAAATGTTAAATGATGCCAAAATGAGATGATTTTCAATCCATTTGAAAGTTTATCAAATTATCATTACAATGAGCATAAGATCATCCTGATCTGACCTATAATGAGGGAGTTATTACCATGTGTGGACCCTCGCCGTTCCGCGCTCCCGACGACGTTCTCCCTTTACTTTCGGAAAAAGAAGAAGAGGTGCGTGCGTGCGAATCGCCGTTTGTGCCACTGGCTTGCCTCGTTCTCGAGGGCTTTGTTTGGTTGTCGTGTTAAGCTGGATGTGTTTAGATGAGTTTATGTAAGACCAGAGTCGCCACTAGCCAGTTACTTCGAATCTACAGTCGGCTAGACCCCGTAGAAACGTTAGAGAAGGGGATTCGAAGATTCCTTCCTCTAAAATGACTCCTTTTGATCTGCGGCCAGAGATTCGAGGTAAGGGATCACGGTTACAGAGTGCGAAGAGGTTAAGCACCCCACACACTGCCCGTACCGAAGTACGGTCTCTACTTCGCAGAATCGAACTAACACTTGAAAGTCTGTTTTAATCCTCGTATATTCTCATAGATGACATGATGCATGAATGTAGGTCTGAACAGTAAGAGTTTCTGATGGGCAGGTTTCCATTAACAGGCAAGCCCAGAGCATACGCTCGAACTGACAGGTGCTTTATGCTTGATGCATGCTGTGTGTTTGAATAATTGAAGTGCTCGTAGTGACTAATGTATGAATGCAGGTTTGAACAGTAAGAGTTTCTGATGGGCAGGTTTCCATTAACAGGCAAGCCCAGAGCATACGCTTGAACTGGACAAGTGCTTTATGCGAGATGCATGTTGTGTGCTTGAATGATCAAAGTGCTTGTAGTGAAGCAGGGGGGTTGGAAGAAAAGTAAATGTTGCACTTATGCTAGATGCGAATGAGATGATGCTAGTAAAGAATAGCTAGATGGACGGAGGTGTCGCAAGGGTTGGCTTCGAGTGGCTGGATCAAGACTTGGATGGCTTGGGGAGACTTGGACCAGTGGTCAGGCTGGGCTGGACCAGGGCAAGGCTCTCCTCACTCGGGCTCTCCTTGGTGGAAAAGTGGGATAAAAGGGTGGAGAAGGACTCAGAACGGACGGGATCTCCCTGGGCTTGAAGGCTTGTTGAAATGAGAAGGGGAAGGGGGGAATTTATAGCAGCGGGCAGTGGCAGTTCCTGTAAATATGTTTGGGTGGCACCCAGGGGGACCGCCCGTACGGAATCTCTCGGGATCCCGCGGGCAGTACGGACATGCCTCGGGGCTGCTGCTTGGGACTCAGTGAGTTGACTCGGTGGGTCAACTCAGCGGGTTGACTCGATGATTTAACTCAGTGGGTTAACTCGGTGATTTGACTCGGTGTTTTGACTCGGTGGTTTGACTCGGCGGGTTGACTCGGTGATTTGACTCAGCGGGTTGACTCAGTGAGTTTGACTTTTTTAGGATTTTTTGACTGATTTTTCTTATGAGGGTTTTTCAGGCTGATGTTTAGGGGTGAGTTGGGCTATGATTGGGGCTTACAAGGGTGAGTTTGGCTGAGTTTGGACATGGGATTTGGGGGTATGGTCCTCCATTCATCCAGCTATCTCTACCAACAGTGTAGCCGAAGGTGGGGTGTGTACAGATGCCCCTCTTTGGTAGAGGTTGGGTGCAACCGAATGCCAAAGTGAGTGGACACCCCACTTCTGACCCGGTCATTCATAGATCATGGTCTGAAATTTTTGCTTGCCTTTGCATCTGTGCCAGTTGATCGTCTGGAAATCGATCACTCGCACATACCGCGGAAGTTTGGAGAAAACGTTGCGATTGTCCCTGTAGTTTGCTAGCAACCTGGGTACCTAATCGCAACCCTTCCATTCCCGATCGGTACTAACATCGGAAAGGTACAGCAGAGCCTCTGCGTCGTAGTCTTACGAGGTTACCGACCCTGTGATTGATTGTGTTTGATGTTTTCCCGGATCACTCTAGGAGTACTTATTTCGCTTGACTGTCAAAGTGGTTAGATGTCCTGCGTCGTAGTCTTACGGGATTCTACTACGCCGACTTGGAATCAGTCAAGGTACTTCAGGCATCCACGCCTAGGTATGTGCGGGTGGACTTTTTCCACCTGATCTGCTGGTTTTGATGCTTGGTTTGCAATTCATTCTTTCCTAGATTGTGGTCTGAAATCTTTGTTGTCCTTTGTATTTGAGTCAGTTGATTGTTTGGAGATTGATAACTCGCACATACCGCGGGAGTTTGGAGAAAACGTTGCGATTGTCCCTGCAGTTTGCTGCAACCTGGGTACCCAATCGTAACCCTTCCATTCCCGATCGGTACTTACATCGGAAATGTACAGCAAAGCTTCTGCGTCGTAGTCTTACGAGGTTGCTGACCCTGAGATTGATTATGATGTTTGATGTTTTCCTGGATCACTCTAGAAGTACTTGTTTCGCTTGACTATCAAAGTGGTCAGATGCCCTGTGTCATGTAGTCTTACGGGATTCTACTACGACGACTTGGACTCAGTCAAGGTACTTCAGGCATCCACGCCTAGGTATGTGCGAGTGAACTCTTTCCACTCAATCTGCTGATTTTGATACTTGGGTTACAATTCATCGTTTTCCACCTGTTCAAATGGTTTCTTTGACCGAGCCTTTTGGCTTTCATCTTTTCGTATCTTGGCATGTGGTACGACCGCACTGACACTGGAGTTCAGTTCGACCGTACTTTGAGTGCATTGGATCCGATGGTCTCCGGGGAAACCGCGAGACATCGGATCTTATTTGATTTTTGCGTCGGCTCCTACCCAGAGATATAGAAGATCTCCTGGTGTTTTGGAGGTAGAACGCTCTACTGGAAAAATATTTTTGGATTTTGAAAAGGTATCCACTCTGGGGAGTGATACTCCGTGGGGTTTTTATTTGTAAATAGGAATATTATTTTTTTTGTCTTTTGAAATGGAAATCTGGTCTGCACGTGCCTCCACTAGGGATGCCTGTGGGGTCTTTGGCTAACTGACTTTTATTTTGAAAGCGGGTAAACATGATGATTGATGTAATGGATGCTAATGCATAGAGATGCATATTTGATGATGGATGCATGGCTTGGCTCATTCTCTTTCAGTTTGATGATTTTGCTTTTGCTGGAGATGTAGAGAATTTTGAGCTTATTGCTTGCAGGGTTGTGCTTCCTTGGGGATTTTCTTTTTTATACGGGTGTTTGGTAAGCGGGTTGGTCAAGATCTCAACCCGTGGTCGATCAGGTCCATCGTACCAAGATGCTGTTTCTTTGCTAATGAGAATGGACGAAGGATGTTATCAGACTTCAAAATGTTCTTCTGTGAATGGATGCGATTGAGACGGTGCTTGGTCGCCAGTTTTGGTCAAGATTCCAATTTGGGGGCGATTGGATCCGTCATCCCAAACTGCGAAATGAGTGAGGGGAGTTCGGGACTCCCGAAGTGCAGTGCTGGAGATAGTGACAATTTTTGTGATTTTGCAAATATTTGGTCCGAATCTTTGCCTGAGTGGTCAGGATAGAAATCGGTTATCGAAAACAAAGGAAATATTTTTTGTGGTTTTGAAAATATTTGGTTTGAAAGCAAGGGAAATATTTTGTGAATTTTGAAAATATTTTGCAATGTTTTGGTATTTTGTTGGATTTTCTGAAATGCAGGGAAAATGTATGGAGTTTTCATCCATTTCCAGCTTCTACTGTTGGTAAGGCACCTGATCCATTTTACGTCAACGAGCAAGACGAGTCTCATACAGTTAAGTGCCGTAGTTTTACATCTTCGGATGAGGAGATCTTGAGGGTTTTCAGTCAACACACCTACAAAGTTGCCTGTTCCTCATGTGCAATGCACATAGACCACGTATTGTTCGACGGACTCCTTCGGCTACAAAATGAGCCACATCCTCACATTTCCCTTTGTCAATCCAGTTTGGGGCCTTACGTTGCTCACAATTCCGTGAGAGTGCGCTCCACCTCCCAACAGCCTTAATACCCTTCATGAGTTTTAGGAACAGGGAACATCCGTCAGATTCAACAGCTACTTCCAAATCAAGGTTGTCTATCACGGTGTGTTCAATACGAACAGCATTGCGGGGTTATGCCCGCCTCAGCCTTTACCTGTTTAGAAGGTTCCAGACACCCGTACGATCAAGTGTCAGCCATGTTTGGGACATTTTGGGAAAGAAAGCCCCCAAGAAGTTAATCCCAATGTAGTTTCAGGTCTTCGGACTGCTGGGGATGAATTTGTACGGTTGAAATTGATGATGATTTTTGTTTTGTTTTTTTTTTTTTTAAAGTTCCAGACTTCAACTCGGGTAATCGAGGTTGATGCTGGTTTTTATGAAAAGCTTGAAATCTTTTTGGTATTTTTGAAAATGATCCGGATTATCGAACCTTGATCCCAGCGGTTGAGGCCGATGCCGGTTTTTAGTTGACAGCAGGAAAAGGTCCCCTGAGAAATTAATCCTAGTGTAGTTTAAGGTCTTTAGACAAAAAATATGTACATGCTGAAAATACATTCTTTTTGTGATTTTTTTGAAATGTTCCAGGTTGTTAAATCTCAATTTAAGCGATCAAGATTAACACTGATTTTTATTGGTAATTTCTCGAGATTTTGTTCCCGACGTAGTTTAAGGTCTTCGGACCAAAACTTTGTACAGAATAGGGCAACACATTTTTTTTTTTATTTTTGGAAAATGTCCGGAGTCGTCTGATCTTGATGTGAGCAAACAAGACCGACACCGGTTTTTATTGAAAATCCCTCGGGATGTCGATCCCGACGTAGTTTAAGGTCTTCGGACCACAAAACATGTAGCGAGGCTGGTGACATATTTTTGTGATTTTGAAAAGTGTTCTGAGTCATCGATTCTGATTTTGATGGTTGAGATCGATGCCTATTTTTATTAAAAATCCCTCGGAATCTTGATCCCGATGTAGTTTAAGGTCTTTGGACCAAAACTGTATAAGCAAGCAGCAATCAAGGTTGGAGATTCTGGGGATTCTCCTTAGAATGGTTCAGATCATTAGGTCATGACTTTGGATGGTTGAGATTACTGTTTGACCAAGTGAATTTTTTTTCTTTTTCTTGAAAATTCCATGGAACTTTTTCCACATCATCAAGCCAATTTCTCACCAATTTCTCACAAGATGAGATTTTGGTGAGATTCCTTACTTTTTCTCATCATTCTCTTCCATCACTTCATTCTTACAAGGAGGTACAAGATTCACTTGCAACCACCCTTCCCAAGGAGGAATTCTTCCCAAGGAGGTACAAGGGTGAGGAGTTGTTTCAAGTAGGTGGGAGGGAGGACGGCCCCTTGGGTGCCGCCCGGACCGTCTCTGCCCACTGGTCTTTCCAGTGGGTCGGGTAAAGGGGTGCATTCCTCTTTTCTATATAACATGGGGCACCCTTGGCCTCTCCAACGTGCAATCTCTCTCTTCTCTCTCTCATACTCTCTCTTTCTTCAAGTTTTTCTCTCTCTTTTGGTGGTTCTTTGCTCTTTTCAAGTGGTGGGCCTTAGTGAAGCTTTGGGACAGCAAGGTGGTCCCCCTTTGGTGAGTGGTAAAGGTATGGACCACTCCCTTTTCTCTCTTGTCATTTTCCTTCTTCATTGTCTCTTCTCATGACTCTTTTCTTTTCTCCATGTAGCTTATTCCAAAAGGAGTGAAGGTGGGCCCAAGTATTTTTGGCTTTTTTCTATATCTCCAATCTCTTTTAAAGGTGGTGTATGGAGAAGGACATTGCAAGCTTTCATTTCATTCCTTCTTTTCTTCTTCTACACTCCCTTCATATGTATGTAAAGGGTAATTTTGCCATGTCCATCAAGTGTGCATGGCAAAATATTCTATCTTTCTTCATGGGAGTTGGGCCTCTTTTCATGTGTATCAAATGGGCTCAAAGTGAAGTCATGGCCCTTGGTGTACTTGATGGGCCCAACACTTCATTTGGGCTTCCTCATGCTTTTGCCCTTGTCCTTAGAACCTTTTCTTTTCTTTTCCATCTTCTTTTCAAGGTTTAGGCCCATGGGAATGGTAGGGCCCACCTCAAGTTTTGGGCTCATGGGGCTCACTTTGGGTGGCCCCATCTTTCTTCACATGTGTATGGACAAAGGTGACTAGCCCATTCTTCACTTGGATCTTCAAGTGGCCTAGATTTCTTAATTGGGCCCTTGAGGTCAAGTAGCCCAAATTTTCCACCATTTCTTGATTATGATGTACATCCTCGTTCACAAAGTGTGGTAGGTTCCTTAGAATTTTTCCATATGGATGGGCTTTTGGGCCCTCATTGAAACTTGGATTTCTCTGGACCGTGTGCACCACTACACTTTGTTCATGTAGGATTTTTTCTTTCACGCTTTTTCTTTTGATGGATGGAGGACTTGAGTTACTTGATTATCTACAAGTCCCATGAGTGAGTTGTCTCAACAATCTCACTAAGTTCAAATGGTTTTTCCATGTGGTAAGAAAGTGGTTCTCAAGAGTTTCCCTTTAATGTTATTAACCTCAAATGGATGATCCTCCTTCAAGTGAGCTATCCATGCAACCATAGTTCCTTGAACTTCCTTTGGGGTGTTTGGTGGGTCATCCACCATCATTATCAAAGATGAGTGATTTTTTTTTTTTTTTTTTGGTGAGAAAGAATGATACCCATAAGTTGCCCAATTTTGTCCCATGCTTTGGGGCATTTTGGATTTTGATCTTCAAGTGGGCTATGTATATCATTCTTAGTTATTTTCATGATGGTTGGGTGACTCATCAAGCCATGCCCTCTTGTGCTCAAATGGTCCCCCTTTTTTGTAAAGAAATTGGTGCACATGAGTTGCCCAAACTTGTCCTTACATGGGCATTTCCAACTTTGATTCTTCATGTGGGCTATGTGCTTCAAATTTTTTACCATTAGCTTCTTTGATTCATATGTTTGTGGGTAGACCGCCATGTTGTACTCTCATAGTCAAAACTTTAATCAAGATGATGCACATAGGGGTGCCCATGGTTAACCCATGAATGGGTCCTCATGTTCTTTAAGTGGGCTATGTGCTCCCTTTAATCCATTGAGGTGAGGCATTTGGGTTGCTCTTGGGGGCCCATTTCCTTCTTATTCCCCACTTGTCCATGTACATGTGTAAAAAGATGGAAACATCTTAAATGAGAATCATGGCCTTGGTATAAAAAGTGGATCTATCCTTGGCCACACATGGACTTTGAAGAGGGACTTCTCATGTGAAGTAGGATTCTTATCCCTTGTTGGTCTCATGACACTTGAGTGCATTTGTTGTCTAAAGTGTGTCCTTGGGTGATGGACTTTCCTTGCCTAAGACATGATATGCAACCTTCTTTAAGGTGGGCCTTGCTTTCTTCAATGGCCCAACACATATCATAGGTAACACATGGAGTCAGACTTTTAGTTTTTGCATTTGAATGTGAGTCCAAACCCATGGGTTTCCTGGATGATAATTTGGATTTTAACGGGTAAGGGACTTACCTTGCCAAGCTTGTAGGATTCAATGGCGGACGGTACAAGAGGACGTCGGGTGATTGATGAGGATGATCCCGCCTTCATTATCCACCGAGGGGCCCATATGTGTTCCTTTGCTCAGGAGCACCAACCTCTTCCCTCCATCAAGGGTCGAGGTACCAGAGATCATTGGGATAACTGGGTGAAACACCCACAGCCTTTGCTTGAACGAGTTCTGGCTATCACTCCTTTTGCTGGCCTCCTTATCTTGCGCTTCCATAATAACAGTGCCAACTGCATGCTGCTTGCGGCTCTTTGCGAGAGGTGGTGGGATGAGACCCACACCTTTCAACTCCCTTGTGGTGAGTGGGGAATAACTCCCCTGGACATATATATGCAAATCGGCTTTCCATTTCATGGGGTAGTTGTTCCCCAGGTTGGCTCTCTTGCTCCCATCACTTCCACTGACTGGCTACGGCTTGTCGGTGACGTCCCACCTGAAGATGAATTCCAGGGCCATCAAGTAAAAATGCGATGGTTCTACAACACCTTTGCTACCGTCACCCCTACTACCGAGCTAGAGGCCCTTCACAAAACACGGGCCATGATTGCTTACGCCTTCGGGTCCTTCCTTTTCTATCACGCGAACGAGAGGATCGATCCTAAATTTCTTCGTTTGGTTGAGGATCTTCATCATCCTTACAATTGGAACGGGGTTGTCTTGACTCATGTTTTCCAGGGTTTGGATAAGACCTCTCGGAATAGCCGGTCCTTCACAGGTTTCTGGCCTGTCGTTGAGGTACTCTTCTTTAACCTTCCTTGGAGACATTTGTCTTCTTTCTTTCTCTGATCGTTAGGTGTGCCCTTGCCCAGACTTACTTTTATGACCATTTTGCCCACCTCGCGCCGAGGATTTGGGATGACATTGAGTCGCCTTTGTATCGCCATATGTACTGGCATCAACAAAATCGTCAGCGGAACTCTCGAGTCTCTGGGGACAACTGGCTTGCTGACATAGACGGATTGACCGTTGAAGATGTAAGTATCTTGCTTTCCTTATCCTTATGCTGCACTGCAACTGATCGTGATGACCTCATTTGCTGTAGCTTGCTCGGATGCCGTATGCCAACTTTCCTCTCTACTACACCCCTCAGCGTGTGGAGGCATATGATTCTTCATGTCTCCGGATCATGCTTTCTGACGCTGAATAATTTCAGTGGTATTTGGGTGAGAGGCTGCTTCGACAGATTACCGGGGTGGCTCGAGTCCCTTGTTCTGCACCTCCTCCGGCTGCTTAGATCCCAGCTGATGAGATAGCTGATGCTCTTGTGGGCCAGCCCAGGTTCGTTTCACGATCCCGGATCGCGACTATGAAGAGTGGTACTTGTTGTACGGCCAGGGGCCTCTGTTTCCTCCGCTCTATGTTCCTGGGGGCCGTCGCAGATATGTTGGAGGCTCAGTGACAGCTCCTTTGATGGATCTTCATCGTCGAGAGCGGGACGAGAGGAGGGATGATGACGACTATGTTGGTAACCTGTAGCCTGCTTTTGTATTCAGCTTACTTGATGTATGACCTTCTTCTTTTTGCTTTTACCCTCTTCTGTATCAAAATCTTCTGAATGAATATACAACCTCTGACTTGTCTCAAATTACTTGAGATGCCTACTCATTCTGAATGATTTGTGGAAGACGAGACTTTTTAACTGCATGGATGATGACTTGAACGGCTCAGATCGCTTGATTTGGCCTTGTGGGCCCACTTGATGATCAGATCTTGGGTTCTGGCCCTCTTTCTTGATGATCAAGCCTTTGATCTTGCTATTTGATGGCTCATGTAAGCTTTTACATGGTTTAGATCATGATGATCTAGTCTTTGAATGGCTCAGATTGCTTGTGGGCCCCTCTTGGTCAATTTTCCTTCTCTTTGACTTGATCAGGCCCATGTTGGCCATATGACTTCCTGATTGGATAGGTGGGGTATCTTCTAAATGATTCTGATCAACCTCAAACGAAATCTGGAGTGGATTGGGGCCTTGGGCGGCCCTCAGGGTGCCATCTGCTGATGTGGACTGTCAGCCTCACCTACCAACGATCATGGAGCTAATCCCGCAGAGAGAGAGAGGGAACGCGTCCGTACGGGCGGCCCACAGCGGGCCGCCCAGGACTCGCCTCTTGTGTGGCCTGGGCTGGCTTGTGCTCGGACAATTTTCACAGTCCACTGTCCTTATCCCATATTCCTTGCACGTCCGGGTTCGATTGTAGCCATGAATATTCTCTTTGTCTCATCTTCCCTTCTCCTTTTGTTTTCTTCTTGGTTTGTCTTTTCTCAAGCAATGGACGGTGGAGATTTAGGGGCTGTGGGGGCTGTCCATGGTGGGTCCCACACTTCAGAAAGTGTTGAAGGCTTTAATGATGGAGGGATTTCTTTAATAGATGGTGGAGATGGAGCATTGAATGGGGACATTGATGAGGAGCTAGGGATGGTGGTTGGTGGAGCTTTGAATGGCCTCATTAATGGCAGCCATGCTGAAATTTCTGATTTGAATGGGGCCTTCATTATGGGAGAAATAGATGGTATGGATGAGATGGGAAGATGGGACATAGGTGAGGCTATGCATCCCTTGAATGTGGGCCACCTGGATGATGTGATTGATGGAGGTGATGGGAGTATGATGGACATAGATGGGCTGATCTCGTGTCTGGATGGTATGGATGGTTCAGATGATACCTTTGATGGTTTGGATGCTCTTGATGATGGCCGAGATGTGCGGCATACTTGTTTGGGTGGACTTGATGTGATCATTGATGATGTCCCCCTGATGATGGACGGTGTGGATGCCTCGATGATCCTTTGATTGGTCAGGATGATGACTGGATTCACGACTTTATTTTGGAGAGGGCCGCAGGTCCATATTTGACCGTGGATTCTTCGATCGGGGTTGCCGGGACTCTTCTTGATGGTTCAGATGCATTTTCGACGGTCAGATTGGTCAGGGTGCCATGATGTGTGGTGTGATCTTTGCTGATAGTCCTTTTGATGGAGAGTATCGTCCTTCTCCTGATCGTCGGTCCTTTGCGCACTCTGTTCATGAGGTGGGCGAGTCTTCTCATGCGGCTGAGGTCGTGACAGTTTCAGACAGTGACGCGACTATATCAGACATAGCCGTTACTGAGACCAGGTCAGGGGCTGTTGAGTCTGCAGAGATTCCAGCTTTTTCTTCTCCTTCGCTCGTTGATCTTCCGATCCTCGATGAGCTGTCATTGATTTCTGGGCCTTTTGTTCTGGAGGGGGTACCCGTGAGGACTTGTCAGCTGCTTCCTCGTCCTTCTTGCTCGCCATGACTGCTTGCTTGGCTTGACAGCTTGTCAGCTTATGAGATTCGAGATTTGGAGTTCTATGACTTTGGCAGTCTGATCCATATGGCTAGAGTTGACATTGACTGGAGGATGCTCGGAGCTGCACTGATTGACTGGGTCCCTTCGTTGAACTTGTTTGCGTTCAATGACATGGAGATGGGACCCTCTTTGGAGGAGCTTGCGCGCTTGACTGGTCTTCCTTGGGATTATTCTCAGTATTTTTCGCCGAAGACATTGCCGAAGACTGCCACACCGCAGAACTGGTTCGGGATCCCCTATCTTGTTTGGTCTGCAGCTGCCGGCCAGGATGCTGTAGTGTTCTCCTTGGACTTGCTGTATGATCTTTTTTCGGGTCCTCGGAGTGTGGCCGGATCTATTCTTGCTCAGAACGCATTGATGTTCTGTTTGATAGCTGAGGTGATATTCTCAGGATGGCGCAAGTCCCAGAATCCTTTGCCTTTTGAGGTGATGAGCCGAGCTACCCAACAGTAGGGGATCATTTCTCTCTTCCTGGCCGAGTTGTTTAGTGGGCTGACTAACTGTGCCCTGGGCCACACTCGTATCCTTCGCGGCTGCTGTGCATTTCTTCAGGTATCTTTTCTGCACCTTTCCCTTCTTGCTTTGTTAGGAATTGCTTTGCTCTAGCTGAACTTCTTTTCGTTCTTGTGATCAGGTCTGGCTATGGGAGCGTCTTTCGCTGACTGTTCCTGTACCATTTCCTGACACCCGTCACCCGGACCTTATGCGACACATCATGAAATTTCTTCCTCATACGGCTAGGATGAGTGATCCCTTGTATCGCAGGATGTTCACTAAACTTCGTGACTGGAATGTTCGTTGGGAGTCATCTTGGCTTTCACTTCCTCCAGTGCTTTGCGATGCGCACCGCCTTCCTCTGATGTTGGTAGGCTTTCGATCTTACTTTTCTTATCATCCTATCCGGTTCCTGCGGCAGTTTGGGTATGAGCAAGGATGTTCCTCCTTTTGCTTTCGTGAGTATCGGGCGTCGAGCACTTCCATCTAGAACCTCTGACTTTAGGACTCGGGTCGACGGATCTTGGGCGAGTTACTTGACTGCCGATTTGCTTGGTTTTGAGCTGCGGGCTTTTCCGATGGCGACCGCCCCATATCAGTAATGGGTTGCTGAGCAGTCTCTGTATCGACGTATCCCTTGCTGGCACCGGATTGCTGATGAGGATGAGCAGGATATCCTTGGAGATGCCTGGCTCTTCATCTGGTTCATATGAGCCTTTTGAAGAGCGCCCATTCATCGATCCTGGTTTCCTTTTGGCCACTCATGGCCATTTACTGTCTGAGATTTCCACACTTCGGTATCATTGTGAGATGATGTCGAGGAGGTTGGCTGCCGATCAGAGGTTATCTGATGAGGAGACAGCGATCCGCAGCCTTGAGCGCGATGAGGTACATTACCTGCGTATGGAGGTGAGCAGGTTGAGAGCGAGACTATTTCATTATGAGTCAGAGGACTTACCTGATATGGCCGAGGAGGAGGGTAGAGATTGATTGTATTGGCCACCTGCACATTCATTTTTGCATAGTATATGATTGATGATGATGCATTTTTTGTATTTTTTGAAAAAGATGACATGATATATGTAAAAGAAATAACTTGCATTTAATGAAAAAAAGGGGAAAACTATTTGAAAATATATTGCGCTATGAGTTGTCTTAGTGAGTGTGTCTGGATTTTGTGTCGGGATATAGGAATCAGAACTGAGGCTCTGTCAATGCTTTGACTAATGTCTCGAGGTTTGACTTGTGTGATCCTTTGGTTCCCTAGAGGTGTAGGCAACGGAAACTATTGTTTCCTGAGATTGTCAGAATTTGTAGAGCTCTTCGTTCCTGACTGCGCTTCTTCTTGTTCTTGAACTGTGACTGCTTGAACCGATCTGGACTGTCTGAATTCTTGGTACCTGTACTTTTTATTTTTCTTTTTCTATTTAAGCCACTTTTGCCTGCAGCGCTCTTTCGAGTTTTCACTACAACCGGCCTTTTTCCGTCCTTTTTGCCCGTGGCGCCCTTTTGGGTTTTCACCACGTCCCGGGTGTTTGATCTTGCCTGCCCCTTGGCAGCTATGCTGTTTTTACCCTCGGTGCCCTTTCGGGTTTTCACCAAGTCCACCGTATGCCCACTGTTTTTACTCGGAGCGCCCTTTCGGGTTTTCACTCCGCCCTCTTTGTTTAGGCACATATTTTCTTTTTCTGAATCTTTGGATAACTGCGGCGGCTAGAGGTCGGGAATCCGTCGTTGCCGGCCGATGGCAATCTTTCAGCCCTTATCCTAGGTTACGATGATAGAGCTATTGGTCTTAGCTAAAGACCCTTCTGAGATGAATGGATGGATGACTGTGTTTCTTCTTGGGTTGATTTTTTTCGGGTGTCTTGCTTTGGCTTCTCTTTTTTCTTTTCTCCTTTTTTGTTTTTCTCTTTTCTTTTTTTTTTGTATTTTTTTCTCTCTTTTTTCCTTTGAATCCCCTTATTTGAAACACTTGTTGGTGGACGGAAATGATTTCTCAGAGGTTTTAGCTTCGACCTCTTGACTTCACCTCTATTAAAGTAACTCTTGATAAGGTCAGAATGACTTACCCGTGAAAGATCTTCACTTTGTCAGCGTTGATTGGCTCAGGAAGATCCACCCCTCTCATGCTGGTGAGTCTGAGGGCGTCTCCGGGAAGTACTTCTCTGATGATCAGCGACCCGTCCCACAAGGTTTTGAACTTTCCTCTGGGATCCAGAAGGTGCGACGGTAGAATCTTCTTCATAACCATGTCGCCTACCTTGAAACTTCTTTTTCGGACTCTCTTGTTGTAAGCCCGAGCGATCCTTTTTTGATAACACTGAGAATGACTTAGCGCATGCATGCGCTTTTCATCTGCTAGCTGCAACTGATCGAATCTGGCCCGTTGCCATTCTCCTTCTTCAACTCCATTTTGTAGTAACACCCGTAGTGATGGCATTTCCACCTCGATTGGCAGAACTGCTTCCATTCCATAAGTAAGCTCGAAAGGAGTAACGCCCGTAGCAGATCGTACAGACGTTCGATAGGCCTAAAGTGCATACGGGAGCATATCTGACCAATCTCGATAGGTCACGACCATCTTCTCGAGTATCCTGACGATTGTCTTGTTTGCGGCTTCTACCCCACCATTCATCTGAGGACGGTAGGGGCTTGATCGATGACGTTGTATCTTGAATTTGCTGAGGAAGTCATCCATCTTCTTGTTGACGAACGGGGTCCCATTATCTGTGATGATAGCATTGGGGATTCCATACCGGCATATGATGTTGTTCTTCATGAATTTGATCACCTGGGATGCTGCAATCGTTGTTTAGGAGGCTGCTTCTACCCACTTAGTGAAGTAGTCGATTGCCACAAGTATGTACTCATGACCGTTTGATGCTTTGGGACTAATTTTGCCGATGATGTCGAGTCCCCACATGAAGAAGGGCCAGGGGGTGGTCAGGTTGTATAATTCTGACGATGGGGCATGAATCAGGGTTTGCATGTTCCTGACACTTGAAGCATTTTCTGATGTGCTGGCAGCAGTCTGTCTCCATGGTGAGCCAATAGTAGCCGAGTCGTAGAATCTTCTTTGCCATCATGTGCCCGTTCATGTGTGGGCCACAGATTCCTTCGTGTATTTCTTTCATGATCTTTGCAGCTTCTGTTTCATCGACGCATCGAAGGAGGATGTGATTATAGGATTGCTTGTAAAGAACTTCGCCACTGATGGTGAACTGGCCGGCCAAACACTGGATGGTTCGGCGACCTGTTGCTGTTGCTGTCTCGGATACTCCTGGGTTTTGAGATATTGCTTGATGTCGGTATACCAGGGTTTGTCAGGGACAGCTTCGGCTTCTTCTATTTGCAGGCAGAAAGCAGGTTCATCTTGAATTTCGACTGTGAGCTCCCATTCTGAAGCTCCTTTCGAGATCTCGAGCATTGACGCGAGTGTGGCGAGAGCATCTGCAAACTGATTCTTGGCTCTGGGCATGTATGAGAAGGTAATTTCTTTGAATTCTTCGATCAGATTTTCAAGATACACATGATATGGTATCAACTTCTCGTCCTTGGTTTTCCATTCGCCATTGGTCTGATTGATGATAAGCTGTGAGTCTCCAAATACTCGTAGCTTCTTGACGCCCAAGATTATGGCTTCCCTTAAGCCAGCGATGCATGCTTCATACTCTGCCATGTTGTTGGTGCACTCGAATGCTATGCGCCTTGAGATAGGAATAGGGACATCATCTGGAGAGTAGAGGATCGCTCCAATACCACTCCCTTTAGAATTTGCTGCGCCGTCGAAGAATAACGACCACTCATCTTTCTTCTTCTTTTCTTCCCCTTCGATAAGCAAGAGATCTTCATTAGGGAAGAATGTCTTGAGCGGTTGATAATCCAGGAGAGAGTGAGCGGCAAGATGATCGGCGAGGGCCTGCCCCTTGATTGCCTTCTGAGTGACATAGGTGATGTCGAATTCAGACAGGAGTAGCTGCCATTTAGCTATCCTTCCAGTGAGTGCCGGCTTCTCGAACAGGTATTTGAGCGGATCCATGTGAGCGAGGAGGAGAATAGGGAATGCAATCATGTATTGACGGAGTCGCTGAGTTGCCCAGACTAGGGCGAGGCAAGTCTTCTCGATTGGGGAATACCTGGTCTCGTAGTACTCGGTGAACTTTCGGCTCAAATAATATATTGCTTGTTCCTTCTTCCCGGTCTCGTCGTGCTGGCCGAGGACACAACCAATGGCTTCTGCTGCTACCGAGATGTATAACAATAGTGGTCGTCCGGGAGTGGGCGGCACTAATACTGGAGGATTCATGAGGTATTTCTTGATGTGGTCGAAGGCGACTTGGCAATCATCATTCCATTCTTTTGGAACGTTCTTCCGAAGGAGCTTGAAAATGGGCTCACAAATAGGTGTGAGCTGTGCAATGAAGCGACTGATGTATTGAATTCTGCCGAGGAAGCCACGAATTTCTTTCTCTGTTCTAGGAGGGGGCATCTCGATGATTACTCTGGTTTTGGTCTCGTCGACCCTGATGCCATCCTCGCTAACCATAAAGCCGAGGAGCTTACCTCCCATTGCACCGAAGACACATTTCTGAGGGTTGAGACAGAGCTTGTACTTTTCTAATCTGTTGAATAACTTCTTTAGATCTTCAAAGTGTCCTTCAATTGTGTGAGATTTGACGATCATATCGTCCACATATACTTTAAGATCTTTGTTCATCATGTCGTGGAATAGTGCTGTCATTGCTCGCTGATATGTTGCTCCTGTGTTCTTCAAACTAAACGGCATTACCCTGTAGCAGAAAGTTCCCCTAGGGAGTGATAAACGATGTCTTCTCGCGATCTTCGACGGCCATCTTGATCTGATTGTAACCTGAGAACCCGTCCATGAATGAGAAGACCTTGTACCCAGCAGTGTTGTCGACTAGAGTGTCGATATGCGGTAAAGGGAAGTCATCTTTAGGACTGGCCTTGTTGAGATCTCGGAAGTCGATGCACATTCGAACCTTGCCATCCTTCTTTGGTACTGGTACGATGTTGGCGAGCCATTCAGGGTAGTTAGAGACTACCAAGAATCCCGCATTGTACTGCTTGATGACTTCATCTCGGACTTTCAGAGCCCATTCTGGCTTCATTCTTTGAAGTTTCTGTTTCACTGGCTTCATATCCGCCTTTGTTGGCAAATGGTGTACAACGAGCTCTTCATCGAGCCCTGGCATGTCTTCATATGAGAACGCGAAGTTGGACAATCTTGGAGCTAGGAACTCTATCATTCTCTGCTTCATCTCAGGTGGCAATGATTTTCCCATGCGTACTTCCCTAGGGATCTCAGGTGTCCCCAAGTTTACTATCTCGAAAATCATCGGCTACAACATTGGCTTTGGATTCGAACTTTTTGAGGAGATCCTCTAGTTCGAGAGACGGATCATCATCTTCCTCATCCCGAGCTTTGTCCAGACCTATGAGCTCGAAGCCTAATTCGATGTCAAAATCATATGATTCGACTTCAAACTCATGCGACTCTTTAGACAAACTTGGCACACTATTGAATGCAGGAAAAGAAATGTTTTTTGGTTTTTGAGAATTTTCTGAATTTGAGATGCTAGATGTTTTTGGCTTTTGAAAGTTTTCGATTTTTTTGGATTTTTGAAATTCACAGGACTTTGAACAAGTGCGCATTGCAGACCACGATTGATCCCAGCTTGTTCCAAAGTTTCGATTGTTGCTCAAACAGGCATTTTTTTGGAAGTCAGAGCCCTTAAATGACTCTCTGGCTGATTCAGAAGTTAGGGGAACAGATGACCATTCAGGACCCCACACTTCCTCCCCTGAAGAGGTGGGGGTTGATGATTCGGACGAAGAATCACAGTCTGGCCCAATAACCATGATTTCTCGCTGGTTGGGTTCGAGATCTGAGTCGTACTCAGTCCCTCCCGGATCACTTACCTCGCATTGCAATTCGTCTGGTTCCACAGCGAGATAAAAGTTCAGGAATCTGGACATCGGACCAATCTAGGGCTGGCCATTTCCCTTTCTTGGTCCAATGGATGGGCTGCTTCTGCCCCTGGATGATGATTGATGATGTTGATTCTGCAGAGATGGGTGGGTCGTGCCCCTTGCTGATTGATGCTGAGATGGGCAAGTTGTGCCCCTAGCTGGTTGGAATTGAAGTAGGCAGGTTGTGCCCTTTGTTGGGATGAGTTGAAGTGGGCAGGTTGTGCCCCTGGTTGGGAGCAGGTGTCAGAGTAACCTGGTCCTGAAGCTGTTGTATTTGACATTCTTCTTCATCTTCATCCTTTCCTTCTTCTTCTGGAGGCTTGGATGGTTCGAGAATCTGATCCCATCGAATGGGGGGCCACGTGGCCCAAGCTAGGCTCATCGGGAAGCCTTTGTGTAGTGCAGTCGGTTGATTCCCTCCTGGATCTTTGTAAGGTTCTCCTGGCTTGACGAATTGGATGGGTGAGTACCGAAATTTCTTCCTTCTTTTGTCCATGAAGATTGTCCTGTATTCGAGTCCCCATTTGCGTTGGTTATATACCAGCGGTATCTTTCTGGACTTGAAATGATTCTTCATTCGGTATTTGAGGCTCAGACGTTCTGCTGGTGAAAAGACATGGTCCACCCTTATATGTTCCGGATTGGTGATAGAGTTCACAATCTCGAATTCAAAACTATGAAACGGGACGTCCTCTTCAGAGTGCTGGATATCGATGACCGGGATGTTTGGTTCAGTGGCAGCAGCATTGGAAGGAATGATGAGCTCCTTCTCTGCATGGATAGAGATCACTTGATTTCCACAGATGTATTTCACTCGTTGATGCAGGGTTGATGGCACAGCCCCCATCTTGTGCAGCCAAGGTCTTCTAAGCAACATGTTGAAAGGGGCTAATATATCCAGGATTTGAAATGTGATTGTGGAGATTTTCGGACCTATTTGTACCTCTATGTCGACCTCCCCTTCCACTGATCAGCGGGTGTTGTCGAATGCTCTGACGCATATGGTGCTGGGTCGGAATGAAGAAGGACTGATTCCCAGACGTTCTGCGGTCTTGAGTGGGCAGACGTTTAAGCTTGAGCCATTATCGATAAGGACCAGCGGGACACAGAGGTCTTTGTATCGTATGGCTATGTTGAGGGATCGGCCATGATCGCTTCCTTCCGGTAGCAACTCATTATCGGTGAAGGTGATGGCGCGTGGATCCAGGAGTTGTCCAATCATCAATGCTATCTCTCTGGTGCCGTATTGGAGGAGACGTGAGCATCGCTCAAGGTTTTGGCAAACATTTCTTGGTGTGTGCGAGATGTGCAGAGTAGCTCCCATACCGAGATTTGAGCAGGGATTGACTTGAGTTGAGTCGCCACATCGTATGCGGCTTCATTTTTGTTGCCGAGGCCTGACAGAGCGCCTTTGGGATCTCCTTTGTTCTGATTATCTCTTCGGATGCAACGCCCATTGGGATTCATATTCCCTACTTTCGCACACTCTGGATAGTGCCATGGGACCTTTTTATAATTTTCCTCACCTTTACCTTCTAGGACCACCGATTCTTGCAACGGTGCTGTTGTGGGTAACAGATCTTCCTCGTACGGAGCTTTTGCCTTGAGGACTACATTGTTGCCTGTGCTGAAGGGCTAATATCGAGGCTTGTCTTCATATATCACATAAGGTTGCGGTCCTGGCTTGACTGTTCCTGGCGCAGGAGGTTCTCATGGAATGAATACTGGTCCTCTTGATATGGCAGGAGGTTTCTCTGTTCGTCCCAGCTGTCGTAGTGTGATTGAC
Source organism: Liriodendron chinense (assembly GCA_003013855.2). Classification (NCBI taxonomy): domain Eukaryota; kingdom Viridiplantae; phylum Streptophyta; class Magnoliopsida; order Magnoliales; family Magnoliaceae; genus Liriodendron; species Liriodendron chinense. The sequence goes on from PVNU02002152.1 coordinate 914,302, forward strand.
ACGCCTCCAGGGTTTGCCCCTTGCAATATGACTGGCTCAACTGGAGGAGCTCCTTCCAAGACAATGGGCTCTTGCTGCTGATGAGTATGGTTTCTCTATTGCGAATTGTATTGTTCCTGTGCTGAAATTGCCCCTTGCAAGATGACAGGTTCGTATGTGGGCTCGATGTATGATTGTGCTCCTTCCAGAATGACTGGCTTCCAACATGAATGGCTGTGAGGTGCCCCTTGAACAACTGGCACATCATATGGAAGTGTTCCTTCGAGTACTACTAGCTCGGAGACTGAAGGAGGAAATGGACTTGCCCCTTGCAGGATTAGAGGAGGATTTGTTGGCCCACAAGTGTAGGCATGAATGGACTGGATAGGGGAGAAGAAGCGATCGAGGCGCTCTCCTTCTTTTATGCTGTTGACGGTGGGGCCGCGAGACGAACTGGGGTCCGTTGGGTGCTGAGGCAGAGGATTCTGAAGAATGTTGGTGGAAGCTGCTGCAGGAGTTCTAGAGACCGAGATGACGATCTTTCGGTCGTGGATCAGATCTTGTATTGCATTCTTCAAAGTAAAGCATCGATCAGTGGTGTGGCCACGTCCTTGATGGTAGGCACAATACTCATTTTCTCGGTAGTTTGGAGGCAGAGGATTTGGAGGAGGCCTGGGTGTCATCAGAGTGAGTAACTACTTTTGTACCAGCATAGCCATGATTTGACTAAGTGGTTGAGTGAGTGGAGTGAATTTCCTGAGCTCCCTGTAATTCTGCCTATTCTGGTATAAGTATTGGCCGTTCCCTCTGAATTGCTGCCGTTGTCGAGGTGGTTGTGGCTGTGGTTGAGGATTCGGTTGCGGTTGATACCGCTGAGGTTGGTGCTGAGCCTGATTCTGCTGATACTGTTGACGTCCCTGTGGGGGAGCACGTTGATTACCCTGAGCAGTGGTGTTGATGTTGTTTACCTCTGTCGGGCGGGGAGGAGAATCGCTGCGGTTTCTGTTCCCATATCCAATGGGTCTTCCCTCCACTCTGTTCCTCTTGACTGGAGTGGCTTGATGAGGCCATGGGGAGATTGTCCCGGCTCGGATTCCTGCTTCGACTTGTCCTCCAGTACGGATCAACTGTGAGAAATTCACATATGGATGCGAGATGAGATATCCAGATATGCTAGGATATGTTGAATGAACAATCATGGAAATTTGTTCTTCATCGTCGATAGGTGTCCGCATTCTGGCTGCCATAGCTCACCAACGTCCCACATAAGCTGATAGTGTTTCATCACTCCTTTGTCTGAGAGCCGCGAGGTCAGCTCTTCTGGGTTCCATGTTGAGATTGTATGCGAATCTGTCGACGAAAGCCTGGGAAAGTTGTTCCCACGTCCTAATGAGGTGGCAGTCCAATGAGGTGTACCAGTCTAGGGCATCGCCTTTAAGGGATTTTTGGAACAAGTGAATGAGGCCCCCTTCATTTCCTGAGATTGCACTCAGCTCTCCACAAAAAGCCTTGAGATGTGCTGTGGGACAACCGCTGTCATCGTATCTTTTGAATTTTAGTACCTCAAAGTTTTGAGGTACTTGAGCATCTAGGAAAGGACACAAGTCTCTAAACTTGGTCGAAGGTAGATCTATTCCTTGTTGCCGCTGAAGCTGATTTTGCAAGATCTGGAACTGCTCCCGCAACTTGTCCAGTCCTGAGTGATCTGTTCGAGCGACTGGTGCCTCTTGGAGCAAGGCACATTCTTCTTCGGCATAGTGGTCGATGTCTTCGACCCTATGGGCTTGCTGAAAAGCAACCGTGGGTTGCTGAAATTGATTTGATGACTGAACTGGATTTTGATGAACTTGTGCTTGAAAGGATTGTAACTGAACTGGGGATTGTACTGAAGGTTGAACTGGAACTTGCTGGAAATGGACTGGAGACTGCTGAATTGAAGATTGCTGGAAATTAACTGGAGTTTGCTGAATTGAAGATTGCTGGAAATTAACTGGAATCCCATCGGCGGTGATGTGCTGGAATTGAAAAGTGCTCCTGTTTGCAGGAGGCTGAGATGCTGGGAAGTGACCCCCTTGTTGGGTATTCGCCACTGTCCGCTGATTGATGTGGGCTTGACACTGACCCCCATTGTGGGCATTCGTCAGTGCTGTCCCTATTGTTGGAAATTGAATTGAAATCCCATTGGCGGGGATGTGATGAAATTGAAAAGGGGTCCCATCGGCGGGGACATGCTGAGGAAGGAAAAGAGTCCCATCGACGGGGACATGCTGAGATCTATTGAGACTGTTGTTTGCAAGATTGACCGGAAGCTGACTGGAAGTTCCTGCGACAGGAGTGCTCTGAGGCGACCTTGTCGTCGCGGGAAGGTACTGAGGAAGATGCCCCATAACGAAGGGCTGAGACGGCTGCTGTCGGTAGTCTTGGGCAGACTCCGATGGTTGTGCTTGATTTGAACTGGAGGCCGGAGGGACCCGGCATGGCTGCTGAGATTGCTGAAGAAGAGTTTGTCAACGAGTAATTATAAAAGAAGCTACAAGTGCATAACAAATTGAAAAAGGTGTTTAATACATGTTTCATTCGAGAAAAAGGCAAATAGTGTCCGAAGGTATAAAAAAATAATGATTTGAAATGCTATGTCTGTGCTCCCACGAAACCTTGGATGCACCGGTGTAAAAAGCCCTATATTTTTCACCCATAGCTGAATTGAAAAAGGAATTATTCTATGGTGTAGAACTCTAGATCACATTCATGCCCACTGTTGTTGCAGAGATTTGGACAACAGATCTAGATGGCTGCGATCAGCCACGTAGCCTTCAACCGGCATGTGGGAGTCTCTCTGGTTTGCTGAACCTGCAAAAGGAAGATGAATAGGCAGGGGGAGGAGCCGTTGTGCAGTGGGAGACTCTCCGATGCCTTAGTTAGGTTCAGTAACAAGTAGAATTAGTGTTTTAGGGCTAAGATGTTTTTGTACCTTTGAGGTGTAGATCTCGGTCCTATTTATGGGACTTGGGGGCAGTTCTAGAGAGTTGGATCCTTTTAGGATACGTCGGTGGAGTCCCTATTTTAGTAGGATTATGTCTCTCCGTTCGTATCCGGGAGATCCCATTAAGGAAAGCGAGAGATCCTGAAATATCCGGATTGGATGTCCGGTATTTCCGTAGACATCTTCGGACCACCACTAGGTGGTCGATGTTGCGAACCACCCTGAGGTGGTCATCCATTTTTAATGGACCCGAGCTCTCCTACTTGGGTTTGTTACATAGTATAATCCTCAGGCGAGGTGAGGGCTTCAGTACTTGGGTTTGTTACAGAGTATAATCCTCAGGCGAGGTGAGGGCTTCAGTACCGTAGGTCTCCTATGTAGAGTATATTCGATAAGTCCTTGATCATTGGCCTTAGTCGATGATCGGGCATCATCTTATTAGTGGTTGGGTGCCAAGGCCATCGTAGGGTCCTCGACTTGTGCCTGAGGACTGTTATGTGAGTTTTTAAGAATGGGCTTCCTCACATCCATAGGCCGTGGGCCAGCTCGGATTATCTTATAACAGTTGTCCCTTACTCTCGAGAATGAGCAAGTGAGGGCTCGGGAGTAAAGTCTGCAGGATAGTTGGTTCTGGCGATTTAATATCCACGTGTCCCTATCATCTTTTGACGGGATCCAAGAAAATTAATGGTGGGATTCGTGAAATGATTTGGTGGGCTTGAAAAGCGAGGAGTCGCTATCATTGTTGATATGACGTCGCGGATGTTTCAATTTGCAGAGAAATGAGCACTTGACATGTGGCGACAAGTTTGACCGGCGTGATAGCGCATTATTGTTCATTTCTTCTGGTGGCAACACGTGGCGGCGGTTTTGCTCAGTGAGACGTCATGCTTGGTGTGGGTGAATCCCGTTGTGACATTTAGTGGAGCTTGGTAGCCAAGGCATCGCTTCTCTGAACTGGGTGCCCTCATGGTGACACGTGCTTCGTACGGAGGGCGAGGCAGTGTGGAATGGGGCTATAAATACCTTCCCCCTTCTTCGTTTTCTCATTTCTTCCTTCACAGGGTGCCCAAATTCTGCTGGACTCCCTCCAGCACTTGGCCTTAGCCATCTTCATCGCTTGAATCCGTCTGATCCTTTGAGCATATGTCTGTACTGCTGATATGACTTCCTCTTCTTTCTTCCCATATTTTCCATTGCCTGTGTTTTCCTCGCATTCTTGGTTTATTACTTTTCATGGCCGAGGGAGTGCCCAACGAGGATACGACTTTGGATGAGGTTGTGATAGTCTCCCAGGGGGAGGAGGGCCATGAGGTTGAGACTCTCCTTACCAGGCCAGCCTCCGAACGTGCGGAGGCCTTGATACTTAAGGAGTGTGAGGATGAAGGTTCGAGCACCTCCACTTCTATGTATTTTGTGGATGATTTCAGGTTCAGGTTGTCACCTTTTGTCCTAGAGTCTATTAGGTTAAAATATCATATTCCCGACTCGGTGCATCTTCAGAAACCTCGAGATGATGAGGTTCTGAGCTGACCTCTTGATGGAGAGGTTATTCTTTATACTGTTTCCTTTGAATGTGATCTGTGTCTACCTCTTCTTCTTGTGGTGAGAGAGGTTCTTGACCGTCTTTGTTTTAATCCTGGTCAGTTGTAACCCAACTCCTGGAGAAACTTGTTTAGCTGCTACGTGTTGTGGCATCTAGTCAATAACGATGAGCTCTCTACGGACGAGCTCTTTTACCTTTTTTGGACCAAGCCCAATGCTTCTCATGGGTGGTATTATTTCACTTCATGGTTAGGGCAAGGGTGAGCCGGTAGTAGTTGGAAACCCGTCCTCTAATAAGGATTGGAAGGACTGATGGTTCTTTGCCTCCGAGGATTGGGAGGCACCAGCTTCAGAATTAGAGGGGGCGAGATTCTAAGTCCCAACCGTGTTTTCCTTGCCAGGTCAGACACCTTTTCGAGCACTTGCACTTTTCTTTGGTTGCTGACTTTGCCGATGTAGCTAACGATGGGTGCTCGTCTTTTGCAGGTCAACCCAAGATATGATATGACCTCTCTTATCAGAAGACCTTCTCCGACAGGTGAGGAATGTTAGGTTCGTCCCTGCCGAGGACCGAACGTTTAGTAAACTTCTATCTGCTGAGAACCTTTAAAAGGCTAGCATTACTCTTGCGAGTGAGGATAAGAGCTTGTTGCTTCCGATTTTTTATTTGTAGTCTGTCGAGCACTCTAACTTAATCTTTTTTTTCTTGTCACGTTTAGAGATGTCTGGTAGGAGAAAGAGAGGGCCTCCTATTGACCTAGACCAGCGGGCTGCTTTGGTGCGATCACCACAGAAGAAGAAGGTGGTTGAGCAGAGGAGTGGAGAGGGACCAAGGACTACATCGAGCCTTCCTCAGTCTTTCATTTGTGGGACTAGCGAGATCTCCGGTACAGAGGATGATTAGTCATTTACTTCAGGGGCCCGTCAGCCCTCTACTCCAGGGGTTGCCCGGGCTCCTATAGGGATGACGGAGAGCACCACTACCACTGTTGTTACTGTCCCAACTTCTACTCAGGGGAAGGTGGTCGGTGCGAAGGGCATTGCTTCTGTGAGGACAAGCCCTTCAGTACAGAGTGGAAACATGGGCTCCCCAGGTCGGGGGGGGGGGGGGGGGGGGGGGGGGGGGGGTGGGGGAGTTCGGCAACGCCTCTGGCAAGTGCTGGCCGGAAGCATCTTCTAAGAGGGATCTACACTTTAGTGACTGGATGGAGGTACTCACACGCTAGAGCGAACCTAGACTTGTAGGGGGACATGAACACCCTCCTCAATATGCAGACATATGAGCTGATGGATGTGATGATCGACCATGGTCTTAAGGTAGGGCCTAGTCCTCTTCTTTTTGTTGTGATAAATTTTTACTTTTAATATTTGCTGACTCTGACTGTTCGTGCTTGTAGGGGACCGTGGTGTCTATCCTGATCCTCCAATGTGTGGATATGCTCAGGAAGAGAGCAGTTGATGTCGAGAAGGCCTCCATTGGACTGAAGGCCGACCTCTCGGCTATGGAGTGTGACCTATTTGACCTTAAATAGTCAGTGGAGGTCGCAGATGCTAAGAAGGTGTCATTGAGAGAGGAGATGGAACAAAGTCATTAAAGGCACCTGGTGGAGCTTAACCGCATTAAAATTGAAAGGGAGTCTTTGGCTGAGGCTCTTTAAAAGGCTGTAGGTGACCACCAAGCTATATTGAGCAAGGTGCTGAGGGAGCTGGATCAAGACCGGTCGGTGAAGACCTATGCTGAGATGGTCAGGGATGAGGTGGAGGCAGGCATCCCTACTCGTGAGGCGGCCGCCGTAAAGGCTTTCCAGGCCTCCCAAGAGTTTAATGAGCTAAAGAGCTTTTACTTCGTCGGGTTTGACGAATCTCAGTCCGAGGTCTAGAAGCTCTATCCCGGGTTGGACCTCAACGGACTTGACATTCCAATGAAGAGGAGGCTCCTGGGGCTGCTGATGCGGGGACCACCAATGAGGAGATAGCCAATGTTGCTGGAGGAGATATTTATGAGGGAGCAACAGATGAGGTTATAGCTCAGGAGGGAGGTGAGGCCTAGTAGATCTCTTTACCTTTCTTGCATTTGACCCAAGGAGCTATTGTAGTGAAAATTTTTCATCTTCCCCTTTTTCGAAATGGAATGAAATGAAAAATTTATCATGAATGATGATCTTCTTTCGTAGCGCTCACTAATAGTATCTGGGTCGCCTCTCCATTTATGTGGCCAAGCATTATGATGATTGGTCCAAGGAGTCGAGGAGTTGTACTTGACGATTTTTTTACTTGGGTTTCTCGTACTAGTTGCCCCCTACTCTCGAGGGGAGTTTATAGGTTCCTCCCAACCTACGCCTTCACACCTGTGTTGGTGGCTCCCCTTGGAGACTTGTTTGGGCCCGAAAAATGTGCTAAGGATCGACAAACGCCTCTAAACTTTAGGTCCGACAAATGTACCAAGGATTGCCAAACAACCTTGAAATTTAGGCTCGATAAGCGTGCCAAGCAACGACAAACATCCCCAGACTTTTAGGCTCAACTAACAAGCCAATGATTGATAGGTGAACCTAGATCAAGTTTGACAAGCAAACTCTACACTCAATTTTCACTGGGAATAGAGTGGATGGACTTAACACAAATTGACAACCATACTAGTTAGATTTGAGTCCTGTTGATGCACTGCTTAGGGTTACTTCTTCTTACTCTCTCATGCTTACATCAGCTCCCCTTGTGCTCCCCTAATGTTGTTGTCGATGCTTTGCCAATGCTCCAGCTCCAACGATCAATCGCCTTGCATTTGATCTTCTTGAGATGACCAATGTGATAGGAGGGTATGTTTGAGATCTCTACAACTAATGGGAATGAGTTTCCTAGAGAATCTCACCTACGAGGATCTCATCATAGAGTTTTGGATAGGTATATAACTATCAAGATCAATCCAAACTCTAGAGATCAAAGTGGGACAAGTGCGTCTTCATTATGAGCTTGGAATGCTCCATTCTTGTGATAAATCACAAGGAAGATGACTTGTTAGGGTTAGGATTTGAGCCTCTAATGGTCGCCTTCAATGGTGGCTTCAAACTCATAAAAATCTCTCTATTAAGCTAAAAAATCGTCTCTCCCGTATTTAAAGAAAAATTTCTAATGGTCATAAAATGGGCAGAAAACGGTCACTTCGATATATTGAAAATGTATTTCGATTGATTGAAGCGATCTTCGATATATCAAAATCATTAGTTCGATGGATCAAAAAATCTGTCCAGAGATCTGTATAAGTTGTTGGACATATTTCCAGTATATCGAATTGGGTTTCGATTGATCGATATATATTGAAATCACTATATATCGAAATCACCAATTCGATGGATTAAAGAAACTGTTCAGAGAATTGGTAAAATGCTGGACATATCTCGACGTATTGAAAATGCCTTTTTGATGGATCGAAGACCTATCAAAACTGGTCTCCAATCTATCGAAGACCTATAAAAAATTGTTGTTTGGGCTGGATCATATACAACAGCTTCCACCTCTTTGATTAACCTAATTTATCATGTTTTTCTATATGATCTAAGGCTAATAGGATGACTAAGGGTATTCCTAGTTGGTCTAAGTCATCTAAGAGGATTTGGGTGTTTTGGTTCAAAGGGTTAGGGTCACAAAGGCATCTCATTTACCTGTTCACTTCCTTGATGCTTCTGGTCCACTTAAATCTTAGTCTTCAGCTTTCCAAGGCTCAACTGATATTACAACTTAAGGACACACGTGATTGACAAATAAGGTGCATTAGTATGCCACAGAAAAGTGCATTAACAATATTTCACCAGTGTTCATGGATAGCAGGCTGCCACGTGGCGAAAGTACAATGTCGGAGGCATTACGACTGTCCATGCGAATAGGATGTTGCCACATAGGAGGGGCATGACAGGAGAGGCGTCCTTGGACGGCAGGGCGAATCCCGTGGGGACACGTGGCATCCCTCGGGAGGGGAGCAGGTGCGAGAGGATTTTATAAATACTCTCTTTTCTCCTCCATTCATTACTGAGTTTCTCAAAGAGGGGCAACCATGACTTGGCTTGATTTTGGTCTTGCGACGGTGTATTCTGAAGGGGATCTTGTGCCACATGGTTGAACATATGGCATGTTGATCAAAGGAGGGTTTGCTAGAGGGAGATCCATGGAGAAGGGATGAGAGGCCTTAACTGTTGCTGTTGTAGCTTCCGTCTTTGATCTCTGCTGTGTCTTTTCGGATCCTGGGGTCGATCTGGCCCTCTGCTACCTAATTGTAGCGTTTTAATCTGGGCTTGACCCTTGTTGCTCCTTTAAGGTCTTATATGGCATCCAGTTTCTTGGATCCTTGACGTGCTGACAGAGGTGGATTGCAAGGTGGAGGAACTCTTTAAGTTATGTTGTTTTTGTAGTTTCTTTTGACTGTAATTTTTTTGACACTAGTCGCACTTTATACGAGCCCCTGTGGGGTCTTTTGTAAAAAGCCTTTTCGAGTGTAAAGACATTTTCTTCATATTTAATTATTCACATAGCTCTTTTTGTGTGTGTTATATGTATCCTAATTGCAACCCCCCCCCCCCCCCCCCCCCACTGAGGAGTTAATGCATTCAGTTGCCCCCTCCACTTTGACAACTGAGCTCCTCAGTTGTGGGGGTGGATTCAACTTACCAACTACGAGTGGTCAACATATGGTGATGGCCACATGGGCTTTAGTTGTGGTGAGTTGTTAGGGTGGCCTTATCGGCTTAACTCATTGTTAGGCTGGGTAGCCATTTGTTGGGGGGTTGCACAATGAAGGCAACTTGCTCAGCTATAGGGTGTAATCTTAGGTTGCCCTATTTTGGCTTTTTGTCATCTGATCAGCATGCCACTGAGTCTTTGGAGCAGTGGAGGGGAAGCTTTTTAGGTTTTCCCTCCTCAACTTATTAACCTTTGCGTTTACTATGTTTGGGTAGAGTTTTTTTGAAAAAAAGGTCCACTTTTTATTCATAATTGGAGAATGATACAAGTGGTCGACACCCGTAGTGCTTTATCGAAAGAAATCGTCAGAAAAGCAAAATTTACGCCCGTGGCGTTTGTCGAGTCAGACTAGCCTTACTGGTAATAGATTTTTAAGTGTTCGACATTCCATGGATGCGACCGAGCTTTCCCTTCCAAGTCCTCAAGTCGATACGTCTCAGGTCGGACAATGTTGGTGACCTTGTTTGGCCCTTCCCAGCTTGGTCTGAAGGGTCTTAAGCCGGGTTCTTTGGTGCTATCGAATACTTCTAGGAGAACAAGGTCTCCTATGCAGAAGCGTCGATGATTCACCCTTGAATTATAATACTTAGCCATTTTTTGTGGGTATGTGGCGATCCTGACCTAGGCGGTCTCTCTGAGCTCCTGGACGAGGTCGAGATTGGCTTTCATCTGAGCTTTGTTCTCCTCAAGTCTAAAGGATCCTGTTTGGTGGGAGGGCATGCTGATCTCTACTGGGATCACCGCTTTTGCGCCAAAGGCCAGTGAAAAGGGTGTTTCTCCCGTCGTAGATCGGGTCATTGTGCGGTAGGCCCACAAAATGTCTGGCAACTCTTTAGTCCATGCCCCCTTGCACTTTTCCAGCTTTGTCTTCAGATGGCTCTTAATGATCTTGTTAACTGCTTCAACTTGGCCATTGACTTGGGGGTACCGAGGAGATACGAATGCATTTTTTATGCTGAGCTTTTTGCATAGTCCTCGGAACATCTTGTTATCAAACCATCGACCATTTTTTGTGACAATGGCGTGGGGCATGCCGAACTGCCAGATAATGGACCTACAGACGAAGTTGGTCATTTTTTTCTCGATGATCTGAGCTAAAGGTTTAACTTCTGCCCACTTCGTGAAGTAGTCGATTGCGACAATCGCATATTTGGTCTGACCCTTGCCCTGAGGTATGGGGCCAATGATGTCAACCCCTCACTGGGTGAACGACCATGGGTTGATTATCAGGGTCAGCTATTCTGGTAGCTAACACGCCACTTTGGCATATCGTTGGCACTTATCACATTTTTTGGCGAACATCTTAGAATCTTCGTGCATTGTAGGCCAATAATATCCTTATCTGATTGCTTTGTATGCCAGGGATCACTCATTGGAGTGATTTCCACACACTCTTTCATGAGTTTGTCTCATAGCATAATCGACCTCCTCTAGTTGGAGGCACCATAAGTAGGTGTTCGCTAACCCCAAGTGCAAGGTTGCAATGTAGTAATAATTCAATCGTGAGACCAAGATCGTCCTCAGGGATTGTCGTAACAATTCTAAACTATGCAAATAGGATTATCTAAATTCGAATTTATAATAAGATGGATGATTTTAGAAAACATAAAACTATCTACTTTTGAAATAAATCAGGAAACTAAGCACTAGAGCGCTAAGGATCTACTTATAATCAATTCACAATGCAAATTCAACGATTTAAGCTAATAACTCAATTGGAATCGAAGTCCTATCCCTATCCATTTGGAATATGGAGCAATTAAATTATCATAACATATCTAACATGGATGGATCATCTATTGATATAGTTCCCTCATAAATCAAACCAAAAGATATGAACTTCTTCTAGTTTAGTTCTATATAAACACTTAGAATTCTTGGTTTGTAAGATCACATAACATCCACTACATCATGATGAATCTAAAATCTTTACAACCCAAAATCCTCTCAATAACACCTTATTGATCAATCTCAGTAAATCAAAACATCCCATGTAAATACATCATAAGAGATAAAAGATTAAACTAAAACTATCAACTTTATTTTAAATCAAAACTAGAATTGTTCATCATTAAATTCCAAAGTACTTGAATCAAATTAAACTAAGCATTGTAAATGAGTATAAACTTTACCTCTTAGCCCTAGCTAAGAGGTTTAGCTAACCATGGAGAAGGTTGAGCTAAAACTCAAAAAAAAAAAAAAAAAAAAACTACTAAAAACATAAACTAAAACTAGAAAAATCTGAAAAATGGAGTTGTAGAAGCTCCCCTTTGATCTTCTCCACCTCTGGCATGATTGTAACTCTTTTAGGATGCCTTAGGAAGAGTGTAGAGGTGTCCTTTTATAGAAAAAAATACCCACTGAATTAGAATCTTCGAGAATTGTGTAAGTTCTTATGTAGTCGGGTCGGTGGCCGATCAGTCAGAGCCACCTCCGACTGGTCAGAGCTCAATGGACAATGGACATAACAAAATTTTACTCCTAAATTTTACTGTAGTGACTGGTCGGGCGACCGGTTTGAAAAGACAAAAAACTGTCTAGTGAGGTTTGCACTTCAACACTGAATTTCTGAGAATATTCAACCTGTTTGCTGACCGGTCGAGACATTGTAGCGATTGGTCTGGCGACGGTATAAATAGGCAAAAAACTATCCAGCAAGTGTGGCATTTTTTGCTTGATTTTCAGACCGGTCGTGGCACTGTAGCGAGCGGTTGGGCGATCAGTCTAAGAGGCTATTTTTTTCATAGTTTCTTTTTTTTTCTTCTTCTTTCTTTCTTGCTTCTTTCCTCCACCTCTTGGCTCTTCTCCTATTGATCTTCAAGGTGTTTTTAGTAGTCTTTGAGTATCAAATCCTTGAAATCTCTCTTTCATTCCTACAATCACAAAGACATGTATAAGATGTGTCTTTAATACTATAAACCATGCATAATGTGTGATGAATCGGGGTTTAGATATGTATAATTCATATCTCAACAGTAGGGCAGAGAGAATCCCTTATTGTAGAAGACATCTTCTAGAAGTTTGTTTCGAACCGATTGGTATTGAATCTTCTATTCTTCTGATTTATTTTCGGGGAGCTCACTGTGTTGCAAAATATTGGATGATCAGATCCATCCAACATGGTTTGTCGCTTACGGGGAGGGTCTCCTTCTCTTCGAGCAATCTGATGCTTGATTTTGACAGAAATTCAATTGGGAAGATCCTGGTGAGGTTAGTATCAATGGCTGATGCTAATCGGGCTAGGGAGCCTGCGTTGATGTTCTCTGATCTGGAGACTTGCTCGATTTCGTAGTTCTTAAATTTCCTGAGCATCTCTCGAACCTTACTTAGGTATGCAATCATTTTCTTGCCTTTGGCTTGGTACTCGTCGTTCACCTGGTTGACTACCAGTTGTGAGTCGCTGTAAATTTTGAGTCACCGAGCTCTCATGGCCTTGGCTAGTCGAAAACTTGCCAAGAGGGCATCATACTCAGCTTCGTTATTGGACGCCCGAAAGCTAAATCTTAGGGCATACTCAATTTGAATGTGGTCGGGGGAGGTCAGAATTAGTCCTGCCCCACTTCCTTATGCGTTGGAGGACCTGTCGACGTGGAGGGTCCACATTGGTGAACTTTGGTCCTCTAGCTTGTCCTCGTCCCTAGGCGAGACTTCTATTGGGTAAGTAAATTCTGCGATGAAGTCCGCGACAACTTGTCCCTTGATGGTAGTACGAGGACGGTAATGGATGCCAAATTCATCAAACTCGATCGCCCATTTTGTGAGTTGACCTGATGCTTCTGGCTTCTGTAACACCTGTCGAAGAGGCTAGTTGGTCGAGGCGATGATAGTGTGGGCTTAGAAGTATGGCTTCAGTCATCGCGACGAAGTAATGAGGGCCAACGCTAGTTTCTCAATGTTCAGATAGCATGTTTCGGCCTCAACCATGGCACGTCTCGTGTAGTAGAAGGGCCGCTGAATACCCTCTTCTTCCTTGATCAGGGTTGAGCTTACTGTTGTCGGCGAGACAACTAAGTACAACATCAGCTCTTCCCTGGCCATTGGCTTTGAGAGTAACGGTGGGGACCCGGGGTACTGTTTCAGCTCTTGGAACGCTTGCTCACACTCCTCGATCCAAGTTGGTTTCTTACTATCCCTTAATTGTTTGAAGAAGGGTAGACACTTATTAGTGGATCTGGAAACGAACCTATTTAGTGCCATCACCCGACCTGTGAGGCGTTGAATATCCTTTGTTGGCTTAGGGAACTCATATCCAGAAGAGCTCTGATTTTGTCGAGGTTGGCTTCGATTCCCCTCTGGTTGACAATGAAGCTTAAAAATTTTCCTGAGTTGATACTAAAAGCGCACTTGCTCGGGTTAAGCTTCATGCCATATTTTTTAAATACGCTGAACATCTCGCGGAGGTCAGTTGGATGGTCTTGTTCTCTGATGCTTTTGATCATCAGGTCATTGATGTAAACTTCCATAGTCTTTCCAATATGGTCGGCGAATATTTTATTGACGAGCCTTTGGTATGTGGCTCCTATATTCTTCAATCCGAGGGGCATCACCTTATAACAGTATAGGCCATGATCTATAATGAATGCGGTCTTCTGCTTGTCTAGCTGATGCATGGGGATTTGGTTGTAGCCAGAGTATGCATCCATAAAGCTGAGGAGTTCATATCCGGCCGTGGCGTTGACCAGTTGGTCGATTCAGGGTAGTTGAAAGCTATTATTGGGACATGCCTTATTAAGGTCAGTGTAATCCACACAGACTCTCCACTTGCCTTTAGCCTTCTTGACGAGGACAATGTTAGCGACCCACTCTGGGTAGTGAACTTCTTCGATGAAGTCTATTTGGAAAAGTTTGCCGACCTCTTCTCCTATACTATAGTATCTTTCTATATCGAAGGCTCGTCTCTTTTACCTCACAGGCCTATGATGGGGGTCCACGTTGAGCCTATGAACCATGATGGAGGGGTTTATGCCAGGCATATCTAGGTGGGTCTAAGTAAATACGTCGGTATCTTCCCTCAGAAGATTGATCATTTAGGCTCGGAGCTAGGGTTCGAGTAGGGAGCTCATCTGCACAGTCTTCACCGGGTCCTTATCAGAGAGTTATATGGATACCAGGTCCTTGACAGGGGAACCTCTATCCGAGCTCTCCTCCCTGGGGTCTAGGGCAGTGACTTGCATAACTTGGGGCTCCCACATCTTTCCTTGGAGGGTGATCTTGTAGCATTTCTGAGCTTCTTTCTGATCGCCTCTGACTCTACTAAATCCGTGACTCATCGGGAACTTCATGGTGAGATGATATATTGATAGAATAACTCTTATCTTATCTAAGAATGGTCACCCGATGATGACTGATATACATGAAATATTGATAGTTCATACCCCTGGAATTATGATTGTTAGTATATTATTTTAGCTTAATTTCATTTGATTTTGTGATTTTGATTATTTTTGCAGATAGTGGAAGTTGATGTGAAAATACAGAGAAGACGCAGAAAGATGTACTTTTCTCAGATCTGCAGTTTAGATGATGAGGCCCACATAGTGAATGGCTTGGATTTTATACATGTTTGAGTCTCACGACCAACACAACTCAAGAACTCATGGTTTGAATGTATACCCAACCATCCTAAGTTCTCACTCAATCTGCTTGTAGAGATCAAGAGTGCAACCTTCATCAAGCGGACCACACTATCTTCTATCTAATGCTCCAGCAGCTAAGGATTAGTGCACTATCCAACTGCCTTAAAAGCCAGATAAGCAAGTGGACCTCTCCATTAAAGCTATAGAACCTAGTTCAATGTCCAAGTCACCTCCACCCATTCATCAGAGCAGTTAACGATCCAAGCAAGTGGACCACCTCATGAACGGTCTAGATTTTATGTGTGTATGACTATCAAAATAAGAAAGGAAAGTTCAAAAAAGAAACACAGATGCTACTCGACTTTGGTTTTCTCACAGAAAAGGAAACAGAGGGTTTTAATTTGAGGGATTTCAAATAGAAATGAAATAATTTTCCTTATACTCACGCTGCCCACTTTTGGCCCAATTCGTGGGGCCCACCTTGATGAATTCTAGAAATCCGTTCTGTCCATGTCGAAGAACGGCTCGACATAAAAAAACCCAATAAATTTCATGTGGATCTGAGCTACGGATTGACTGTGGAGATCGAAACAATATGAACTGTCTAGAAGGTTCTTGATTTCCATCGACTTAATTTAGGAGCAATCCACGTGACCCATCACTAATGATATGAAGAATCTAAACTGACCATCTTGTAGAGCACATCAATATTTGGAAAAGCATGAAGATTTCATGTCAATCGGATGTGCGGATTGATTGTACCAGTTGAAGGAAGATGGATAGTCCTGAAAGATTCTGCCTGCATAAGTTCTAGAAAAGCCCTAGATATTCTGATTTTTATACCCCATGCTGGAATAATTTTGGATAATCCAAACCGTCTATCATATAGAGGAGGAATTTTGGAATACAGTTTCAAATTTGAAACCAATTCGAATTCTGTACACTCCATAGCGTCGATCACAAGATAAGTGGTTTTGCATGTGTCCGAATTGCTCGAATTGGAGAGGCGGTTACTATTTTGATTCGTGGGCTCACTCAAGGGATAATTTGAGAGATCTAAACCATTCATGAGGAAGTCCAGATGCCTGAGAATTTGTAGTTCAAATTTTAAGAAAATCCCATTGTTTGTTATTCCGTATGAAGAGAAACAAAATTTGCTACGTTGTTGTCTTGCTGTCTGCATTATAAATAGGGGGCTGAAGCCACTTCTCAAGAAGTTTTTTTTTTAAGACGAATTTAGGAGAGAGGATTGGTGGTGGTGCTGGCCGAATAGAGGAGAAGAAGAGACAAGGCTAGAGTTTTTTTAAGGAAATGATTTCTCAACTTGTTCTTCTAGTTTTCTTGTCTTTTAATTCTCAAATCTACACCATGAATTTCTAAATTGTTTGTTAGGGTTGAGATGAAGCCTCTGATTTTAATAACCCTTGATGTTTATTGATTCTATCTAACTTTAATTAGATTATTTCTTTCTCTTGTGATTTAATTGCGAAAATTTCCAAGCTTTTTCAATTTATGAACTTGACCATAGTCCAGATGTGGGAGATGTTTGAATTTCATATTAGGAATGCTTGCACCTGACCATGAATGAGTTTACCTATAAAGAATGAAATAAGATTTACAATTTTTCATGCCTGACCATGGATGAAAAATTGTAATCTATGAGATTTTTCCCAATTTCATTGTTTGTGTTGTTTGATTACAATAATAGATGATGAATGTGGATTTGATTGATTCTTGATACTTGTATCTGCATGACCATTGAGATACTTGCATTAGGGACAATCATTATTTTAGGAAAACTCATTGTGCTTCCATTGAATTACATAATAAGTGTGCCTAAACAAGGACATAAGTTGGATTTTATCTTGTTATATTTGGTTTATTTGTATTTGAGCGAATCATTAAGTAAAACGAGAGTTAGGATAATTAGGGCAGGATTTGAAAGTTCTAGTACTCTCATATTTGTGAACTTCATCTATTATTTCCGTTTATTTTCTGTTTTCTCATTCTTTTTAGTTAATAATCAAATAATTCTTTGAATTAGTTAAGTTGAATTCTAAATACCATATTGGGACAACCAATTCTCGTGGGAACGATGTCGTAATACGTGTTGTGTCTACACTCGATTCGTATACTTACGAGTTTAAATTAAATTTCTTTAAATCAAGTTGGTTTAAAAAGAACATCATGAGATTGTAGATTGATGGAGTGTCTACTACTAAGAAATCAACCATGCGGGTGACTTGGTAGGGGGCTTCGCCTGCGGTAACCAGTAGTGCAATGCTTCCTTCTGGCATCATCGTTTCTCCAGCAAATCTAATCAAGGGTGTTTCGACTGGGTTGAGTTGGGATCTGTCAATCCCCATCTTGTCAAAAGTTAAGGCGTACATGATATCCGTCGAGCCGCAACTGTCGATCAAAATCCTGTGCATGTTGAGGTTCGCGATGATCATTGCGATGACCATTGCATCATCGTGGGAGTGATGGAACCACCACGTGTCTTCTTCAGTGAATGTGATTGTATATGATTCGGTCCTGGGCTCATTTGCAGGCTGACTGGTGAGATTAATTTGACACACCTGACTGTCAGATGGGACATTTCGAGCATGAGCTTTTCGTGCTCGGTTGGAGTCGCCTCCACCAGCAGGTCCTCCAAAGATGGTATAGATCTCACCTATCGGCTCATTGCTGATGTTGTTTTCTTGCCCTCATTGCTGAGGTGGGGGTGCATCGACATGATGTTTGTCGATGTACTCTTAGAGGAATCCCTTCTAGATGAGGGACTCGATCTGTTGCTTTAGATCAAAGAAATCCATAGTATTGTGGCCATGGCCCTTGTGAAAGATGCAATCTTTGGACTTATTCCTCTTCTCTAGATTGGACCTCAACTTCTCAGGGTCTTTAAGTAACTTTTCTCCTTAATTTTCATGTACACTTGTTCAACAGAGGTCTTCAGAGGAGTGTATTGCTCGAACTTGGAGACATAGGCTTTGGGTGGTTGGGATGAACCACCCCTGTCTTCATCTTTTCTCCGCTTTGGATCGGAGCTGGTTTCTTCCTTCGAATCCTTTTGTTTCTTATTTTTGGCCGAGCTACTCTCGCCTCGTTGGGCATTGACGAGGTCTTTGGCATTAGAATATTTCTGTGCCTTGTTAAGGACATCAGACATGGTTTTTCGTGGATTCTTGTCGAGAGAGTGGAGGAGCTTCCTGGGTCGCAGTCCACCCATGAGAGTTGTGAGGGAGATCTTCTCGGAGCAGTCCTCTACTCGAACAACTTCGAAATTGAATTGGACTATGTAGTCCCTCAAGGACTCGTTGCTTTTTTGCTTTATGGTAAGAAGGTGAGTCCTTTGTTTCCTTGTACCCTTACCCCTAATGAATTGGGTGGCAAAGGCTCTACTTAGTTGCTTGAATGCAGAGATGGACTTTGGCTACAAACCTCAAAACCACATACGGGCTGCATTAGTGTGCGTTAAGGGAAACACTCTACACATGATGGGCCCAGTAGCTCCATCCATGACCTGAAGTTCTCCAGGTGTTCGGTGGGGTTGTTGACACTCAAATATTGTTTGATGTTGGGCATCTTGAACCCGATGGGCAAAGCCATGATATCGTTCGTGAATGGCGGTTCGTTCTCATCAAGGAGGACGTCGATGGACACCAGGGCCTTGAATTGGTACTTCTGCTTCATGTCGTTGAGCTGCACTCAGAGTTCTTTAATTTTTTCCTCCCATGGAGACGATCTTTTTGCAGTTTGCCCAGTGGTTTTGCCTTTTCAAGCTCGATATTTTTCCTTAAGGGTATGATGTAAGTCGGAGGCGTTAAGCTCAACAGCTGAATGTACCTGACTGGCACGATCATCGTCGTCCTGTTGAAGGTTTCCACTAGTCTATCCCTGTAGCGGTTGGGTCTATCTTTTTTCACAATGTCGCTTTGATTCTCCCCTATGGGAATTAGCCGGCCGTGATGGAGCCCCGCCCTTAATTAAAACTGAGATGCAGGCCAATTGTGCGGCCATGCTCTCATATTGTTCTTTGAGGGCAACAAGGCGAGATCTCCACTTCTGGGACCTTCACTAACTATTAGTCAAAGAAGGCTGTGGAGAATCTGGTTGGAACGTTTGCTGAACTTGTTCCTCCGCGGTGGGTTCCTACTGGAAGGCCTTGGCAGTAGTGTGCTTTTTTGCTTGGTTTTAGCCAGGATAGGCTAGTGAAGAGCCAAGTTTTGCATGTCGAGGCTTAGATGGTGAGAACACAAACTACGTCGAATTCCCATAGACGGTGCTAACTGCTGTCGCGGAGATTTGGACAACGGATCTAGATGGCTGCGATCAACCACATAGCCTTCAACCCACACGTGGGAGTCTCTCTGGTCTGTTGAACCTGCAAAAAGAAGATGAATAGGCAGGGGGGATGAGCCGCTATGCGGCAGGGGGACTCTCCAATGCCTATGTTAGATTTAGGAACAAGGAGAATTATGGTTTTGAGGTTAAGATGTTTTTATACCATTGATGTGTAGATCCCAGTCCTATTTATAGGACCTGGGAGCAGTTCTGGAGAGTTGGATTTCTTTTAGGATACGTCGGTGGAGTCTTTAGTTTTAGTAAGATTATGTCTCTCCATTCGTATTGGGGAAATCCCATTAAGGAAAGCAGGAGATCCTGAAATATTCAGATTGGATGTCCGGTATCTCTATAGATATCTTCGGATCGCCACTAGGTGGTTGATGTTGCGGACCGCCCTGAAGTGGTTGTCCGTTCCTAATGGAGAGCTTAGTGTCCGAGCTCTCCTACTTGGGTTTGTTATAGAGTATAATCCTCAGGCGAGGTGAGGTTTTCAGTAGCTTAGGTCTATTGGGCGGAGTATATTCGATAAGTCCTCGGTCATTAGCCATAACCGACGATTGGGCCTCATCTTATTGGTGGCTGGGTGCCAAGGTCACCGTAGGGTCCTCGACTTGTGGCGATGACCATTACCTGGATTTTCAGGAATGGGCTTCCTCAAATCCATGGGTCGTGGGCCAACTCGGATGATCCCGTAACGCCACATCAACTGGTAAGGTTACAAATGTATTTTAATCCAGCACATCGAAATCATGGTTCCTACTATGGATGGAACCTATAGCTAGAAATCCCAAAAAGCCAGAGTCGGTTCAACTTAAAGACGGGACGGACTCTTTACTTGGCTAAACTTGAAATTTATTAATTAATTTTAAAGTCATATAGGTTATTGAGAAAATTTTAAAATTATTGAAAATGGTAGAAAAAAAAAAAAAAAAACTGATTGGGAGAGTGACTCTGTAGAGAGATGTTGAGTTGTATCGACCAGTTTTTGGGTCATCTCTACGAATCTTGTTGGGTCTCATCAGCAAGTTTCTAAGAGAGTTGTCTTGACTGAGTCACTCTCTTCAGCAAGTTTCTAAGAGACCTGTCTTGACTGAGTCACTCTCTTCAGCAAGTTTCTAAGAGACCCGCGTCGAAATCTTGCCTAGTCAAGTTGACACGGCCAAAGTTTTAGAACTATGGATCTGACCATTCAATGTTGCCCATTGAATTTGGAACACTGACCTTTTTTTACCCATCCATTTCACTGGTGCCAATTTACTTCTTCCATAGACGGATCAGTAAATATCTTGGGCCATGACCCATCCATGGTAGGGCACACAATTTATAACACACTCAACCTCAAGGATATTGGTACCATGGGTGAAGATTTTCAAATGCAAGAGAACATAGGGCAAGTAGTCTAGACTAGTGAAGTGAGATCTTTGTCCACCAAATGGGCCATGTGAATCAGTTTAAGATTGGAGGTAGGTTCACCGTGGGTAGCTCATAGATGGGAGAGAAGATTAGGCGAGACCTTGGCCCACAGTGATGTATGTATTATGTATCCACACCGTCCATCCATTTTTTCATATCATTTTATGGCATTATACTAAAAATGAATCACATCCAATTATCGATAATTGGACCATACCATAAGAAACAGTGGTGATTGACTATCCTACCATTAAAAACTTCTCAGGGCGCATCTTAATGTTTCCTGTAGTGATTATTTACCATCCAATCTGTTTATAAGGTCACATAAGCCTGGATGAAGGGAAAAAAGAAATATTAGCTTGATCCAAAACTTTTATAGCCTATTAATGGTCAACCAACATTGTTTCCTATGGTATGGTCCACTTGATAATTAGTTCTGTTTCATTTTTTGGATATGTCATAAAATGATTTGGAAAAATGGATGGACGGCATGGATACATAATACATACATTAAGGTGGGCCCTACGGTAAGGGCCACATGGTCTTGAGTGAGGCCGGCGTCTCACCTAATCCGCTCTCCGTAGATGGTCATCTTTTCCCTGTAAAGTAAATCCTTATAATTTCTAAATCACCTCTACGACTTGGGTGAGACCCCGGAACCAGCTATGTGGGTGTGGGACATTGACCGTAGGAGCCTACCTCTATGTATGAATTGTATATCCATTCCGTTAATCTACTTTTCCGGCTTATTTTATGACATGATACTAAAAATGAAAAGATGTAAATTTCGAGTGGACCACACCATAAGAAACATTGGTTAATGACCATTAAAAACCTTTTGTGGGCCACCAAAGTTTTCTATCAACCTGATATTTGTTTTTTCCTTTCATCCCTGTCTACGTGACCTTATCAATAGATTGGATGGTCAATAAACATTACAGTGGGCTCTAGGAACTTTATAAAGGTAGGCTTTCAATGAGCATTGTTTCTTGTGGTGTGGTTCACCTAAAAATTGCATCCCCTTCAATTTTGGGACTGAATCCTAAAATAATCTGAAGAAACAGATGGACGGCGTGGATATACAGAGAATATATCCAGGTGGGCCCTACGGTCAGTATCCCACCTACATGGCTGTTCCGGGGTCTCACCCAAGTCGCGCCCTACAAACTCATACGTTTTTCCCTATTTATAATGGGGTCTACCTCTTAAGCCACGCCGGTCATCTATCCGCATTGACTGAGTCCTGAAAACATGGCCACGGTTCAAACCCTAAAAACATGACTCGATTTAATATCAAGCCGGGTTGGCTTGTAAACGTGACCGAGTCTTACTCTTGAATAGGTACTTAATTAAACTAAGAAATATTTAGAATAATAAATATTACAATAATCGATTGTGGCCCACCTAATGATTTGGGTTAGCTTTTTTTTTTTTTTTTTTTTTTTTTTTTTTTGTACATCCCATGTTTATGATGGAGGGAGCCTATTGGATGAGTTGGCTGCCACTTATATATATATAGAGGCTCTCTCAAGTCCAACCAGTTGGACCACAGTTTGCAGTCCACCTAGTGGATTACTCCCCATCTGTTAAATTCCTGTGACATCCAATCCTCCTAATAGGTTGGCCCCACCATGAGGAGCAATTCATACAAAAATCAACTTCATCCACTAACTCAGTATACCACACTAAAATTTTCCTATTAATCAATGGCTATACACTATTTTCTATATTGTAGCTCACATATTATTGAATAGGGCTGATTTTTGCATTAGAAGATCCTCATATATATATATATATATATATATATATATATATATATATATATATATATATATAGTACTATGCGCTCAACCTCATGGGAACTTTCTATGAGGTCGAGCTGTGTGGGCCCTACTGTGATGTGTATCTGACATCCACACCATGCATTTGGTGGGTCTCATATTGGTTAGGAGATATCCCAAAAATAAGCTGTATTCGGAATGCAAGTGGTCCATACCAACTGAAATGGTGTAAAATCATGCCTATAACATATAAAAGCACTTGTTGGGGACCACTTGAGAGTTTTGGATACAGTTGAAACTTGGTGTGACCTCTTTTATAAGTAGGGCATGCACAATGGATGGGCTGGATTTCTCAATCACATCTCCGTCGATCCTATCATAAAGGTTTCAAATGGTGGATATCCACTCCAAACTGTTGTCTATGGTGTGGCCCACCCAAGTCATGGATTGGCCTGATGTTTAGGCCCATGGCCCACCACGGAATGGTGCATCTGACTGATGGTGTGGATGCCCATCACACATCACAAGGAGATCTACACAGCTCGACTGTCGGGCACATAGTACCTTTCTATGTATATGTGTCTGTGTGATGCGATGCGCAGCAAAACAAACTCTGAAGAAAAAGATAGTTTTGTCATTTGGTGCCGACCTGTAGCATCTTTAGACAGTGAAAAGGTATTTACAATAGTTAGAAACAAGAGGGAAAGCGATTCCGATCATCCCAAGAAAATACATACATTGCTATCATATTCAAAGTTACATGAAAGGCATTGGTACAGCTTAAATTACACTTTGTGATGATATTTTTATTAGATGCATTAAGAGAAGGAGGTCACACATCACAAGGAGGTCCACACAGCTCTACCATCGAGTGCATAGTACCTTTTTCTATATGTGTGTGTGGAGGAATGCTCACCTGCCCACTTCTCTTGTCAGAACTCATAAGCACTTTTTCATGGCTCATCACACATGACGTAAGTCTAAAATCTGAGCCGTCCACGTGATGTAGCACCCTAAAAAACCTCGGGGCCATCTTTCAACTTGTTCCAAAACTTTGGTGGGCCATGAAAAAAGGATACAATTTCTTCTTTTGATTTGCCTCTTGCTTTTTGTTGCGGTCCATCAGAGTTCTGGATTAGATTGAAAGATGGGCTTCGGGGGTTTTTTGGGGTGCTGCATCACATCAACGACTCAGACTTTAAGCTCCATCATGTGCAATGAGCCATAAAAAAGTGCTCACGAGTTTCTCGTAAGAAAAGTGCCTAGGTAAGCATTCTTATGTGATACGAGGAACAATCTCCTAAGAAAAAGATGTTTTTGTCATTTGGTGTGGACCTATCACATCTTTAAACAGTGAAAAGGTATTTACAATTGTTAGAAACAAGAAGGGAAGCGTTTGTGATCATCCCTAGAAAATACGTACATTGCTATCATATTCAAAGTTACTGACACGAAAGGTATTGGTACAACTTAAATTACACTTTGTGATGATAATTGTATTAGATGCATTAAGAGAAGATTTGGGTCCTGCAACAAGGGCAATGTGCATTAGATTCAAACCATGGAACCATGCACATTGAGTGGAACCGATGGGCACATGGTAGGTGCACCAAAATGTCTCCACCCTTGAACCATTCCAAGCAAACCGCACAATCGATCTGATCGGACGCCTTCCACCCCAACCTGGCCCAGTTAAACCTCTTGCTGCTTTTCTTCTTCGGATCGAAGATCCTCTTTCTGTAGATGACTGAAGATTGCAGGCGCCAAGCTGTCATGGCCATCTCCATTCTTGGATTTCATGCTTCCTTTGCTGTCATGCCTTCAGTTAATTAAGAGAAGAAGGCTAAAATTAGAGTGGAAAATAAGAAATGCGCAGGTTTCTATATTGACACCCCTGGCTCGTGGTTCATTTTAGCTGGGGCCCTACGGTTTTGCTAATCTATGTCTGAGGTCTTATGAGAGAGGACTAAAGATAAAGTACCGCGCAGGTTAGTACTCCACGTGCAGCACATTTTAGCAGGAGCTACTAGGTACGATGATGGAGCGGATTAGGTGACTCCCCAGCTCACCCAACACGGTGCGGCCATGACTGTGGGGCCACCTTGATTTATGTATTGTATATCCACACAGTCCATCCATTTTTCCAGATCATTTTAGGCCAGGATACGAAAAAATGAAGCAGATCCAAATCTCAAGTGGACCACACCATAGGAAACAGTTTTGATTCAACGCCTACCATTAAAAAATTCCTATAGCCCACCTTAATGTTTATGTGCCATCCAACCTATTGATAAGGTTACAAAGACATGGATGAAGGTAAAAAACAAATATCAGCTTGATCCAAAACTTTTGTCACCCATAATAAGTTTTTAATGATCAGTTACCATTGTTTCCTTTGGTGTGGTCCACCCGAGATTTGAATCTGCTTCATTTTCGGGTTCATGCCCTAGAATCATCTGAGAAAAAACGGATGGACGGCATGGATATACAATAAATACACCAAGTGGGCCCACAGTCAGGGCAGCACTGGTAGGTGAGGCGAGGGCTGCACCTAATGCGCTTCCGTTCGCCTTGGAAGTCCAGGAAAGAGGACAGCACTAAAAAATAACTGAAGCCACAGGTTCCGTCCTCACCCACTCGTGGCGAATCTTAGCAGGAACTCTACTGGTTATGCTGACGTGCGCACTTGGGTCGTAGTACAAAAGTCTGAGAACTCGACTCAATTGGCTGTCCGGGCTGGTCGGGTCCACTCAAAGACTCAATCAACCCTTTACTTCGACTCAACTCAATATCAGATAACTAAGGAATATAACTTGATTGGGACCCGATCGGGTTCCAGACGGGGATATAGAGTTATAAAACCCATCTTATATTCAAAATACCTACTCTACACATCCCTACTGATTGTGCTAACCAACACCTGTGACTCGACTCAGAACTCAGTCAACTCGATACCTACTCTACACTGCCCTACTGGTTGTGCTAACAATGCTGTGACTTGACTCGGAACATCGCCGAGTCAACTCGAATTATGAGATTTTGGAGCCTGACTCAATCTGAAGCTCATTTGTAAGCATGATTCAACCTTGAATCGGCATGACATGAAGCTAGTCACCAGCTTGAGCTGAGTTTTTCATTGAAGGTAAGAAATGGGTTTTAAACTGCTTGAGCATGCTTCCACATTTTTATTTATATATCATTATTTCAAGTCTTTGTAAATAATATAAATTTTAATCAAGTATTGAGTCGAGTCAACTAAAGACGCATATGAGTCTTCGAGTCAACACAACCTGGCTTGACACTCGTTTTCTAGTTTTAAACTATGACTGAAAGTAAACAATGTGTGATGCTAGTGGCCCATGAACAACACATTTTCGCAGGATCTACGGTGCACCTTGAGGCCTTAAGGAGAGAACTAGACTAAAATAACCAATGCGGCGGGTCGTTAACTCAGCCTACTCTGGCCCATTTTATCCAGGATCTCACTGGTTATGCCACTGAGCACGTGAATCATAATTCAAAAACCGGAATCTCATACTTAACTGGCTGTCTAGATGGGTTGGGTTAACTCAAAGATTTGATCGAGTCGTTCCTTGACTCTAACTCTTTTTTTTTTTTGGTTAGTCATGCAACCCACCCACACAGTCAACCACACAACACATCACCTAATCACATGCAACACACCTATTGGTGCTGTCAGCAGCGTGGAATTTCACCACTTATGGGTTTCGAAACTAAGACCCCTTGTTGAAACTCCATGGACTCTACTAACAAGGCGAGGCCCAAACCCCCTAGAGTCAACTCAAGATTTAATAATTATAATTAAATTAAAAATATTGAAAACAGTTTATGCACTTGAAATACATAACATAGCCAAAACAAATGGAGATCACTCCTTCATGGTTGCCAATAAAAAAAAAAAAAAAAAAAATCTCTAATACCTTTTATTTAAAATGAAAAGTTGACCAGACAATTGACTCGGTTCGAGTCACCAGTCACGTCAGTTGACCGAGTTAGCAAGTCGACTTAACTAGTCTTGTCAGTATGGACCAAGGTATGGTTGCAAGTAAGTTTACTAGTGAGTCGACTCGAAATCTTGTCGAGTCGAGTTGACCCAGCAAAGTTTCGAGCTGAATCACCAAGTTTATTTTTTATTTTTTATTTTTAAATTTTTTTTTTTTAACAATGAATCAGAGAACAAAAAAAAGAAGGGAAAAGATTGTGCCTTGTGATTTCTGATTTTCTTGGGTTCTTGAGCCTCTCATCCAGTCTCTCCTTGGCTTCCCTTGCAACATCTCCAAGCTTTTCAGATTGGAAGCTTTGGGTTCTCCTCAGCTGGTTTTTGGTGCATTAGCAGAAGGTGAAAGATGAGTAATCATCAAAGAAAACTCTACGAGAATTTTCATATAGAAAGCGGAAACGGTTTTCTCTTTCCGCACCAGGGAGTTGGTATTGAGATGGGTATCATGGTTGCTGGTGTACAGGCAGAAGGAAAATCGTCTCGTCCCACTATGTTGATCATTTGATCCTCCTTGATGGATTCGCCTCCTTCGAGCACATTCCACTCCAGGGAGCATGCCAGCCATTGACGAGAGAGAGAGAGAGAGAGAGAGAGAGAGAGAGAGAGACGCAGAGATGGAGAGAGAGAGAGAGAGAGAGAGAGAGAGAGAGAGAGAGAGAGAGAGAGAGAGAGGTATTATTTAGATTTCATCTGTCTATGTTTATGGGAAGAGAAAACACACACACACAAACGGAGAGAGAGAGAGAGAGAGAGAGAGAGAGAGAGAGAGAGAGAGAGAGAGAGAGAGAGAGATGTAAGACAAGGAAAATATCATGGATGGCCATGATAGAAAGAACTTGGGTTAGAAAGTTGGATCCAACGCTCTAACACGTGTTATAGCTTCCCACAACAATAACTTTGTACCCGGTTATCCATTTGGCATGTATGATATAATAATATCTAATACTAAAAACAATTAGCAACTGCTGGGAAAACCGCCCTCTAGCGGAAGCCAGAAATCAAACGGAACAATCACAGTAATCAAGCAAATTGGCATACACAAAATTAAAGCAATTTGGTTTTACGAGAAAAAGCTCCTCACGGTTGAATCACGGCACAAAGCGAACATTTTACTATAAAATCGAAATTACAAGAGAATAAAGACCACTCACCCGAATCAAGCCTCACAAGAGAAATCCCAAGCTCTCAAAGCTCTTTCTCTCACCCTAGAACTCTCTCAATCCGACCTTGTGTGCAAATCAACTTAACAACGCATTGGTCATTGGTCGCTTGACTTATACCATCAGGTGCTTGAAACTCCCTTCGGTCACCCAATGACCATTGCTCGGTCACCCGAAACCATGTAAAACTATCTAGAGAGTTCACTGTGTAAAATCCGCAGCACCAACCACCTTGCTCAGTCACTCGACGGGCCTGTCCAGCATAGATTTGAGTCATCTAATTCCAATAATCTCCACCGTGACGATAATCTTAATGCTGCACTTTGCCATTCTTGATCACTCATCCTTCATCTCCATCATACTTCTATCGCTTCTCATGCCTCTACCAACTCTATTCCTATACCTTCACACTCCGCTCGCTCATGTGCCCCTTGTGCGCGTGTTGAGCTCTGAATTGTGCATATTCTAACCCCAATTCATCACATATTATGCATGGTTTGCATGTTTAAAAGACTATTCTAATACATATTTTGTGATTGTAGGATTGAGAGAGAGACTTCACTAATTCAATGTCAATGAGTCATTTTGTTTACATTGAAGATCAAAAGATTAAGTGTCAAATGATGGAAGAGATATGTAAGAGAGAAAGAGAAGAAAGAAGAAAAGTTGCAGAAAATTGCGCTACCGATCGGTCGGCCATGGCCCACGACCGGTCGGCCACGGCCCACGACCGGTCGGCCACCACAAACGACCGGTATTCCGACCGGTCGAATTTCTTGGAGCTTTGAAGTTTTTAAGCAGAAACTCGCTAGACTAAAAAGAACGGTCAACGACCGGTCGTTCAGAGGCACGACCAGTTGCCCCACCGGTCGACCACGCGAAAATACAGAAGAAGCTTGTTCTTTAAGCTCCAAAATTTCATGCGCAAGTGCGTAATTCCTTACGCAATTCTGGAATCTTTCGTGTAGTAGATCATCAAACCTATAAAAGAACACCCATGATTCGTTCCTAAGGTATCCTAGAAGAGATCGGAGGTCATGAAAAGTGAAGGAGAGCATTGTGGAGCGTCCACAATTCCACCGACTTTGAGTTTTTTTAATTTTTCATGTTTTTCTTTAGTTTTTCTTTTGATTTTAGTTGTAGCATGATGATGCTCGGCTAGAACCTCTTAGCTAAGGCTAAGAGGTGAAGCTTGTAGCTAGCTTTCATGGAGTATTTATTTAATTCAAGTACCTTTGCTTAAAGTTTGGATATTTAAGTTCTAGTTTAAATAAAGTTGATATTTTTGGATGTTTTATGAGAGTTCATGTGCTTCGGACATGAGTTCCTTGTAATTCTCTGAGATTATCATGTTTGGATTGATTAGATTCGAATTATAGTAACCCTTGAGCATACCATAGTCTTTTGGCATGATTGTTACTTAGAAGGCGATATGTTTGAATTCTATGTGCTTCATTAGAACTAGAATCTTATTATTTGACTTAAGTGGAATTGTTTGTGTTTGAATGTTTAATATTCCAACTAGATGAGAGACAGAACTTCGAATCTAGTTGTGTTTATGCTTGGATGAATGAATTCATATGGAACTACTACAAGTAGATCATTGAGGCCTTAGTTCCATTAATTAACATACTTTTATAAAAGTTACTGTTTTTACTTAGATTTTACGAAATCAAATTTTGAAATTGTTGAAGTTGAAGTTGCTATAATAGTTTGAATTGGTTTACCCTAATTTCCTATAGATTGATCTCGGTCTTACCGAGTTATTACTACATCGCAAACCTTGCACTTGAGGCGAGTGAATAAGTTTTTGGCGCAATTACCGGGGAATCTAGGTTAAAACGGTTCTAATTGTTTTAATGACTATAGAATTAGAAGTAGTTAGGTTTTACTGTTTTCCTAGGACTAGTTTACTGATTTTTTTAGAACTAACAAGTTTGCTTCATTTTGTAGGAAATTCTTCTAGTTCAAGCTAATCGGGTAACATCTTTCTAACTAAGAACTTTTTCAGTTTTACAGATTTTTAGTTTTTTTTATAGATTTTTATTTTAAGATCCAGGATTTAGGTTTATATTTAATTCAAATTTTTGTTTGTGTGGTTTATGTCCCATTGGGAATGTGACCACATAAATCGTCTCCAAACTGAAGGAGGTTTAGTTGGACCACTCTCCATCCATAGACGAGTTACAAAATACATAAAACATTGTGAAAGTTCGGGGAGCATGGATCAAACACCATTAAGGAATACTCCCCCTCATACTCCAACTACAAACGAGAATCAAGAGAGAGTAGGAGAGAATGAGGTGCACAATGCTCCTCCAATGAGAGCTCTACGTGATTACTTACAATCAGCTCGTGCTACCACACCTTCGTGCATGTTTTTTCCAAATAATGTCGGAAAAATTGATATTAAGCCGAGGATAATTCAACTTCTACCTAGGTTTCATGGGCTAAATTTTGAGAGCCTATATCTACACCTAAAAGAGTTTGATGAGGTAGTTACTACTTTACAATATAACAATGTGACAGAGGATGTAGTGAAATTAAAGTAATTCTCTTTCTCTTTGAAGGAAAGAGCCAAAACAAGGCTTCACTCTCTAAGACCAAGGTCGATTGGGGCATAGACTAAGATGACCCGAGAGTTTTTAAAAAAAAATTCTTCCTGGCTCATAAAACCAACACCCTTTGACGAGCCATAATGATTTTTTTTGTCAAAGATAGTGAAATTTTCTTTCATAGTTGGGAGAGATACAAGGACCTTCTACTTTCTTGTCCACATCATGGCTACGAGATATGATGAATCATACGCTTCTTCTATGAATGATTCAACTCGAATATGCGCCAATTCGTAGAGATGATGTGTAACGGCGAGTTCATGAGCAAAGATCCCGAGGATGCATGGAGTTATCTAGATATATTGGCCGAGAATGCCTAATCATGGGATACCTCAGATAAGTTTAGAAACCTCAAGCCTCCTCAACAAAAGGAGAGAAGAGGGATCTATATCCTTAAAGAGGAAGATGATGTTAATGCAAAGATAGCTAGCCTCACAAGGAAGATAGAGGCCATTGAATTTAGCAAGAGTGGAGTTTCAAAGCCCACTAAAGCTATTGAGAACGCATGTGGAATTTGTGCCGCTAATGTGCACTCTATGCAAGATTGTCCTACAATTCCTGCATTTTAAGAGGTGCTACAAGAGCAAGCAAATGTCGCATATGGGTATCAATGGCCTTTCAATGGACCGGTAGGAAACACGTACAACTCTACTTGGAAGAATCATCTAAATTTCAGTTGGAGGAATGGTCCTACGGCTAATCCTACCAACTCTCAAGGAGGACCACCAATGCAAAACATGGCCCCACCTTAATTCTCAATGGAGGACACCTTAAAGGCGTTTATGCAAGGGCAAACGTAAATTAATCAAACAAAGCAGCACATGTTCCAAGAGCTAAAGGTGTCGGTTGATGAGATTAAGGGATACCTGAATGCTAGGGAAGGGACCTTTCCAGCCCAACCTCAGCCCAATCCTAAACAAGCACATGAATTAAGCACCCCTAATCTCCCCAACCAACATGTGGAGCAAGAAAAATCCATCACCATTCTTAAAAGTGGTAAACAAGTAGACAAATCTATTATGGTGAAGGCTAATAAACCTAATGATCCGGTAATTTCTAAGAATGGGGATGGACCTCGCTTGGCTCCATAAGAAACGGAATGTGTTCACAAGCCCATAGCACCATTCCCTTCGAGATTGGTTGCTCCAAAATCTCTCCCAAACTCTCATGATATTTTAGAGATTTTCAGACAAGTCAAGATTAACATTCCATTGCTTGATGCCATTAAACAAACCCCCTCTTATGCCAAGTTTCTAAAGAACTTATGCACAACGAAACGCAAATACAATGTGTAACAAAAAGCCTTTTTAAATGAGCAAATGAGTGCCATTCTCACCCAAAAAACCCCTACAAAATATAAGGATCCCGGTAGTCCCACAATCTCGTGTATCATTGGTAACTACCGGATTGAGCGTGTATTACTAGATTTAGGGGCAAGCATAAATTTGATCCCATACTCAGTATACGAGCAATTAGGTCTTGGTGAATTAAAACCCACTAAAACCACATTGCAACTCATTGATATATCTATACATGTACCGAGAGGGATGATTGAGGATGTATTAGTCCAAGTCAACAAATTCTACTACCCGGTAGATTTTATCGTCTTGGATACGCAACTAGTTATGGATACTGGCACTCAATGCCGGTAATTTTAGGTCGCCCATTCTTGGCTACATCAAACACAATTATAAATTGCTGGAATGGGGTGATGAAATTGTCCTTTGAAAACATAACATTAGAGGTGAACGTGTTCCACATGTGTAAATAGTAAAGGAATGAGGAGGATGATGAGCTCTTCAAGGTAAACATGCTCGAGTCCTTTGAATAAGAGGAGCTCCTCCAACTTGAACCACTCGAAAATTTGGAGACATGCTTGGTACACTTTGAAAATTTTAAAGATCCCATCATGTGTGATATTGTGCAAGCATTGAGTAGTGAGAAATCGGTAGTTAATACTAGCTTGTAGAGGCCTCATTTTAAGAAATTGCCACCAACCACATCAAAGCCTCTACCATCTAATATCAAACCGCCAAAGCTTGACCTTAAACCATTGCCATCCGAGCTCAAATATGTATACTTGGGTCAAGAGGAAATATTTTCGGTTGTCATAGTCTCTCACTTAGGAAAAGACCAAGAGCTCAAGTTGATTGAGCTACTCAAAGAACATAGGGGAGTCATAGGGTGGACAATAGCGGACCTCAAAGGGATAGACTCTTGGGTATGTACTCACCGTGTACACTTCGAAGAGAATGCAAAAGCGACTAGACAACCTCAAAGGAGGTTAAATCCAAACAAGATGGAGGTTGTCAAAGGCGAGGTGTTGAAGTTATTAGATGTGGGTATCATCTACCCCATCTCGGATAGCCAATGGCTGAGTCCTACCCAAGTTGTCCTTAAAAAGTCTAGTATTACCATTGTAGAGAATGCCAATAACAAGCTTATACCGACTAGAGTGACCACCGATTGGCGTATGTTATCAGAAGCTAAACACGGTCACTAGGAATGAGTACTTCCCTCTTCCATTCATGGATCAAATTTTAGAGAGGTTAGCGGGTCATTCCTATTATTGCTTCCTAGATGGCTATTCCGGCTACAACCAAACTGAGATAGCCTCGGAAGACAAAGAGAAGACAACCTTTACATGCTCATTTAGTACATTTGCATATCGAAGGATACCATTCAGACTATGTAATACACCCGCCACATTCCAACGATGCATGTTGAGTATTTTCTCGGACATGGTGGGTGAATTTCTAGAGGTATTCATGGATGATTTTTTTAATTATTTTTTGTTGTAATTTCGATGAGTGCCTCAATCACTTGAAATCGGTCTTGACAAGGTGTGATAAGAAGAACCTTGTTTTAAACTGGGAGAAGTGCCATTTTATGGTACAAAGATAAATAGTCCTTGGACATATCATCTCGTCCAATGGAATAGAGGTAGACTGGACGAAAATCAACATTATTGCTAACCTATTACTACCTAAAAGCATACATGATGTGTGGTCCTTTCTTGGGCATGTCGACTTTTATAGAAGGTTTATAAAGAATTTCAGCCAGATCTCTAGGCCTTTATGTAACCTCCTCCAAAAGGAAAACCAATTCGAGTGGAGTGCCGAATGTCAATTAGCTTTTTCAAAGCTAAAGGACATGTTGACAACCGCTCCTATCATGCAACCACCGGATTGGTCCATTCCTTTTGAGTTGATGTGTGATGCGAGCGATTATGCTATCGGGGCGGTGCTAGGCCAAAAGAGGGATAAGAAGCCTCATGTTATCTACTATGCGAGTAAGACCTTGAATTCTACCCAAGTCAATTACTCGACTACGGAGAAGGAGCTCCTAGCCGTCATTTTTTTCTTGGACAAATTCAGGCCTTACTTAATAGGATCCAAAGTTATTGTTTTCACGGACCATACGGCGCTGAAACGTTTTCTTTCTAAGAAGGATGTTAAGCCTCGTTTACTAAGATCGATCTTACTCCTTCAAAAATTCGACTTAGAAATTAAAGATAAGAAGGGAGTAGAGAATGTGGTGGCAGATCATTTATCCTGCCTAGTTTTACCCGATTCCATTGACGAGTCACCCATTGAGGACTTATTCCCTGATAAGCAACTCTTTGTTGCTATGCATCCACCATAGTACGCTAACATAGCAAACTATCTTTCCACAGGTGCGATGCCGACTCATTGGACTGCGTAAGATAAAAGAAAATTTCTAAGGGAAGTGCGCAGGTTTTTCTGAGATGAACTATTACTTTTCAAATATTACCCAGATCAAATAATTAGGAGATGTGTTCCTGATGATGAATAAAATTCTGTCATCTCCTTTTGTCATAGTCAAGCATGTGGGGGTCATTTTTTCGCCAAGAAAACCACTGCAAAACTTCTGCAGTGTGGTTTTTATTAGCCTACCTTGTTTAGAGACACCCATGAGTTTTGCAAAGCATGAGAGCACCGTCAAAAGTAAAGAGGATTGTCTCGTCGGAATATGATGCCTCTCAACCCAATTCAACATCTTGAAGTCTTCAATTGTTGGGGCATCATTTTCATGGGACCATTCCCCTCATCTTTTGGACATGTCTACATATTGCTTGCTGTAGATTATGTATCCAAGTGGATAGAGGCTATTCCATGTAGAACCAACGATCATCATACGGTAGTTCTACAGTTCCTTAAGAAAAATATACTTTCCAGATTTGGAATGCCTCGAGCCATCATAAGTGATGGTGGTTTCACTTTTGCAATAAGCCCTTTGAAGCTTTAATGAAGAAATATGGCATTAGACATAAAGTGAGTACTCCATACCACCCATAGAAAAGTGGGCAAGCTAAAATTTTCAATCGAGAAATCAAACAGATTTTGGAAAAGACGGTGAGACCGGATCAGCAAAGATTAGTCGCTGAGATTAGTAGATGCTCTTTGGGCTCACTGTACCGCTTATAAGACCCCATTGGAATGTCTCCCTATAGACTTGTCTATGGAAAATTTTGTCTTGCCTGTAGAAGTTGAACATAAAGCCTATTGGGCAATTCGGGCATTGAACTTCGACTTTGACAAAGCTAGCTCGCTTCGCAAACTCCAATTGAATGAGCTTGATGAGATCTAGAATGATGCTTATAAGAACTCGAGGATTTACAAGAGTAAGATGAAAGCCTTTCATGGAAAACACATCTTCAGGAAAACTTTCCATGAAAGATAGAAAGTCCTCTTGTACAATTCCCGACTTCATCTTTTTTCGGAAAAATTGAGATTTCGATGGACCTGCCCATATATTGTTAAAGAATTTTTTCCTCATGGGGCTATCGAGATAGAGAATGCAGCGAATGGTAATCGTTTTATAGTGAACGAAAAATGCCTTAAACCATTCGTTGAAAATTTTGATTCAGAGGATATGTCCATCACTCTGAAAGATCCTTTGTATCAGGATGATTGATCTCCTAGTCCGATGGAGGTATAGAGTAGATTAGGTTTAGTTATTTTCTGTTTTAGTTTTATTTCTTTAGTAGATTTAGTCGTCGGAGGTAGATTCCCATGATCAACTCTCTCAGGTACTTTCGTTCTCACTCTCTTTTATTTTTATCATTGCTCTCATATTATTGTTCATTGCATATCTCTTTACATTGAGGACAATGCAAGATTTGGTTGGGGGTGAGATTCCTAGATGAATCTAGCATTTTATAACGTCTCGAGCAATGTTTGTAAAAAAATTTAAATTTTTCTAAAATTCAAAACTCTTTTGGAAAACCTTGTTTCTATGCACTTGGGATGTCATAAGTATGAAAGGATGAGAGATGAGTTGGTATGATTTTGAGACCTTTAAATTAGCTTACATATAATAGTTTTCTATATGAATTCTTCTATTTATATAATCGATAGAAAATTTGAACACTTTTGAGTCTAGTTCACATTACACGATTCTGATGGTTTGAAGGGATTACATAGATTTGTAGATTGGTTAGAATGAAGATTTGAGGTATTAAGGAACCAAGCCGGGGAACTTTGTCTATCCTTGTTCATGTGAAATAAGAGAAAAAAACGAAAGATATGGATTTTTAAAAATCCTATCTAATATTGAAAGAATATTATGGTTATTCATTGAATATTTGTTGATAAAATCCGGAAAGGACTACCTATTACCAACCAGGGGATGGTCTACCCATAACCAAAACTGAAAATGGGAAGTAGTGTGAAAGTTGTCGAAGGAACGGTAAGGCAATTTCTTGTCATAGGCATTGTTGAGTTGTACACCTTTGGATCTTTAGTTTGATTGATCTATGAAGAAGGTAATCCTGGAAACTAATGAGATGAACAATCACTATGCACACTAGCTTAAACTTGTTCAAATTCTTCTATTTATCAATCAATTAGTGAAAATTCTATGTGAACACTTGCTATGTCTAGGGAGTTTAAGGTTTAAACTTCTATCATTCAGTTTTTCTGAATTTTGCATTCATATGTCTTGAAGAATATTTTCGAAAGAGAGTTGGGTTTTGAAAACTTGAATTTGTTTCACGCATGTTTTGCTTGAGACTAGCAAAATGCTAGTTGGGGGTTGTGTTGAGCTCTGAATTGTGTATATTCTAACCCCAATTCATCACACATTATTCATGGTTTACATGTTTAAAAGACTACTCTAATACATGTTTTGTGACTATAGGATTGAGAGAGAGACTTCACTAATTCAATCCTAATGAGTCATTTTGTATACATTGAAGATCAAAAGATTAAGTGTCAAATGATGGAAGAGAGATACAAGGGAGAAAGAGAAGAAAGAAAAAAAGTTGCAGAAAATTGCACTACTAACCGGTCAGCCATGGCCCACAACCAGTCCTTTGACCGATCAGAAATTTAAATCAGAAGGCCCTTTGTTGCTGACCTTGCTCGACCAAAATCAGATGAAACCGACCAGTCGTCCGACTGGTCGAATTTCCTGGAGCTTTGAAGTTTTTAAGTAGAAACTCGCTGGACTAAAAAGAACGGTCGACGATTGGTCGATGGACCGGTCGGCCAGAGGCCACGACCGGTCGCCCAACCAGTCGACCACGGGAAAATGCAGAAGAAGCTTGTTCTTCAAGCTCTGAAATTTCATACGTAAGTGCGTAATTCCTTATGCTTACACAATTCTGGAATCTTCTGTATAGTAGAGCATCAAACCTATAAAAGGACACTTAGAGTTCGTTCCTAAGGTATCCTAGAAGAGATTGGAGGTCGTAGGAAGTGAATGAGAGCATCGTGGAGCATCCACAACTCCGCCGACTTCGAGTTTTTCTAGTTTTTCATATATATATATTTTTTAGTTTTTCTTTTGATTTTAGTTATAGCATGATAATGATTGGCTAGAACCTCTTAGCTACGGCTAAGAGGCGAAGCTTGTAGCTAGTTTTCATGAAAAATTTGTTTAATTCAAGTACCTTTACTTAAAGTTTAGATATTTAAATTCTAGTTTGACTAAAGTTGGTATTTTTGGATGTTTTATGAGAGTTTATGTGCTTTGGACATGAGTTCCTTGCAATTCTCTGAGATTATCATATTTGAATTGATTATATTCGAATTGTAGTAACCCTATAGTATACCATAGTCTTTTGGCATGGTTGTTACTTTGAAGGCTGCATGTTTGAATTCTATGTACTTCATTAAAACTAGAATCTTGTTTTCTGACTTAAGTGAGATTTTTTGTATTTGAATGTTTAATCTTCCAACTATATGAGAGATAGAACTTCGAATCTAGTTGTGTTTATTTTTGGATGAATGAATTCACATGGAATTATTACAAGTGGATCCTTGAGACCTTAGTTCCATTAATTAACAGATTTTTATAAAAGTTACTGTTTTTACTTAGTTTTTATGAAATCAAACTTCAAAATTGTTGAAGTTAAAGTTGCTAGAATAGTTTGAATTGGTTTACCCTAATTCACTGTGGATCGACTTCAGTCTTACCGAGTTATTACTACATCGCAAACCTTGCACATGAGGCAAGCGAACAGCGCATGCCACACACGAGCAACTATAGATTTCATTGTCGATCTCGCAGCTCCAAAGTGAGAAGTGTTCCTGATCAACTTGCAGAGATTAGCATACCTCTATGCCTTTGTAATCACGAGTGCCCCCTTTTTCACTTTACAGTACCGATCGCAATCGATAAAACTGCACCCTGTAGCCTCGAGTGCACCAAGAGAGATCAAATTCTTTTTCATCCTAGGGACATGTCTCATATCTTTTAGGACTTGTTCAATCTCATCAAATATCTTAATGCGCATAAAACCAATACCCACTATCTTACGGGCATAACCATTGCCCACAAACATTGATCCACCATCATACTTGTTATATGTCATAAATGAACTCTGATCAGGGCATACGTGACATAATGCACTTGACTCCAAGAGCCACTCTCTACTGAGAGACATTTTACCGAATACAGTTAATACATCCCAAATATAAAACTTTATCCTCCATGGATTTCGTGGTATTAGCCTTCCTAGAACAATCTTCAGACTTCTCTTGCCTTACCTTGTCTTGGGATTCTAACAATCCATTTTATGTTCCCTTCTTCCCTATAATTTCAGCACCTCACCTTGCTCTTCCCTTTGCCCTTGAATTTAAATCTTGTTGATGAAGATCTCTCACCCCGCTCAAAATTTCTTCCTCTCACAACCAGTGCCCCGTCAGAGGACAGCCTCTCGTTACCGCTCTTCCTTCTCATCACTTCGCCTAGAAGGTTGAGTAACGGTCTCAACGCTAATGGTCTATTTACCCATAACGCTAATGGTCTATTTACCCATATACAAAGAGTCCTTGAACGACTCATATGTTTCAGGAAGCAAATTCAATAAGATGCAAGCTTGATATTCATTTTTCATTGGTTCATCTAGATCCAGCAACTTGCAAACGAGCCTATTGAATGTGCTAATGTGGCTTTCAACATTAGTCCCCTCCGCCATCTTAAGATTGAATAACTGCATCATCAGATACAGACGATTCTCAAAAGACTTCTTCACGTAGATGTTCTCTAACTTCTCCCATGTATCAACTGCAGTATTCTCCCTCATTATGTTGTTCATGACCTCATCTGTTAGGCACAATTAGATTGAGAGCTTGGTCTTTTGATCCACCTTCATCCACTCTTCTTCTTTCATAGTCTCTGGTCACTTCTTAAGGAAAGCTCTTTTAACCTTTGCTGAACTAGAAGTCCTTTCATCTTCACATTCCATAGTTTAAAGTTTTTTTTTTCTTGAAACACTTCTTTATGTTGAATCTAATGCTTGATATCATTGAAACATTGTCTCAGATTTCGATCTACCTCCCACCATTAGCTCTAATACCACTTGTTGAGAAAATCGGCCCGCAGTGGAAGCGAGAAATCAAATGCAATAATCACAATGATTAAGAAGATAAAAACATACAAGAAGGCAATCTGATTTTACGTGAAAAAATCTCTCACGGGTAAAAAACCACGGTACAAAGCGAACAATCTATTATGAAATCAAAGTTATAAGAGAATGAAGAACACTCACCTGGATCAAGCCCCACAAGAGAAATCTCAATCTCTTTCTCTTATCCTAGAACTCTCAATCCCTCCTTATGCATTTAGGATACCCTAATTCCCGTTTACACCCGTTTATATAGCAATAAACCCAAATTAGAAACATCTTTGTGCAAAATCATGCAAATTGACTTAACAGTGCATCGGTCGTCGGTCGCCCAACCCAATACTAACGGGCACCTGAAACCCCCTTTGGTCGCCCGACAACCACTGCTCGATCACCTAAAACCACATAAAACTGCCCAGAGAGTTCACTGTGCAAAATCCGCGGTGGTCGGCCGCCAAACCACCATGCTCGATCGCCCGACGACCTTGTACAACATAGATTTGAGTCACCCGATTCCAACAACAACTAAATTGTTTTTCAAAAATATATTATTTTAGGGGTTAATTTTAAAATTTAGTCATAATTTATTAGTTTTAGTAACTTATGCAATTTATTATTTTTCCGGTGTTTAAGGATTTTAAGAGTTATATAATAGTTTAAAATACTTGTTTATTTCATAAAAAAGAAATTGAGTTTTAAAGTCAATTACTATTAGTAAGTTCATTATTTCATGAGAGTTTACTATCTTAGAAAAATTGCAAATTTAAGATTTAGGCTTATATAAGTCATATTAAAAGGGCTTTGTAAACAAGCTTTATTCATACCTTTTTCATTTATAATATCAATTTTATCTTTCATTTTGGTGGAGCATTCAATGGTTATTCTTAAGAAGAAGATGGTGAAACATTTTTCTTTATCCATGCACCCACTACATTAGTTGGTATTAGAGACACTACATTACTTGACATCAAGAGGAGGTCGGTCGTTCGGTCGTCATGGCTTGCAAAAGTGGATGGGGCAACAAAAATCCTATAGATGGTACTCTGGTAAGTCAAGCATAAATGAGCATAAAGTTCAAGGCCTTTTATAAATAATTTTATTGTTCAATGCAATAGCTGTAAGTGAGGATTTCTCGGTGATTAAGGCCATAGATGACAAATATATTCATGGCAATGAACGATCCATGAATGTCATAGGGGCTCATAATCAGTTTGTTCAGGGTCCAACATATACAATACCCATGCCAAATCATAGGCCATAATTCCACGAAGGAGAAACTAACACAGGTAATCAAATGCTTTTCAACCAATTAGATGTTGAACAAGATAGAGATCAAAATCTCCAGAGAGAAGATGGGTGGATAAAGGAGTGCCTCTTGATGATGAAGAAGATGAGTAGACTTATGTTTATGAATGACTGTCTTCAGAGGAATCATCTATCGGATTTCTTGATGGATCTACAAATGAATCAATTGCTCACTTTGTGCTATCACACTAGGAAGAATACAACATTGGATTGCTTAATATATGTAAGGATGTATTGATGGTTGGCCTAGATGAAGTTTTGATTGAGTCAAAATATTAGTTGATGAATGGCCCCATGAAAAGAATTGATGAACCAACAATTAAGGACAACTTGATGGCTAAGGATGTGGACATTTTTGCGGTTGTTACAATGAAAAATCAACGCCCTTTTACCTTCCTGTCAACAACAAAGTACAAAGAGATAAGGAGGATTGCAAAGTAATGAAATGAAATAATGTTTTTGAAGGTTTTATTTTGTAAATAAGATTCTAATCCAGCATGTAGGCCTTTAACATTAGTTAATGCGAAAGCAAAAGAAGATGCACTACAAAGGCAAATTATTACAATGTGCTACTAGAATTCTAGGCTTGATAATGAGTTTAATTTTCCAAGTGAAGGAATCCAATATAGGACAAGTCAAGGGAATCTCTTGGATGCATGACCAAAATAGAAAGAAATTAGGCTAGAATGTTTGATCTAAGGGTTTAGCACATATTATGGCTTTCAAAAATCATGACTTTATGGTTGATTATCTATTTCACGTGTATGATATATTGTCGGAAAGCTATTGATAAGCTCTAAATGCTGGTTAATGCTAGAGAAAATTGACACCTAAATGGTTTTTCAAGAAAGGTCATCAAAAGGGTTAATTTTGACTTTTTAGTCAAAATTAAATTTTTTTTTTTGTTAGATGTGGATTTTGTACTATTTTTAGAGTGTTTTAATTTTCAAGAGTCCTATGAGAATTTAAAGTCTTTGTTTAGGTTATGAAAAAAATGTTTGAATAAATTTAAAAGCCATTTACTATTTCTAAAAAATTTACTATTTTAGAAAAATTAGGATTTTTTTTTTAAGCTTTAGATTTTGTATAAGTCATATCAAGGGGTTCTATAAATAGACTTTATTCAAACATTTTCATCAATAATATTAATTTTATCTACCGTTTTCATATATTTCTCTCTCCCTTGTGATTGAAGGGCTCATTTATTCCTTGCTTCCCTACTTTAGAGAAAGAGTTATTATTCAAATTTCATTTCTCTCTGTCTGCATTCATGGGCGGAGAAAACTGAGAAAGAGATCTCATTTAGATATCATTTCTCCTTATCCATGTCCAAGGGAAGAGAAAAACCCACATCTTATTTTTTGGTGCTAGCTCATCTGAAATCACAGGAGAGGAAGACTCACCAACTGTTTCCTAACAAACACTCAAAACATATCTCATGCACTGTTTCTTTCTCAAGAAGAACGTGAGGGAGCGCATAGTGAGTGTTACACTTACCGTGGGGCCCACCTTGATCATGTGTT
Organism: Liriodendron chinense; assembly: GCA_003013855.2. Classification (NCBI taxonomy): domain Eukaryota; kingdom Viridiplantae; phylum Streptophyta; class Magnoliopsida; order Magnoliales; family Magnoliaceae; genus Liriodendron; species Liriodendron chinense. Next base: position 956,156 of record PVNU02002152.1, read on the forward strand.
GTATATCCACACCGTCCATCTATTTCTACAGCCTACTTTAAGAGGTAATCCCAAAAAATAAGAAGATCCAAATCTCAGGTGGACCACACCACAGGAAACAGTGGTGTTTGAGTACCTCACCATTAAAAACTCCAAAGGGCCCATAGCAAGGTTTTCGTAATGTTTATTTTCCATCCAACCTGTTAATAATGTCAAGAAGACCTGGATGAAGGGAAAATACAAAGATCATCTTGATTGAAAACTTTTGTGGCCCACAAAAAGTTTTTAATGGTCATTCGTCACTGTTTCGAGTAGTGTGGTCCACAAGAGATTTTGATCTTCTTAAGATTTGGTATAGATTCCTAGAATGAGATGGAAAAACGGATGGACGGCATGGATATAGAACAAATACATCAAGGTGGCCCCCACATGGTTAGGGTAACACCCAATTAGCCGTTACCCGGGTAACAGCTCATCCTCTCCTCCAACGTGATGAATGGCCCAGTATTGTCGGCCATGATCATCTTACACCATGATCATGGCCGACAGCTCTCGTCAATTTCATTGGAGGTAGGCCAACCCCTTCTCACAGATCATTTTCATAATTCAATGCTCTCTCTCGTACCGTACGTTTTTCTTACTCCCTCCCAATTCCCATATTGACAAATCTCGTTCTCGTCAATTTCTCGAGATATTTTTAAAATTTTAATGTTTCTAGAACGATACAATCCGGAAAATCTCACAGAAAATAAAAATATTTACTTAAATTATAAATAAATTTAAGATTTAAAAATATATTTATATAAAAAAAATACATGAAATTTTTATTATTTTTAAGTTAATATCGTGATAAAAATGCAATATTTTAAAAATCTCGTCATATTTTAACGATATTATCGCGATACTTTCAAAATCTCGGCAATATTTTTCTCAAAGCTCGCTGTCTCACACACTCACGAAAGATGCTCACGGGGCATGCATGTCAACATGGCACACTAGTGGGATATCCTGACCGTTCATCAGACATTCCCAAGGGTGCATATGTCCTAGTGGATAAATCATACGGTCCTTTAATCAGGTGTACCATTGATTGATTACTTTTCAACCGTCCATGTTATCCATTCACGTGTGGCCCATTCGACAACCGAACAGTGGGTTTCCTGGACTGTAGCATCTCCATGGTGGGACCCACCTAACGCTAGATCTTACCTGTGTGAGGATGATGTGATGACACGTGGCTTAGAAATTATTGGTGCACCAAACTCTAGTGATTTCCCTGGACACAAGCTACCTCGCTACCTCCCTACCTCACAACCGTCCAACGGGTGTCGCTGGAGGATCGCGCATGCACGCAGAAGAAGCCACGTGACCTCTTCGCTCCTCTTTTGTCTCCTACCCAGTTGTCTTTGTTGTCTTTGTTCGGTGAATTATGGAAGCTGACGTGAGATTGGGCCCACCCACATGATGTCACTATCATCTTGACTGTTCATCTCATGGGTCCCACTGTGGATTGTTCACATCCCGAAAGTAGCAGTGGAGCCCATGATCTTGTCCATCCGAAAGATGGTTTTGCGAATGGACGGTTAAAATCATAGAGAAATCATACATATTTAATCATATTATGGTCAGGGTTGTTACACTAACCCTGTGGGGAGTGGGGACTACATTTATGTAGTTTTTGTATATCCACTACCTCTTATTTTAGGATAAGATTCCAAAATTTAAGAAGATTCAAGTCTCAGGTGGACCACACCACTAGAAATACTGATAAATTACCATTAAAAGCTTTTTATGGGCCAGGAAAGTTTTGGATCAAGCTGATTTTTGTATTTTTTCCCTTCATCCCTGTCTTTTTGACATTATTAACAGTTTGGATGGAAAATAGAAACTATGAAAACTGGCCCTTTGGAAATTTTAACGGTGAGGCACTCAATCACCACTGTTTATTGTGGTGTGGTCCACTTGAGATTTTGATCTTCTTAATTTTTGAGATCACGTTCTAAAATTGAATGGACGGCATGGATTTACAACACATCATCAAGGTGGGCCCCATGTTAAGCGTAAGGGCTGTCTTCATTCAATGTGCATCTTTAGTGCGTAAAACACGAGTAGTGTTTGGGCAATTTTTTTTTTAGTGCGTAAAACACGAGTAGTGTTTGGCCAACTTTGGGTTCTTTTGTATTTTGTCTTTGCGTGTAGGCTGCATTTATTTTTATTATCACATGGCCCATGTCTTTGCGTGTAGGCTGCATTTATGTGGACTATGTGACATTTAATCAATTATACCTCGTCCTAAGGGGAGAGGATTAGGTGAGACCCGGGATCTACCGAGGTGGGTGGGAACCCTGACTGTGGGGCCACTGTGATGTAAAAAATAAGCAGCTCCAAATCCCATATTTACCATAATACAGGAAACAGTGGTGATTGACCTTTAAAAACCTTTTGTGAGCCACAAAAACTTTGGATCAAGATGATATCTCTGTGGTCTCTTCATCTACGTGTTTTTGACCTTATCAACAGGTTGGATGGCAAATAAACACTCTGGTGGAATTCATCAAGTTTTTAATGGTGGGGATTCAATCACGACTGTTTTTGTGGTGTGGTCCACCTAAGATTTGAGTCAACATCATTTTTTGGATCATGCCCTTAAATGAGCTTTCAAAATGTTTGGACGGTGTGGATTTGAGGCACATAAATCACTGTGAGCCCCACAGTCAGGGTCCCACCCACCTGGATGGATCGAGGGTCTTACTTAATCCACTCCCCCTCGTGCGGATATCATTCCAAAAATAAGGTAACCTTGAAACTTAAGTGGACCACAATACGTGACAATATTGAAAAAGTGAAGATGGGTCACTCATCATTGAAACTTTCTCGGTTTTTTTTTTCTTTCTTTCCATGCAGTGTACACTTAATTATAGCCTTTTTCTCTATTTGTCTTTCTTTTCTTCACCTTCTCCACCTATTGTTGGGAACTTGCATAAGCACATAGTAGAATTAAACAAAGATAATCGCAATCGCATAAGCAAACCAACATAAGAGACAATCTAAATTTATGTGGAAAAACCTTTGCGGGGAAAAAACTACGGCACAAAGCGATAATGTACTGTGAATCAAAAGATTATAAGAGATGAACTTACCTGAATTAAACCCCAAGAGAAAACCTTAGATTTGTCTCTCACAAAACTCTCTCAAATCCTTAAACACTTATTGCTTACCTTAATCCCGCAATTACAATCGTTTATATAGCATTAAACCCGAATTAGAAACAAAACCGCAAAAACCGTGCGAAACTGCGTAAGTTTGCACAATCGTTGATTGATCGATCAATTGATCTACTGATCTATCGATGGCATTGGTCAATCAATTGAGCAGGGAGGTCGATCGATCGCTTGATCACAAAAGTGTCCAGAGAGCTCCAATAATAATTTGTAATATTTTCTATTTATTGTAAACGATCAACCAAGGTGGTCGATCGATCGATCTTATTACAGCATAGATTTGAGGCATCTGTTTTTCAACAATATCAACCATGACTCTAATCTTCATGTTGTACACACCATGCTTGATCATCCATCTCTTCTTCATCTCCATCATAGCTTCACCGCTCCTCGTGCACACTGCGTTTTCACTTCATCTTCACCATACTTAGAGAAGTTGCACAATACTTGAACTTCTTTGCAGAACCACCTTGGTAAGCATGTCTGTCAGATTCATGCTCGTATGTATCTTTTCCAGAGTAACAACACCTTCATCAAGCACTCGTCGAATGAAATGGTGATGAACATCAATATATTTAGTTTTAGAATGGTAGATCGAGTTCTTCGTCAAATTGATAGCACTTGCACTGTCACAATTAACTGGCATGGACTCCTGGTGAAGCCCCAACTGATTTATCATGTCCCTCAACCAAATCGCTTCCTTGAATGCTTCTGTCAGTACTGTCGTATACTCAACTTTTGTTGTGGAAAGAGCCACCACAGACTGAAGCTTGGACATCTAACTGATCGCTCCACCTGCTAGCACAAATAAGTAACTAGAAGTTGATCTTCTACATTCCACACTGCCCTCGTAATCAAAATCCATATACCTTACCAACTTGTTCCCAAATTTCTCAAATGTCAAGACATAGTCATGCGTACCTCGAATATACTGAAGTAGTCATTTCATAGCTTCCCAATGTTGCTTGTTGGGGTTAGACATGAATTTGCTAATAACACCCACTGCATGTGAAATATCGGGTCTCGTACAAACCATAACATACATCAAGCTTCCTACTATGCTTGAATAAGGCACACGAGACATAACTTGCCTTTCTTCTTCTGTTTCATCATACTGCTCAAAAGAAAGCTTAAAATGAACTGCGTGGAGAACGTCGTCCGACTTTGCCTTCACTAATACCTTCTTAAGGTATTCTTCCTGAGATAACCAAAGCCTGCTTCTCTCATTGTCTTTGTGTATATTAATGCCAAGAATGCTCTTTGCAGCCCCCAGATCCTTCATCTTAAATGTTCCTAATAGGTGAGCCTTTAGTATGTTGATCTCAGGCATGTTATGATTGGTGATAAACATGTCATCAACATACAATACCAGAATAATGAACTTCACATCACTTAGTGTTTTGAAGTAGACACAATGATCATACTTACTCCTAGAAAATCTTTGACTCATCACGAATGAATTAGACTTCTTATAACACTGCCTAGGCAACTATTTCAGGCTGTATAACGACCTCCTCAACCTACAAACCTTGTTCTCTGCCATTGTATTACGTAACCTTCTGATTGCTTCATGTAAATTTGTTCTTCCAATTCCTAATGTAGAAAAACAGTATTCACATCCATCTGTTCTGGCTCGAGGTCGTATTGGACAACTAGCGCCAACATGAACCTAATAGATACTTACTTCACCACTGGCATGAATATCTCACTGAAGTCGACACCTTTTCTCTAAGCATATCCCTTCGCCACCAACTTTTCCATGTACCTATTTTATTTATTCTTGAAGATCCACTTTCACCCGATCGCTTTACAGCTAACTGAAAAGCTCTACCAGCTCGTACGTCTCATTCATATACAAGGAGTACATCTCGTCATGCATCGCCGCCTTCCACTTTTCTGCATTTACATCATTAAGTACCTCCTGAAAAGTAGACGGACCTCCCTCATTTGTAATAAGGGCGAATGCAACATTCAATTCATCCATATGTCTCACCGATAACCTTCGATTCCTCGGTGGATTCCTTCTCATAGGTGGATGTTCCACTTGATCCTGTACCTTTATTTGTGTCTCAGTCTTGACCCGTGTCTCATCTCTGTTTATTTGGATGTCCATCACCTCTAATTTTTCGGTTCCCTAAATTTATCCTTACGGAAAAAGAACTCTTCATCAAAACTTACATCTCAGCTCAATGTGATCTTCCGTATGATAGGATCATACAGTTTGTATCCCTTCACACTATAACTGTAACCCACAAAAATACACTTTTTGACCCCCACTCCACACTTCCTCTAGAATGTTGCAATTAATAGTCGTTGAAGGGGATCGATTAATTAAGAGCAAGCCGTTTACATGGCCTCAGTCCACATCTACTTGCCCAACCCTGGATTATTGATCATACATTGGGCCATCTTCAAGAGATTTTGATTCATCCACTCAGCCACACCGTTCTGCTTTGGTGTGTGACGCACTGTGTTGCACCTCATGATCTCTTCATATTTACAAAATCGATTGAATTCCCCAGAAGTCAATTCTTCACCGTTATCTATCCTCAACACTTTCACCTTCTGCCTTTACTGATTTTTCACCATTGCCTTCCAATGCTTGAAAGTGGTGAAAACATCAGATTTCTTTTTCAAACAATAGACCCATATCATTCTGAAATAGTCGTCAATAAATGAAACAAATCATGACGACCCTCCACCAGAAACTACAGGCGACAACCCTCATACATCAAAATGCACATATTCTAACACACCCTTACATACATGTTTTCTTGATTTAAATGATAATCTAGATTGTTTACCTTATATACAATGCTTGCCTATACTAAAATCAAAACTTTTAAATGCAAGAATTAAACAACGATAAGAAGTACCTTCATGCCCCACTCGCTCATAGAGCTGAGCACGAGCCAAGCCAGCTTGGTTAGCTCACTCGACTTGGCTCGAACCGGCTCGATTCGGTTTGATTCAAAGGTTAGATTTGAACCAAGCCGAGCCATTTTTCCAAGCTCGAAATGATTTTCAAGCCGAACTCGAGCTAACCTAAGCTCGATTTGGCTTGGCTCGAAGTTGGCTCGATTAAAGCTTGATTTGGCTCGGCTCGACTAACTCACTTATAAAAAAAATTAAGAAGTATATTTTTTAGTCCCACATCGGAAGTGAACAAAGAAATGAGAGATGAAACTCTCTATAAAAGTAAGTGAGGGTGTCATGGGCTTCGGGCTGCCTTTGGGCCCAATTTTAAACAATTTTAAGCCCGACTTTTGGGCTGGGCCTACCAGGCTCGAACTTAGCTCGAATTGGGTTCGAACTCGTTCAAAAGCTCGGTCGAGCTAGCTCGAACATGTCAGTACAGTTCAAAGGCTGAGCCGAGCCGAACACGAGCTAGGGTGGTCATTAAGTGAGCCTAGCTCGAACAGGGCTCAGCTCAGCTCGTGCTCACCTCTACTCGCTCATATGGCCTAAGTGTGCATGCCACATACGCGTAGACGTGGAATTGTTAGTGCACCTTATTTGTTAATTACATAAGTCCTAGTGTCTAGGTGTTGGTTGAGCCTAAAGAAGATGAAGATCGAAGACATAAGTGGACAACTGCATCAAAGAAGAAGAAACAGGTAAATCAAAGATGCCTTGGTGAGTTAAAACCCTTAACTCAAAACCAAAACCAAAACCAAACCTTTAGATAACTTGACCCAATAGGTAAACTTTTAGTCATCTTAGAACAGCCTTAGGTGTCCTAAAAGACCACCTAAAGGAATGCCTAAGAGGTTCATGAACTGCTATAAAATTACAAACTAAAATAATAGAATTCATGTGTTGTCGGTTGACCAGTCGGTCGATTGATAACAAGGCGTCGGCCGATTGATAGCAAGGCGTTGGCCGACCAATTAAGGCCCAAAAGAGGACAGTAACAAAACTTTTATCTAGGCCTAATTTGGCTGACCAATGTCCATCATCGGTCGACCAATGACCTTAAGATCGGTCGATCGACAGGACTTGTTGGCTAACCGGACAGTTAGCCATTGGCTACCATTTTCTAGCCGTTGAAGCTTTTTCTATATAAACGTAGCTCAACTTTTTGGCCATTGAGAGAGGGAATTTAGGGTATTAGAAGCCTCTATTCATTGCCCACATCACTAGGCTCTAATCCTATCATACCCAAATCATTTTCCTTGTGATTCATCACAAGATGGAGAATTTAAAGCTTATATGAAGATGAACTTACTTTCTCTTGATCTATAGATGTTTTAAACACTTACGCTATAAGTATATCCTTAGTATAAATCTCTTTAGAGATTAATTAGGTGGAATTCTTCTAGGCAACCAGATTCTACTGAGTTGTAGAGAATTCACCACCACCTCCTAACACCTTGGGCATCTCTTTTGAGCATCACATGCAAGGCAATTGATCAAGTGCAGTTGAGGCATTGGCAACACATTGGCAACATGATCGGGGGAGAACAAGGAGATTATTGAAGCACGGGAGAGCAAGGATCAAGCCACCTAAGCGACGCTGAACAAGGAACTCAATCTGACAAGCGTCATTATTGAGAGTCTGGTTGCACTCTCTCCTTATGGAGGATTGAGTGTGATATTTTAGAATTAAACTCGACTAAGTCTCCAAGGGGAGCCTCCAACGGGAGTATATGATAGGTTCTTGGATTGGAACCAAATGGTTGGAAGGAACCTTGTCAAACTCCTGGGTTGGATGAAACACGTAAACATTTGGGTTGAGAGATGAACTTGTTAAAATCTTCATCATAAGTAGGGAAGAGCCTTGCTAAACTCTCTGGTAGGGTGGAACCGATTTAAAACACCTAGGTTGGGAGGAACTTGATTTAGACTACCTAATAATATTCGGTGTGCTCAAAGGATGAGTATGGGAACTGAAGTGGAGTAGGAAAACCGAACCACTATACATGCTTGTGTTTGAGATTGTCTTTTGAGCACATTGTTTTTCTTGCATTTTCTTTAATTAATTATATGAATGCTTGAATAGAATGTATGTTATGCATGATAAATATATTCTTATACAAATGTTGTAGTTTCACTTCTAGACTGGGTGCCTGATTAGTATATCATTTGTAGTCTAGATATTGCATATAGATTAGTTATTTGATAGTCATAACATTTATAATCTATGTGCTTAGGCTAGTTTTCTTAATCGCGTTATCTTTTATAGCCTTTGTGATTAGACCTACTTATGCTTAGAAGTTAAGTGTTCTTGCTTAACTAGTTTAATTAGGTAAGAGGTTTTCAAAGAAGTTTAAAACGGTCTTAATCACTCCCCTCTAGGACTTAGCCATAGTTCTAAGCTCCTCTCTAAGCTTCCGCATGCTTAGCGTTTACAAGTGTAATCAATAAACGTAATTTCAGGAATTCATTACAGACGTTGCAGCTCCATCTGATGAAGTGCTCTCAATCAATCTGTAAAGGTTATCATTTCTCTGTGCTTTCATGACAACGAGTGCCTCCTTTGAAACTTTAAGGATACAATCGAACCTGGTGAATTTGTACCCCATTACCTCGAGTGCACTAAGAGATATTAAATTCTTCCTCGGCATAGGGATATGCCTTACATCTGTCAGAATGCTTTCGATCCCATCGAACATCTTGATGTGCATTGGACTAATACTAACAACCTTGCAGGCTTAGTCATCGCTTAAGAACACCGAATCACTATCATACGCCATGTATGTGGAGAAGGAACTCCGGTTAGGACATATATGATATGAAGCACCTAAATCCAAGAGCACTCATCTCTGAGATAACCAGACTTGGATGCAATCAATACCTCGTAACCATCAATCACGTCCTCTGTAGATTCTGTGGTATTAGTCTCCTTAGAATATTCCTCAGACTTCTCTTTCTTAAACATGGGATTTTGAGAATCCCTCTTCATGTGCCATATCTATCCACAACTCTGGCACTTTAACTTTCCTTTACCTTTGCCCTTGGATTTGGATCTCGATCGCGGATATCTTCTATTCTAATTAAAATTTATTTCCTTCGTAACCAGTGTATCTGTAAAGGAACCCACATCACCACTCTTCTTTCTCATCGCCTTTAATTGGAGGGTTGAGATAATGGTCTCAATACTAATGGTCACCCTACTGGAACACAACGAGTCCTTGAATGAGAAGAGAGTTCAACATGATACATGCTTGATCTTCATCTTTGGTCACTTCATCTACGTCTAATAGTTTGTAAATATATCTATTGAAGTTACTGATATGGCTCTCAACATCAGTCTCATTTGCCATCTTCAGATTGAATAACTGCAGGTTTAAATACAAACAATTTTCAAGAGATTTCTTCACATAGATATTATCTAACTTTGCCCATGTATCAATCGCCGTCTTCTCTCTCATGACGTTATAGAGGACCTTATCCATTAGGCATAATTGAATTGGGATATTGGTATTTGATCTAACTTATTCCACTCTTCTTTTTTTATAGATTCTAGTTACTTTCCAAGGGGTATATCTTCCAATCTTTGCTGAACTAGGAGGCCCTTCATCTTAACCTTTCATAGTTCAAAGTTTTTCTTTCTAGAATATTTCTCAACATCGAACTTCATGCTAGTCGTTATTGATACCTTGTTTCTCATATTCGAATATGCTTCCCAATGTTTGTTTTGATACCACTTATAGGGAACTCGTTGAAGCTTAGAGTAGAATTAAACAAAAATAATCACAATCGCACAAACAAACCAACACAAGAGACAATTTGAATTTATGTGGAAAAACCCTTGGGAAAAGACCACGGCACAAAGTAATAATATACTATAATCAGAAGATTATAAGAGATAAACTTACTCGAATTAAGCCCCAAGAGAAATCCTTGATTTTTCTCTCACAAAACTCTCTTAATCCTGTAAACACGTCTTGCTTACCCTAATCTTGCATTTACAAGTGATTATATAGCACTAAGCTCTAATTAAAAATGAAATTGCAAAAATCACATGAAACTACGTAAGTTCGCACAGTTGTCGATTGATCTACCAATTGATCGATGGCACCGGTCGATCGATTGACAAAGGTGGTTGATTGATCGCTCAATCATAAAACTGTCTAGAGAGTTCTAACGATAATTTTTAATATTTTTTATTTATTTTGATTGATCGACCAGGGTGGTCAATCGATCGATGACCCCTTTTGCAGCATAGATTTGAGGCATCCGTTTGTCAACACCTATTCTGTATTGAATGCCCCTAGCATTTAGTTTAAAAGCTTTATTAGATTGGTGATCATATTTCAATGATCAAACCATTTATTTATGTAAATGGGACACTCACAGATGGAAGGGATAAAAAAGTTAAAAAATATCAAAACTCTTATAATAGATTATTTCAAACCTTCGATCATTTAACTTCTCCTTGTGGGCCCCACCTTGGATGGGCCCATTACTGGGGAAATAGAATGCATTAGTCAAATATATTTTTAAAGATGCATTAAAACATAAACATTGTGCTGAAGCACCTATTCTGTACAAATAGGTTCCATCATTTGGTAATCCAGACTACAATGGTGGATTTCATAAGAAATTTTCAGATCAAATGTTGTACACACTTCAACTGGTGGGCTAGAAATAAATGTTTATGACAACAATATAGCAAGGGTAAAATGAAAAGTTAAAAGATAAGAAGTTAGTAGCTATCAGCATATGAAAGAATTTTGGTCAACCTCTTATCTTTTGTGTGTGTCATAAAATCAACAAACTAGATCACCCAACCATGAGTCCCACTTCTATAAAATGAGTACATTTGATGTAGTATGAAATTTATTTCCTCCCTATAACGTCTCTACTATATGCAACGGGAGTAGGTAGAGGCAAATTTTTAGACGTAATCTTAAGACATATAAAGGGTTTAAACCCTCATAATTTAAGGGTATTTAGGTAATTTGTAGGTGATGCTCTCTACTCTCTGTGAAAGGGGAGGTTTGCTATAACAACATCCTAGCATACCCACTTAGGTTTTCAGAGTTTGATGGGCTACTAAAGAATGGTGGTATAATTATGTAGCACAGACTTTAACAAGATACATGTGTAAGATCAATGCCCATTACTGTCTACCTTTGCTTGATTCTTGGGCCAATGCATGGTAAGACGAAGGTGTCTTACACAATTTCAATGGTAGTAGCTCTACATATTGTGTAGTTCACTCCTAGTAAAAGAATATTAGGGAACATCTTAACGATAGCCACGAAAATCTCATATAGGAAATGTTCAAATTTAATTCAGCCTAGGTCACTACAAAAATTTTATTAAAAAATGAAAATGTCCAAAATGAAAGGATGTAAAGTTCAAATTTGATACGGTTCTAATTATTGTGTTGAATTCGGTGTGCACATGTAATGTGCGTGTCTCGAACGTGCTAAAGCCAATAGCAGCTCAACTTGAGCCAAACTTGTGACCCTAGCATCGAAATAGACAAATCAAGACCGAATATGCGAAGATTGGTTGATTATCTAGCTATCGATTGTGTAGAATCAAGTGATTTGTGAAGGGAAGGGTTTGTCCTCTTAATGAATTCTTTTTTCCTTTAGAGAAATGACTTTCAATTAGGTGTGTGAGTGCTTAAGTTACTTAATATTAAGAGAATATAACTTAAAAGATTAAAGTCAGGCCAAAGCCAATCAATTAAATAAATAAGTTTTAACTACAATTGACTGAAAAAGTACATGCTAAATGAAAAAGGAAAAATGATAATTCGTAATGCGATGATTGTTAGGAACGATTGTTTATTCATGGCAAGAAGATCGCCAGGCACGAAAGTTGAATTGCCTTCTCAACTGACTTCATGGTCGAAAAGTCTCAGGAATGACCATCCATTCATTACAGGCTGGGCTTTGTTATACGAGATAATCATGGTTTATGGGAAAGGGGTTTATATCTGTTTGTCACATGGTTAGCTTTGTGGTTGGACAACTGCTGTGGCGACTGCTTGTTCATCACATGTGACTGGATTTTATTGTGAGACGGTCAATGGTGGGTGGATCTTTAATAATCCCTTCATCACATGGCTAGAATTTGTAGTGAGATTGTTACTGAAAAATGACAGTTCGTTCGTTACCTACATGACTGAGCTTTGTGGGCGAGTCAATTGTTTGAAAAATGATTAATCATTCGTTGCTTAGCCATGTACTTTGTGGTGTGAAAGTTGGTGGGGTGATGACCTGTTTATCGCTTTGGGCCCTCATTTTGTTGTGAGAAAGTCATGGGAACGAATATCCATTCATTGCTTGGATCCCTTCCCTGTAGGTAAGGTTGTTATGGAATGACCACCTATTCATCGCTTGATTGGGCTTCGCAGCAAGGTAGTTATGATTAAATGGTGTCTTTTTCATAGTTTTGGTCGAACTTCATAGCAAGATGGTCGAGTAGAATCTCTATAAGCATGTTGCAAAACAGTCCCACCAACCATTCATTCGAGGCCTATAGATCTTCCTATATTTCACGACATGATTGTGGGGATAAGGTGCCTAACTATCATGTTTTAATCTAATTAATCTGAGTTACTTTACATTATTACGTTGGGTGACAATGGAGGAATTAAATCGAATAATATTAGTAAAAACGACAATTGTCCATGGTGGACGAAGGATAAGCAATATTACATTAAAAAATATTAGTGTTATGTTGTATTAGAGTGGTGTGGTCCTTGAGCTCTTCATTCTCTGTTGAACTTATAGATTCGTAAGGCAATTTGCTAGAGACTCGTATTAGAATCAATCTCTGAAATCTTCTCTTAATTGATTATCCAATTAGTAGAATTAACTGAGTATACTTCTAAATCTAGACGAGTTTAAGAGATTTTCCTCTAATCAGGCAACTGTTTAACAAACGTAGCTGATTGTATTTCTATCTTGAGAGATGCTTTCGTGATCTTCGCATAATCAACTTGCTTCTGAATGCGAGTGGCTAATCACATTACACCATGTATTTCTATTGATCACAACCCTTAGCTAATCATATGTATTTGAGCTTTCCACTTATGACCACGTATATCCAACCACTTAACTACTACCATCTATTGTGAGAAGAATCACTACCAGCTAAAACAACGACGGTAACTGTGATTATCTCTAGGTCATTATGAAGCATATGGCCAATCTCGTTTTGCACATGTCATGTAATAGTTTTTCTCTTAGGTGCGATGACAAATGTCATGTGGCAATAACTTTTTGTGTACTTCACAATCTCCTCCTGTTGATCACATCAGCTGTGGGGATTTTGTCTTGATCTTCTATACAGAGGTGCTTCTACGTGTTGGCTTACTAGCTATAAAATCTGATGTGGTTAGATCAGGTGTAAACATTGATTTAATAAAATGAAACAAAAAATGGGTATATATTCATGTATATTTGTGTATATTATGAAAAAAATAATGTTCTAGTGCTCGAAGAGCACTATAAGTTGTTGAATTTTTTTTACAGAAGGAAGAAAACAAATTTTGAGAAGATTTCTCAATCTCCTTTTCTTGTATATAATTTATATTAGAACACAATAAATTAATAAAAGATAGATTAAATCAAATTCTCAATCAAATATCTAAATTAAGGAGATTAAAAAGGAAATATAATAAAAAATAAATAAAAAAAGGTAATAGAAAATATTGAGTTGCCTAATACTTCCCCTCAAGTTAACATGTCGAGATCTTTGATTCTCATTTGTGAAGAAATAGATAAAAATGGTCTCACTCAAATGTTTTGGTAAAGATACTCATACGTTGATATGAGGAGGGCATGTAGTAGGTGTAGATGATGTTGGAAGTAATTTTTTTGACAACGTAACAATCATCTTTATATGTTTGATGTGTTCATGAAAAGCGGGATTATTAGCAATGTAAAAAAGTGTCATGATTGTCACAGTACAGACTCGTGAATGGAGAATGTTGGACCCCAAGATCTTGAAGAAGAGCTTTAGGCCAAACAAGTTCACGTGTAGCATTAACCATGACATAGTATTCAGCATTAGCATACAATCGTCAAATAGTAGTTTATTATTCTATTTTTCAATAAAGAGGACTTTTGTCAAGTAAAATATCTCGTAGTAGATTGTCGTGTTTAAGGATAACTGGCCAAATCAAAATTAGTGTAAATAGAGAGCTGAACAAAGTTACTAGAGGGCAAAAAATGCCCTTCCCAAGGAATGATTTAATAACAATCGAATAATAACATCATAATGAGGAAGCATGTGCATGAATTGGCTGAGAATAACAATGTCAAGTCTAATGATGGTTAAGTGGATGAGACGTCAAACAAGATGTCGTTACGTAATGGGTTCCTCAAGGAGTCACCTTGTCAGTTATTTAATCATAGATTATTTTATGGAAAATTGAGCAAGTTGAACTTTAAGATGACTATTGTTCTTGAAAATGTTAACATTATATTTGTGTTGGCTTGAAAAAATTCTCATATGTAAACGGGGTACCTCGATGCCTAAAAAATATTTTAAGTGACCAAGATCTTTAATATGGAACTTAGTATGGAGCAAGGCCTTCAAGGTAATATCATCAACATAGACAATAACCATAGTAAAGGCAATTTTATTTTAGCAAGTAAAAGGAAAATAATTCACTACAGATTAGTAATATATAACTTCTTTGAGCTAATTTTTTTTTTCAAATTAGTTTTTTGAAGCTTATCTGAGGCCCTGGAATGACTTGTTGAGATGAAAACTTTCTCTGTTCCGAGAAATCAAGATGAATTATCATATAAATCTCTTCATGCATATTCCTATGAAGAAATGTGTTATTGACGTCTAATTGGTGTATGGTTCAATGATGAATAACAATTATAATAAAGAGACAACAAACAGTGACAAGTTTGTCTATTGATTTGAATGTCTCATAATAATCTAAACTATTAATTTGATTGTAGTATTTTTCCACCAAGCATGCCTTAAAGCATTAATGATATCGTTGACATGCCGTTTGACTTTGTACACGTAATTGCATCAAATATATTTTTCTTGGAGATAAATGTTATAATTAGGTCCATGTATTATTTTACTCTAATGCTTGAATTTTTGTTTTCATTGCTTTACACCAATGGAGAGATTTATTAGCTTAAGAAAAGATAATTGGCTTATTATGAGAAAATAGGATATAAAGAAGAGCTAGATGATCAGAAGAAAAATGAATCTAAGAAAGATGATTAAATAAATGATAAGGAATACATACAAATGAATGAGAAATAGTGTAGGAGATGAAGTTTACAGAATGGTTGGCCAGATATAGCCTGTAAGGTGAGTGAGTCATTTGATGGCATGATGGGAATGATGGATGCTTGGGAAAACGTTGGAGGTAGAGGAGCTGAAGGTGGATGGGTATCGAGGTTTTGATTTGGAAGGTGTCCATCAAGTTATAGTTCAAGAATGGGCATCGGGATAATGGTAGGGGTGGTATTAGATATGAGAATGAGTGCTTTAAAGGAAAATGTAGTTTAACAAATATAACATACCAAGAAGTAATTCATTTCTATTCAAGTTCATAAATTCTATAGTCATGTTGATTAAAATGATACCCAACAAAAATGAATTTAGAAGTATGGGAAAGATTTATGATGGTGGTTGCTAAGTGTGTCTGCATAGCACAAGCATCCAAACACTCGAAGATGATCATAAGTTGGTTGGTGTTTGCAAAGAATTTCATATAGATTTTTATCATCCAAGTTAGGGATGGGTGTTTGGTGGATTCGTGTTCGCTCGCCTCAAGTGCAAGGCTTGCGATGTAGTAATAACTTGGTAAGACCAAGGTTGATCCACAGAAAATTAGGGTAAACCAATTCAAACCATTCTAGTAACTTTAATCTCAGCAATTTTAAAATTCAATTTTAAAAACTAAGTAAAACAATTACTTTTAGAAAAATCTGATAATTAATGAAACTAAGGCCTCAAGGATCCACTTGTAGTAGTCCAATGTGAATTCATTCATCCAAGCATAAACAAAACTAGATTCGAAGTTCTATCTCCAATCTAGTTGGAAGATAAGGTATTTAATCACACACAATCCCACTTAAGTCAGGAAATCGGATTCTAGTTCTAATTAAACACATAAAACTTGAACTTGTAGCCTTCGAAGTAACAGCCATACCAAGAGATTATGGCATGCTCTGGGATTATTACAATTCAATTCTAATCAATCCAAATATGATAATCTCAGAGAATTACAAGCAACTCATGTCCGAAGTACGTGAACTCTCATAAAACTTCTAAAAATACCAACTTTATTCAAACTAGAACTTAAAAATCCAAACTTGAAATAAGAATACTTGAATTAAATGAATTAAACAATGAAACTAGCTACAGGCTTCACCTCCTAGCCTTAGCTAAGAGATTCTAGCCGAGCATTGTGATACTATAACTAGAATAAAAAGGAAAACTACTTGAAAGCATAGAAAAACTATAAGAACCCTAGTTGGAGGAGTTACAAATGCTCCACGAAAATCCTCTCTACCTCCCTGGACTTCCAAAGCCTTCTATGATGTCTTAGGAATGACGTAGAGGTGTCCTTTTATAGAAAAATTCTGTCACCAACTTGGAATCTTTCAGAAATCAAAGAGTCTTTACGCAGTCTAGACGTTGGCTGGCCGAACAACTATTGAGCTCTTAATTGTGCATATTCTAACCCCAATTCATCACTCATTATGCATGATTTTCATGATTTAAAGGCTAATCTAAAACATAGTTTTGTGGTTGTAGGAATGAAAGAGAGACTTCATCATTCAGATGCTTTGAGACCCTTCTTACATACCTTAAAGATCAAAGGAAAGGAAGAACAAAAGTGGGAAGAAGAAAGGAAAGAAGAGAAAGAAGAAAGGAAAGAAAAAGGAACCCCAAAAGGTGGTCCGACCGGTCAAGACCGGTCGGCCAAACAGTCCCCGACCGGTCTAGACCGGTCGGCCAACATTGCAGCCTTCTACATAGCACACTGGACCAAAATAGACAGGTCTAGACCGGTCGGCCAGCCCTGTCTGACCGGTCTAGACCGGTCTTGACCGGTCGGCCATGCAAATTCCAGATTTCAGATTGCAGACAGCAGGCCATTCCTAGTTTCTGGTTTTTCGGACCAGTTTTTTGGGCCCATCTTAATGATATTTGGAAATACAACATGTCCATGTCGAAGAGGAGCTCGATGCCGAACTAACCCAAGTGGTTTCGTGTCGATCGGAGCTACGGACTGATCGTGGTGGCCAAAACAATACGAACTGTCCAGAAAGTTCCAGATTCTGTCTACTCCTATCTGGGCCGGTCCAGGTGACTCATCATTGATGATATGAAGAATCTACTTTGACCATATTTTAGACCACATCCATATATGAATAACCACAAAGTTTCAGATCAAAAGGATGTGTGGTTTGATCGTACCGGTTGAAGAAAGATGGACTATCCAGAAAGATTCAACTGCACAGAGTTTATAAAAGCCCTAAGTGTTCTAATTTTCGGACCACATTCTAGGATTGTTTTGGACAATCTAATCCATGTATCATGTAGAGGATGAAGTTTTCTACCAATTTTCAAAATTTGGGATCAATCCGACATCTGTACACTCCAGAGCGTTGAAAGAAAGATGACTGGTTCTGAAGGTACCCGAAGTGCGCGATTTTGAGAGGCGGTCGCTGATCTGATTGGTGGGCCCATTCAGAGGACAATCTTGGAAATCTAAATCATCTATGAGGAAGATCACATTACAAGGAAGCTACATATCAAATTTGAAGGCAATCCGACATTGGTTAAGCCGTACGAAGCGGAACAAAATCTGTTACGTTGCGGTACTCTTGCTGTATTATAAAAGGAGGTGCTCTCTTCTATTTCAGGGCAACCAAGGACGTGGGGAGCAAGGAGTTCAAGTCATAGGAGGCTTCCTAGCCTTCTCCAACTAGTTTTTCTTCCTTTTTTTAGTTCTAGTTCTAGTTTTTAATATGCTTTCATTAGCTAATCTCTTAGTTAGAGCTAAGAGGTGAACCTTATAGTTTTCTTAGATTGTTTAATTCGTTTTATTGGTTTTAAGATTGGTTTTCATGATTATGAACTATGATTTAAAGTTTATACAAGTTTTAAGTAGTTTTTCTTAGTCTTATGATGACTCATGGATGTTTGGGAGAATTACTTAAATTCTTAATTGGTTTGCATTAGTCTAGACCTGTATGATCCGAGGAATTGGAGTACGCTCAAGTACTATGATCTTCATGTGGGGACTTCCTATGAAAGTTCTACTTTTCTGAATTTCTGTAATGTGTATGGACTGTGCATGTGATTTGAATCAAGTTCAAATTGTAATCTAGCCTTGTCTTGTGACAGGACTTGAGGATGGTTATGATTGTGAACTGAACCTTTTGGAATTAGGACTGACCTATGCAATTGAGCATGCTCAGCCTAGCTTGCATTGAATGAATCTTATGCATTGGACTTACATATAACAGATTGTTTGGTTTAACAGCTCTATCATCCGGCTAGATAGATCTTAATATCGATTCTAGTTGAGAAAGTGAGAAACCATAGCGAATTATGCATCTAAGGAAAGCTATAAGTGGATCCTTGATGCTCTAGTTATCTTTTCATTATTAGATTTTCTATTTTATGTTCAAAACCAATTTCACAAACCTCTTTAGATTCTAGTTATTAGGATAATTTGCATTGTTTACTTCCTTCCCTGTGGATCGACCTCGGTCTTACCGAGATTATTACTACATTGCAACCCTACACTTGGGGAAGCGAACAACCACCTTGGCTGATCGGTCAGAGCTTGCGCAACAACAGACCAATATTTTGTCTCAAACCGACCTGTCTGCCTGCTAGTCGGTCGGACGACAGGTCGGGCAGTGTAAAAAAGAATCCAGAGAATTTCTGGTTTCAGGAGGTTTTAGCTGGCCTATCTGCTGTAATGGTTGGCCGGCCGGACGACCGGCCGGACACTCTATGAATTGTGATTTTTCATAATTACTTTCCTCAATCTTCATTGCATCTCACCTCTACCTCTTATCCTTTCTTCCTTTGATCTTTAAGGCATATAAAGTGAATCTTTTAAAATCATATAGGTGAAATATCTCTCGCATTCCTACAAATACAAAAACATGTATTAGATTAATCTTTAAACATGTAAACCATGCATAATGTGTGATGAATTGGGGTTAAAATATGAACAATGCAAAGCTCAACATACCTCTCAACCAGCATTTTGCTAGTCTCGAGCAAAACATGCGTGAAACAAATCCAACTTTCCAAAACCCAACTCTCTTTTGGAAACTATGCTTCCATAAACTCCAAGACATATAAGTGCAATATTCAGAAAAACTGGGTGAAAAAAGTTGAAATCTTAAACTCCCTAAGCATAACGAGTGTTCACATAGAACCCCACTGATCGATTGATAAATATAAGAATTTGAACAAGTTTAACCTAGTGTAAATAGTGAATGTTCATCTCATGAGTTTTCAAGATTACCTTTTTCATAGATAAATCAAACTAAAGATCTAAAGGTGTACAACTCATACTACTTCCCATTTTCAGCTTTAGTTATGGGGAGACCATCCCCTGGTTGGTAATAGGTAGCCCTTTTCGAAATTCTTCAAAAAGTATTCAATAATTACCAAACTTTCTTTCCTTTCATATACATGATAAGTACTTAATATTGTATAATTAACCCTGGTTGTTAAGGGCATTATCATTATTTTTCCGGTTAATTATCCCTCATTAGGCGATTTTTCAATGTTCAGGTGATTAAGAGAGGTTGGACAAAATCCGAGTCAATCTGGACATTTTAAGGCCTAAAAGTAATCAAGATCAAGTGTGTGCGATTATGAAGCTAATTGAACTGAAAAGATCAAAGGATGGATCACATGCTACCGTGGACCGCATAAGAACTACTCATTGGAAATCCAGGTTGTGCTTGTCCTCGTGATTAGGCAAACACGCAAGTTTGAACGTTCAAGATTGGATGTCCACAGTTAGAACCAGCTGTGTAGAACCAGCTGTGCATCAAGGCGACACATAGAGACACCTCCAATCGTTTGCACATGCCAAACACGCGACATCAGGAATCCATCAATCTGTGCCATCACATTCAGTAAGGCGGGCCACAGTTTCATGAAACAATCAGATTAATAGGCCTTGATCATCCAGCACTGTGGACTGTACCATCATCACCACCGTCCACGGCCTGCCCAACCGTCCATCAAGTGGCTGGATGAACATCTATTGTCCATATCCATTCAACCCCATCATCATCCATGCAAGGCAGATCTAACGGTCCAACAAAGGCACCAACACATCCAACAGCCAGTGTTTAGCAAGTGGACCTCACCTTCAGATGTCCACCGTCCAAAGTGAACCACATCAATGAAGTACAGGCCCAAAATCATTGGACCGTCCATCTCAAGCAGTCCATCCCCACACGTGCCATCAAAGGATGTCCAACATCCTTCAATTGTGTAACAGCAAGCCACACGTGCAGATCAGCAAATGAACGACCCACCTTCTGCAGCAGCTGTTCATCTCAGCTGGAATCCAGCCGTCCACATCTACTCCTCATCCACTCTCCATCCTAGCCGTCCATTGCTCCAGCTGGTGGACGATCAAACACACCAAGCTCTAGCGTCCAACACCCTCAAGCTTCAACCACCATCCAGCTGCTGGTCCAATCAACAGAGATCAAGACTGTCCAGCAATTGGACCATCCAAATAGCTCCAGCACATGCAAGAAGACTCAAACGATCAGCATCTCAGCCACACTTGCAATCTGACCACTGCAGTTGCCTTCACTCCAGCTACATCAAATGGACCACACACTCAAATCATCAGTCGTCCAAAGTGGCAGTTGCAATGAAGGACAATTCAAGCCGTCATCTCAACCGTCCAGCGAATGGAGAACATCCAGCTGCTCTCCCTCTCCCTTCATCTCACGTGTGGAGCTAGCAAGAGAGGAACTCTCTCTCTCTCTCTCTCTCTCTCTCTCTCTCTCTCTCTCCCCCACACATGTGTAAGGCATGGAATGCCACCTCATCATCCAAGCCTCACTCCAAGCCCAAACCTAAAAGAAAAGTTTGCTTTAGGCTTGGAGTGACACCTAGGCTTGGAGTACTTTTCTTGCCACATGTCCATCTAAGCCTAACTCCAAGCCCGAACCTAAAAGAAAAGTTGCTTTGGGCACTCCAAGCCTAACTCCATTCCCAAACCTAAAGAAACTTTTGGAGTGCCACCTAGGATTGGGAGGAGGCTTGGGAGCCTCTCAAAAGTCTATAAAAGGAGGCCTCTCCTCCTCATTTCAATCATCCCATTCTCTACAACTCCTCCCTTCTCTTCTTTAGTTTTCTTTCTTTCTTTTGTAGTGTAGAGTAGTGTAGTTTTTCCTTTGTAGAGAATTTAGTCTTCCATTGTAGCATGGTTGGCTAAACCTCTAGCTAAGGCTAGGGGTGAAGCCTTTGAAGAAATTTACAAGCTTTGGTTCTTTTGATTCAACATTGTGTGGTGTCAATGTTGGAGTTCTCTTTGGTTGATTGGTTCGGTTATCCACCTCGGCGGACGCTATTGTTGTGCAAGCCCCTTGATCCATCGTCGACTCCGGGCACGTTGGATGCTTGGGATCCCTTGCACACCAATTAGCTAGTTCATGATCGATAAAGTCCCTTGATCCATCGTCGACTCCGGGCACGTTGGATGCTTTGGATTCCCTACGGTCATCGAGCTAGTGCAGGTAAAGTCATCGATCTGTAAAATCCTTTGATCCATTGTAGACTCTGGGCACATTGGATGCTTTGGATTCCCTGCGATCGATAGACGAGATCTTAACGGTTGGATCGGTCAATCAAAGCCTCCTATCTTGTAAGTATGCATTTGATCGTGTGATTTGTGATCTTATTGGTTGACTTATTGGCAAAGTTGTTGATCTGTACAATTCCTTGATCCATTGTCGACTCCGGGCACAGTGGATGCTTGGAATTCCCTGCGATAAACTAACGAGTGCTTCATGGTCAAATCAATCGGTTCAGATCACCATCTTTTATGAAATATGCAAATGGTTTAACTGTTTTATCTTCCGGTT
Organism: Liriodendron chinense; assembly: GCA_003013855.2. Taxonomy (NCBI): domain Eukaryota; kingdom Viridiplantae; phylum Streptophyta; class Magnoliopsida; order Magnoliales; family Magnoliaceae; genus Liriodendron; species Liriodendron chinense. Next base: position 978,402 of record PVNU02002152.1, read on the forward strand.
GGAATGAATCTTTATTCAATTCCAGTTGAGTTATAGTTGGACCAACGAATCAAATCTTGTGAATGAATCAAAGGTGGATCCCTGATGCCTTAGCCCCTTTTCTATTTTTGTCTTTCACCACACACAACTTGCTCCACTCTCGTGGATAAACCAGATTTCATCTCACTCACCTAAACTAATTCCTCTAAGTGTTCTTAACCCCAATCCCTGTGGATCGACCTCCGTCTTACTGAGTATTTTACTACTTCTCTACCTGCACTTAGGTGTGCAATCTTCGGATTGTAGCAATATATGAGATATGATTTTTAAAAATTTGTATATTCCATTCTTCTTTCTCATGAACAAGGATGGACAAAGCTCCCCAGCTTGGTTCCTTAACACTTTTGATCTAAGTCCAACCAATCTACAATTCTACATAATCCCTTCAAACTATAAGAATCGTGTAATGTGAACTAGGCTCAAAAGTGTTCAAATTTTTTATCAATCATCTAAATAGGGGAATTCATATAGAAAACTACTATATTTAAGCTAATTTAAAGATCTTAAAACTATATCAATTCATCTCTCGTCCTTTTATACTTATAGCATCCCAAATACATAGAAACAAAATTTCCCTAAAGAGTTTTGAATTTTCAAAATAATTAAATTTTTTTTTATATAAACATTGCTTGAAATTTTACAAAACACTAGATTCATCTAGGAATCTCACCCCCAACAAAATCTTGCATTGTCCTCAATGTAAAAAGATATGTAATGAGCAATAACATGAGAGTAATGATAAAAATAAAAAAGGGTGAGAACGAGAGTACTTGAGAGATTCGATCATGAAATTCTACCTCCGATAACTAAATCTACTAAAGTAATAAACCTAAAACAGAAAACAAATTAATCGTAATCTACTCTATACCTCCCTTAGACTAGGAGATCAATCATCCTGATATATAGGATCTTTCAGAGGAAAGGTCATGTCCTCTGAATCAAACTTCTCAACGAATGGTTTAAGTTGTTGTCCGTGCACTTTAAAACAATTACCATTCGCTGCATTCTCTATCTCGACAGCCCCATGAGGAAAAACTTCTTTAACAATAAATGGGTTGGTCCATCGAGATCTTAACTTTCGGGGAAAAAGATGAAGTTGGGAATTGTACAAGAGTACCTTTTGGCCTTCATGGAAATTTTTTCTGAATATATGTTTGTCATGAAAGGCTTTCATCCTACTCTTGTAAATCCTCGAGTTCTCATCAGCATCATTTCGGATCTCGTCAAGCTCAATTGGAGTTTGTGAAGCGACCTAGCCTTGTTAATGTCGAAGTTCAATGCTCGAATTACCCAATAGGCTTTGTGTTCAAGCTCCACGGGCAAGTGACAAGCTTTCTCATAGACAATTCTATAGGGAGACATTCCAATCGGGGTCTTATAAGCGGTACTGTGAGCATAAAGAGCATCGTCTAATCTCAGTGACCAATCTTTGCGATCCAGCCTCACCGTCTTCTCAAAAATCTATTTGATTTTTCGATTGGAAATTTCAGCTTGCCCACTTGTCTATGGGTGGTATGGGGTACTCACTTTATGCGTAATGCCATATTTCTTCATTAAGGCTTTAAAATGCCTATTACAAAAGTGAGAATCACCATCATTTATGATGGCTTGAGGCGTTCCAAATCTGGAAAGTATATTTTCTTTAAGAAATCGTAGAACCGTGTGATGATCATTGGTTCTACATGGAATAGCCTCTATCCACTTAGAAACATAGTCTACGGTAAGCAATATGTAAACATGTCCAAAAGATGAGGGGAATGGTCCTATGAAATTGATGCCCCAACAATTAAAGATTTCAAGATGTTGAATTGGGTTAAGAGGTATCATATTTCGACGGGACAATCCACCTAGCTTTTGATAGCGCTCGCATGCTTTGTAAAACTTGTGGGTGTCTCTAAACAAGATAGGCCAATAAAAACCACATTGTAGAATTTTTTGCAGTGGTTTTCTTGGCTAAAAAATGACCTCCACATGCTTCACTTTGACAAAAGGAGATGACAAAATTTTGTTCATCATCAGGGACACATCTCCTAATTATTTGATCCAGGCAATATTTGAAAAGTAATGGTTCATCCCAGAAAAATCTACGCACTTCCCTTAAAAATTTTCATTTATCTTGCGCAGTCCAATGAGTAAGCATCGTACCTATGGAAAGATAGCTTGCTATATCAGCGTACCATGGTGGATACATAGCAACAAAGAGTTGCTCATTAGGGAATGAGTCCTTAATAGATAACTCGTCAATGAAATCCGGTAAAACTAGGCGGGATAGATGATCCGCCACCACGTTCTCTACTCCTTTCTTATCTTTGATTTCTAAGTCGAATTCCTGAAGGAATAGAATCTATCTAAGAAAACAGGGCTTAGCATCCTTCTTAGAAAAAAGATGTTTTAGTGCTACATGGTCTGTGTAAAAAATAACATTGAATCCTATCAAGTAAGGCCTGAATTTGTCCAAGGCAAGAATGACGGCTAGGAGCTCTTTTTCCACAGTCGAGTAATTAACTTGGTCGAGATTCAAGGTCCTACTCGCATAGTAGATAACACGGGGCTTCTTATCCATCTTTTGACCTAGCACCGCCTGTTAATGTCAGATTTTGTAACGAGATCCTCCGGCTTTTCTCCTTCACTCCAGCAGGGATTTCCACCACCAGACCTGAAGCAAGACAGCAAATAAGGGTGGCTGGGGACCAGCCGTTAGCCCTCCGATGCTTAAGTTAGGCCACAGTAAGAAGAGAAGCCAAGCAAAAAGGGACCAAGATTGAATGTTGTGTGCGTACCTGCTCTTAATGGAGCCACCCCTTTATATAGATCTGAAGCAATCCAATTTGTTACGTAAGATGTCGAAATCCCGCTGATGTCGCATACGATACTGAGATCTTGCTGATTTCATGGGATAAGATCCTATCTTTTGAGTCAGATCCAACCCAATGACTTATTTCAACAATCACGCCCCTTGATGGCAATCCCTTGAGATCCGGATCCATTTAGAGAAGATAAGCCCAAAAACCGACTTATACGGGCTGCCAGTAAGCGTGGTAATAGCGCTGATGTGTCATGATAAACTAGAAGCCGTAGTTGGAGTCATAGCTTCCGAAAAGGAAGGAGACGCCCGTAGTTGGAGCTTCCGAAAAGGAAGGAGACGCCCGTAGTTGGAGTCATAGCTTCCGAAAAGGAAGGAGACGCCGACAAGACGGAAACCACCGAACTGGATGTAGCCCTGCTTGGTGTCGCAGAGGGATTGGACAAGCTGCTCGACGAAATTCGGGTGCTAGTACTGAAGGCTAAGAGATATTACCGCAGGAAAGCTGCTCGCATGTTAGAATGTGGTCGCGAGTCCAAGTACACACTTAGATGTAACGTCTTTCAACGACTTATGAGAAGGTCTGCTCGCGGATCGAGCTTTGCCGTATTTGATTATCGGTTATGAAGACTCGAGACTTGCGAATAGCTGCTCCGTATTTTTCAATCTATGACTCCTGATCAGGTGAGCTCGAGAGTCGAATGGACGTCCCACACTTATCCAATATTCGACTCTCGATCAGATGATCTCGAGAGTCGAATGGACGTCCCGCACTTATCCATTCTTCGACTCCCGAGCTTACGATCTCGAGAGTCGAACCCGCACTCCACTTTTACCCGTTCTGCGACTCTTGATCAGATGATCTCGAGGGCCAAATGGGCACTTCTGCGTGAAATCTTTATCTCCACCATTTTGCCTATAACACCGCCTCAATAGCATAATCGCTTGCATCACACATCAACTCAAAAGGAACGGACCAATCCGGTGGTTGCATGATAGGAGCGATTGTCAACATGTCCTTTATCTTTGAAAAAACTAATTGACATTCGACACTCCACTCGAATTAGTTTTCCTTTTGGAGAATGTTATATAAAGGCCTAGAGATATGACTGAAATCCTTTATAAACCTTTGATAGAATCCGGGGTGTTTAAGGAAGGAACGTACATCACGTATGCTTTTGGGTGGTGCTAAATTAACAGTTATGTCGATTTTGGCCCGGTCTGACTCTATTCCATTGGACGAGATGATATGTTCAATGACTATTCCTGTTCGTACCATAAAATGACACTTCTCCCAATTTAAGACAAGGTTCTTCTCCTCACTCATGGTCAAGATTAATTTCAAATGATTAAGGCACTCATTGAATGTACAACTAAAAACAGAAAAATCATCCATGAATACCTCTAGAAATTCACCCACTATGTCTGAGAAAATACTCAATATGCATCGTTGGAATGTGGCAGGTGAATTACATAGTCCGAATGGCATCCTTCGATATTCGAAGGTGCCGAATGGGCATGTAAAGCTAGTCTTCTCTTGGTCTTCCGGGGTTATCTCAATTTGATTGTAGCCAGAATAGCCATCTAGGAAGTAATAATAGGAGTGAGCTGCTAACCTCTCCAAAATTTGATCCATAAATGGGAGAGGGAAGTGGTCTTTCCTAGTGACCGTGTTTAGCTTCCGATAATCTATGCATATATGTCAACCGGTGGTCACTCTAGTCGGTATAAGCTTGTTGTTGGTGGTCTCTACAATGGTAATACCGGACTTCTTAGGGACAACTTGGGTAGGACTTACCCACTGGCTATCCGAGATGGGGTAGATGATACCTACATCTAGTAGCTTTAACACCTCGCCTTTGACAACCTCCATCATGTTTGGATTTAACTTCTTTTGAGGTTGTCTAGTCATTTTTGCATTCTCTTCGAGGTGTATACGGTGAATACATACTGAAGAGTCTATCCTGTTGAGGTCCGCTATTGTTCACCCTATGACTCCTCTATGTTCTTTGAGTAACTCAATCAACTTGAGCTCTTAATCTTTTCCTAGGTGAGAGGCTATGACAACTGAAAATGTTTCCTCTTGACCTAAATATATATATTTAAGCTCAAATGGTAATGGTTTAAGGTCAAGCTTCAGTGGTTTGATATTAGATGGTAGAGGCTTTGATGTGATTGGTGGCAATTTTTTAAAATGTGGCCTCCACCGGCTAGTTTTAACTACCTGTTTCTCGCTACTAAATGTTTGCACAATATCACTCAAGATGGGATCTTTAGAATTTTCAAAGTGTGCCAAGCATGTCTCTAAAGTTTCAAGTTAGAGGAGCTCCTCTTCTTCAAAGGATTTGAGCATGTTTACCTCGAATAGCTCATCATCCTCCTCATTTCTTTGCTTTTTGCACATGTGGACTACATTCACCACTAATGTCATGTTCCCAAATGACAATTTCATTCCCCCATTCCAACAATTTATAATTGTGTTTGATGTAGCCAAGAATGGGCGGCCTAAAATCATCGGTGTTTGAGTGTTAGTATTAATAACCGGTTGTGTGTCCAAGACGATAAAATTCACCGGGTAGTAGAATTTGTCGACTTGGACCAATACTTCCTCAACCATCCCTCTCGGTACACGGATGGATCGATCAGCGAGTTGTAATATGGTTTTAGTGGATTTTAATTCACCAAGGCCCAATTGCTTGTATACTGAGTATGAGATCAAGTTTACGCTTGCCCCCAAATCTAGCAATTTTCGCTCAATAAGTTAGTCACCAATGATACATGAGATTATGAGACTACCGGGATCCTTATATTTTGGAGGGATCTACTGGGTGAAAATGGCACTCACTTGCTCATTCAAAAAGGCATTTTGTTGCACATTGTATTTACGTTTGGTTGTGTATAAGTCCTTTAGAAACTGAGCATAAGAGGGGATTTGTTTAATGGCGTCAAGCAATGAAATGTTGATCTTGACTTGTCTGAAAACCTCTAAAATATTATGAGAGTTTGGGAGAGATTTTGGAGCAACCAATCTCGAAGGGAATGGTGCTATGGGCTTGTGAATGTGTTCCGTTTCTTATTGGGCTAAGTTAGGTCCATCGTCATTCTTAGGAATTACTGGATCATTAGGCTTATCAGCCTTCACTGGAATAGATTTGTCCACTTACTTATCACTTCTAAGAGTGGTGATGGATTTTGCTTGCTCCACATGTTGGTTGGGGAGGTTAGGGGTGCTAATTTCATGTGCTTGTTTAGGATTGGGTTGAGGTTAGGCCAGAAAGGTCCCTTCCCTGGCATTCAAGCGTCCCTTAATCTCATCAATCGACACCTTAAGCTCTTAACACATTTGCTGATTTATTTGATTAATTTGCGGTTGCCCTTACATAAATGCCTTTAAGTGTCCTCCATTGAGATTGAGGTGGGGCTATGTTTTGCATGGGTGGCCCTCCTTGAGAGTTGATAGGATTAGCCGTAGGACCATTCCTCCAACTAAAATTTGGATGGTTCTTTCAAGTAGAGTTGTACGTATTACCTACCGGTCCATTGAAGGGCCATTGATAACCATATGCGGTGTTTGCTTGCTCTTATAACAACTCTTGAAACGTAGGAATTGTAGGACAATCTTACGTAGAGTGTACATTAGCGGCATAAATTCCACACGTTTTCAATAGCTTTAGTGGAGTTGAAAGTTCCACTCTTACTTTGTTCCATGGCTTTTATCTTCCTTGTGAGGCTAGCTATCTTAGTATTAACATCATCTTGCTCTTTAAGAGTATAGATCCCTCCTTTCTCTTTTTGTTGAGGCGACTTGAAGTTACTAAATTTGTCTGAGCTATTTCATGATTGGGCATTCTTGGCCAACATGTCTACCTAACTCCATGCATCCTCGGGATTTTTGCTCATGAACTCACTGTTACACATCATCTCTACGAATTGGCGCATATTTGAGTTCAATCCTTCATAAAAGAAACTAATGATTCTCCATATCTTGTAGCAATAATGTGGACAAGCAAGTAGGAGGTTCTTGTATTTCTCCCAACTTTGAAAGAAAGTTTCACTCTCTTTGACAGAAAAATTCATTATGGCTCGTCGAAGGGTGTTTGCTAATGAGCCGGGAAGAATTTTTTCAAAAACTCCCAGGTCATCACTCTCAGTACATGTCCCAATCGACCTTGGTCTTAGAGAGTGAAGCCATGTTTTGACTCTTTCCATCAAAGAGAAAGAGAATAACTTTAATTTCACTACGTCCTCCGTCACATTATTATATTGCAATGTAGCTACTACCTCATCAAATGCTTTCAAGTGTAGATATGGGCTCTCGGAATCTAGCCCATGAAACTTAGGTAAAAGTTGAATTACCCCTGGCTTTATGTCAATTGTCTTGGCATTGTTTGGGAAAAACATGCACGTACGAAGATGTGGTAGCACGAGCCAATTGTAGATAATCACGTAAAGCTCTCATTGGAGGAGCATTGTGCACCTCATTCTCTCTTACTCCCTCTTGATTTGCGTTTGTAGTGGGAGTGGGAGGAGGAGGATCCCTTAACGGTGTTTGATCCATACTCCCCCAATGTTAACAATGTTCTATGTATTTTCTAACTCGTCTTTGGATAGATAGTGGTTCAACTAAACCACCCTCGGTTTGGAGATGCTTTGTGTGGTCACGTTCCCAATGGAACATAAACCACACAAACAAAATCTATATCTAAATTCTAGATCCAAAATCTGAAAAAACTAAAAATTCTATAAAATTGAAAATAGAAAAAGTTCTAAGTTAGAAAGATGTTACCCGATTCGCTTGAACTAGAAGTGATTCCTACAAAACAAAACAAACTTGTTAGTTCTAGAAATTAATAAAATAGTCTTGAGAAAACAGAAAATTCTACTTAACTAATTTTACTTCTATAGCTACTAAAGTAATTTAGAACCGTTTAATTTAGTTCCCTGGCAGCGGCGCCAAAAACTTATTCGCTTGCCTCAAGTGCAAGACTTGCAATGTAGTAATAACTCAGTAAGACCGAGGTCGATCCACATGAAATTAGGGTAAACCAATTCAAACAATTCTAGTAACTTCAATCTCAACAATTTTAGAATTCAATTTTAAAAAATAAGTAAAACAGTAACTTTTAGAAAAATCTGATAATTAATGAAACTAGGGCCTCAAGAATCTACTTGTAGTAGTCTAATGTGAATTCATTCATCCAAGCATAAACACAACTAGATTCAAAGTTCTATATCTTATTTAGTTGGAAGATAAGGAATTCAATCACACACAATCCCACTTAAGTCAGGAAATCGGATTCTAGTTTTAATTAAGCACATAGAACTTGAACTTATAGTCTTCAAAGTAACAGTCATACCAAGAGATCTTGGTATACTCTAGGGTTATTGCAATTCAATTCTAATCAATCCAAACATGGTAATCTCAGAGAATTGCAAAAAACTCATGTCCGAAGTATATGAACTCTTATAAAACTTCTAAAAATACCAACTTTATTCAAACTATAACTTAAAATTCCAAACTTGAAATAAGAATACTTGAATTAAACGAATTAAACAATGAAACTAGCTACAAGCTTCACCTCTTAGCCTTGGCTAAGAGGTTCTAGCCAAGAATTATCATACTACAACTAGAATCAAAAGAAAAACTATAAAAACCCTAGTTGGAGGAGTTGCCAACACTCCACGAAGATCCTCTCCACCTCCCTGGACTTCCAAAGCTTTCTATGATGCCCTAGGAACGACATAGAGGTGTCTTTTTACAGCAAACTTCTATCACCAACTTGGAATCTTTCAGAAATTAAAGAGTCCTTACGCAGTCTAAACGCTGGCCGACCGACCGGACCACCCTGGCCAGCCGGTCGGAGCTTGCGCAACAACAGACCAATATTTTGTCTTAAGCCGACCTGTTTGCCGGCTGGCCATTCGAACAATAGGTTGGGTAGTGTAAAAAAGTGTCTAGAGAATTTCTGGTTTCTGGAGGTTTTAGTCAGCCTGTCTGCTGCAGTGGCCAGCCGGACACTCTATGAATTGTGATTTTTCATAATGCCTCTCTTTAATCTTCATTACATCTCACCTCTACCTCTTCTCCTTTCTTCCTTTGATATTTAAGGCATATAAAGTAAGTCTTTTAACATCATATAGGTGAAATCTTTCTTGCATTCCTACAAACACAAAAACATGTATTAGATTAGTCTTTAAACATGTAAACCATGCATAATGTGTGATGAATTGGGGTTAGAATATGCACAATTCAAAGCTCAACAATTAGGTAAGTGGCAGTTAAAACACATTCTCCTAAAAACGATAAGGATAAATGTTCTTGGAAATGCAAGGCTTTGATCCCTTCGAGGATATGTCTATGTGTACGTTTAGCAACCTCATTATATATGTTGAGGTGTCTCAATACAAGTATGTTGATAAATGAACCCATTTTCTTAAAAAAAAAAAAATATTACAATCTATGGGATGAAAACTCGATTCTATAGTTTATAAAGACTTATCGAATATGAAATTAGATTTGAATATGAACTATGTGACACAAAAACTCTTAAGTGGGGAGTATGCTTATGATTTGTAGTTTATGCGGTAAAACTAAGGATAGATAGAGTAATCATCCACAATGGTAAGAAATATTATTCTCCAATGTGACTAGGCTTTTGATATCTTCTCCAAATATCACAATAAATTTTATTAATGATTATGATGTTATGTATGCTATGATGAATATATTATAAATTTAAATCAACAATTGTCCACAAATTCACATGCCTCTAGACATTAGGAATATGCGCAAATCAACCACATTTACCTAACTAGTACAACGAGTTGTGTACATAAAACAATATGTCCACGATCTTGCACAACTCTAGACATTAGGAACCTATCACAAATCAACCATGCTCAGCTAACCTGTTCGACGAGACGTGTATATAAGGATCTTGCATGCCACTGGAAAAAGTGATGAACGGGGTGGATTTCTCAAAAACATCTCGTGGGCCCCACCTAGCTGTCGTTGTAGAATCTGCGTCCTTCCCCAGTCTACGTACGAAAGTCACACAAGCGTTTTCTCTATATAAGAGAGAGAGAGGGCCCCACCTAGCTGTCGTTGTAGAATCTGCGTCCTTCCCCAGTCTACGTACGAAAGTCACACAAGCGTTTTCTCTATATAAGAGAGAGAGAGAGAGAGAGAGAGAGAGAGAGAGAGAGAGAGAGAGAGACGGTTGGCATCTACGTGTATGTAGCGTATGCAAGTCGTTGGTGTATCCCAAGATATCTTGAATTTACTTGTCTTCCTACTTGATCTTCCACACCTTATACTAGAACTATCATATTAATGTGGATGTCATCCTATATTCCGCAATTAAGTCTTATAAAACACATGATAATATTGTGGAAAGTTGTTCAAATGGTGACTGCTGAAAGAAAACATCCATATGTCAAATTGTGGACCCTATATTGACCCCACCTCTTTACTCTAATGTTGACTCTTCAAGTCACTTGTAATGACTCACACGTATGTACAATTGAACTCATGCACGATACAATTCGAAGATTGCACATCCAAATGCAGGTAGTGAAATAGTAAAATACCCTATAAGACCGAAGTCAAACCATATGTATTGGGGTTAAGAACACTTAGAGGAATTAGTTTAGGTGGGACAGATGAAAACTGATTTTATCCATGAGAGTGGAGCAAGTTGTGTGTGATGAAAAACAAGAATAAAAAGGGCTAAAGCATCAAGAATCCACATTTGATTAATCTACAAGGTTTGATTAGTTGGTTCAACTATAACTCAACTGAAATCAAATAAAGATCTGTTCCAATCGAAAGATGAAACGGTTGAACCACTTGCACATTTTATAAAAGATCGTGATCTCAACCGATTGATCTGACCATGAAGCACTCGTTAGTTGATCATAGGGAGTTCAAAGCATACACTGTGCCCGAAGTCGACAATGGATCAAAGAATTATATAGATCAATAACCTTGCCAACAAGTCGATCAATAAGATTACAAATTTATAAGATCATAAACATACATACAAAATAGGTGACTTTGATTGATCGATCCAACTGTTAAGATCTCATCCATCAATTGCAAAGAATCCAAAGCATCCACTATGTCCAAAGTCTATAGTGGATTAAGGAATTTTACAAATCGATGACTTTACCTGCATTAACTCGATGACTGTAGGGAATCTTAAGCATCCATCGTGCTCGGAGTCGATGATGGATAAAAGGACTTTATTGATCATGAACTAGCTAATTGGTGTACAAGGAATCTCAAGCATCCATCGTATCTGATATCGATGATGGATCAAGAGGCCGTGCACAACAATATCTTTCGCTGAGGTAGATAACCAAACCGATCAAACAAATGAAACTCTAACATTCAAGCCATCATTATTGAACTAAGAAAACTACACCTTGAAAATTCACCAAAGGCTTCACTCCTAGCTTAGTAAGAGGTTTAGCCAACCATTACACTATGGAAGACTAACTTTTAAAGAAAAATAAAATTCTACACTAAAAGATGAAAAAGAAAGAAAGAAAGAAAAGAAGAGATGATGAGAATAGGACTGTGGGATGGTTGAAATGAGAGGAGAGCAACTCTTTTTATAACCTTTTGAAAGGGTTATGTGGCATTCCAAGCCTAAGTGACACTCCAAACCCAGGAGCAATTTTGCTCTAGGTTTGGGATGGACTCCTATCTTACAATTTTTTTTTCTTTTTTTATTTAGGCTTTGACTTAGGCTTGAAGATGAAAGTGGTAGTCCAAGCATAAGTTACTTCTAGGCTTGGGATTAACATGAGAGAGAGAAAGAGAGAGTTCTAGAGAGAGAGAGAGAGATATGGAAGATGGTCCACATGATGGAAGGTCGAGATGCCCCTGGCCGTGTCCATGGCTGTACGTTGATTGTAGAGGCTCCTTTGAGCTGCTGGTCGCACACGTGCATGAGGGATGGAAATGTATGGACGGATGGATTTCAGCAGCTGGAATGGTGGGATATCTGTTGTTGGGTCCAGCTATATGCTGATGGACGGTGGGGAGATGGTGGACGGGAGATCTCCTGCTCATTCCTGGTCGACACGTGAGTGGGGTCCACTTCCATCGCCGTTGTATGCTGATCTGAAATCGGATTGCGTGCGGAGTAAACTCTGTTGGGCCCACCTAGAATGTTTGTGCTTCATCTATTCCGTCCATATGTTTTTACAGCTCATTTTAGGCGTTGAGCCCAAAATTTAAGCATATCCAAATCTCAAGTGGACCATGCCACAGGAAACATTGGGAATAATGATTTCCACCGTTGAAACCTTTCCAGGCCCCACAGTGATGTTTATTTGTCATCCAACCTGTTCATAAGATCACATGGACATGGATGAAGGGAAAACACAAATATCAGCTTGATCCAAAACTTCTGTGTCCCCCCCCCCCCCCCCCCCCCAAGAATTTTTGAAAGGTAGACATTCAGTTCACACTTTTCCTGTGGTGTGGTCCACTTTAGAACTTGATATGCTTCAATTTTTTTTGGTACCATACCTAAAATTATCTGTTAATATGGATGGACGGAGTGGATAAAATAAGTAAATCACGGTGGGCCCCACAGCGTGCGGAGTTACTCACGACGCAATTCGCTTCCTGCTGATCTTGCGGGACCATTAGATGGCCGGCTGATGAAGTGGGGTTCAGCTGCTCAGATGGATTGTGTGGACAGCTGATCAGATGAAGCTGTGAGGGCTGGACGGCTGGATTTTGGAGTGTCCCAGCTGCTGGACTGAGCTGGACAGCTGCAGATTGCAGCTTTGGACGGTTGATGGTGGGATCAGCAAAACTGATGGATGGGCGGTGGATTGAAATGGAGTCCATCATCATAGCTGATGGGTAATGGATGAACGGCTGATGATGGAGGGCTCCACATGGTCTGGACTGCAGAAGCTTCTCTAGCAAGCCGTGGATCAATGGCTGTGAGATGGGATGGAGGACGAGCTGATGAAGCTCTGGAGCAGCTTGCACGTTGCTGAAATGGATGGATGGACAGCCAACGTCCAAGAGCTGGACGTGGACGGCTGGGATTTTGAAATCTCCTCCCTAGACGTTGTGGGGTCCAACATCATTGTCTGTTGGACGTGATTGTGGGGGTCCACTGGATGATGGACGGCTGGAGTTGCTTCACAAGTGCTGCTGGTTCGGACGTACCAGATTCTGGTGTTGCACACGTGCGTCATCTGTGGAGGACGTGAGCTGCACGAAATGAAGGTAGGCATGTAAGACTCCATTAGGTGGGCCTGTAAGACTCCATTAGGTGGGCCACACATGATCATCGGTTTAGATCATGATCATTGGATTATTCAAATTGAGCGATTCAGTGGGCCCCACTATAGTTGTGATCATTACAGATAGGTTTGGGGCGGGACTCTTGAACCGTGGTCCCTATTCGCGGTTATTAAGCCAGATATGGAAACCTACGATGTGGAGACCCTAGAGGAGAGAAGTGTGATGGGTAAGCTTCTCTGGTCCTCTTTCCTATAAATATATGTCTTGGTCCCCTCACCAACACACAAGAGAAAACCCTAGTCCCCATTGAGTGGTTCTCCTAAAGGTGTAAGGTGCGGAAGACCAAGAGTTCTTCTCGACAACACGACGGCATCGGAAATGTCTTCCCAATCAGGTATGGCTTTATGATTATAGTATGGAATCTCTATTGTTGATGCATAAACGATCCTATTATTCAGCAATATTTAGGATAACAGTTGGTATCAAAGCATACTATGCATTGATTTGAGAGATTTACAATGAGTTGGGGTTTCTTCCTCTATAGCTTTCCTCATCGGATTTACAATGAAATTGCCAAACCGGATTTGTGACTGTTTACATTGACGTGTTGGTGGCCGGCACATCGCCCTATCGCCATGAATAATCAGTTGTTGCCACAATCAGAAAACTAGTGGAAATAAGGTTGTACCGCCAGAATTCGACGAGCGTTGTGCTTGCCAGTATGTGGATTAGGAAAGTTCCTAGTTTGTGCAGTCCGACAATACCAAACCCTAGCCCTATTTCGTGCGCCAATAGCTATGGAGGAAGGCTCGCCGATCATAAGCGTCTGCCAACAGCGGCAGTAGCCGCGATTGGGAGTTGGCTGCCATGGATCATGGTCGTGATCTTCAGATGCTTCTGAGGGCTGGCAGTCAGGGTGGAGGCCCAATCTTTGATCGACAGCAGGCCTTGATTTCAAGAAATACATTAAAAAAAAAAAAACCACCGCTGCCCCTCTGCGTTTTCCTCTTCCAACGCCTATTTGGGCAGCCATGTCCATCAACCTTCACCGTTGTTGACGGAGGACTTGGTAGCAACGTTGTGGGCTGCCATTATCATCTCCAATCGCCTCCGCGACCTTGATTGGCGGCAGCTATCGTTGTCGTAGTTTGGGCAATTGCGGAAGGGTTAGGATTCGGGGATGCATTTTTGGGGAAGATGGCGATTGCCATGAAGATGCTGGCGCTGCTATCCGCTGCGGTGATGGCTTGCGACTGTGGAGGTTTTCTAAAATGGCAGTTTCCATTTTGGGATTTGCACAGGTCTAGTGCGGCTGTGTTTTGGGCATTATAGAGATTTTTTTTTTAACAAAGCTGGGCCGTGTTCTAGGCTTGTCTTGGGTTGTTGGGCCTATCTTTCAAGCCGTTGGGCCTGTCTATTTGGGTCCTGATCTAGTGGGCCCAATTCTAAAACAATCGGGCCCATGATCATTGGGCTCGGTCTGGAGGCCCAGGTCCAGCTCTTGGCCCACTTCAGTCGGGCTTGGGTCTAGCAGCCCGGTACAGTCGATCAGGTCCGGATCAGCCCGTCTAGCATATTTCAAGCCCGGTTCAGTCGATCAAGTCTGGATCAGCCCATCTAGCATATTTCAGGCCCGGTCCAGTGAGCGCAGCCCATAAACATATTTCAGGCCCGGTTTAAGACATTTTTGGACCATAAAGATGTATACTATTTAGTTCTGATTTTGCTCAAAATAAGGCCATTACCCATGTATTTGAGGCTGGATTTTAGTAGTTGACCATTAAGAAATTAATTCAACCATCACTTTAGAAGATGAAAATGTTTTAGCCTATAGGCGATCAACATCAACCATATTTTAGGCCGAATCAGAACTTTTGCAGAATGGTCCGTTGTGGGCAGGACCATATAGCAATCCATGAGTCTGGGAATAGGGATTGAAGCTGGTTGTGTTAGCCACCAAAGTGACATCAATTAGTGAAAATCTTTGGTCCCAGACTTCAGTATATGGATTTCAGTGACCCTCCATTATAGGATTGTGTTCAGTTGCATTCACATTCAGATAGGCGGTGGTCAGAACAAAGAAGTATCATCGTTTGTACTGGGTGTGAGCGGGATGGAGTGATTGGTGATGGTGATATAAGTTTGAGAGACTCATTTCATCCAAAGATGATGGGCGTTTTAAATTTATTTCACTAGCATTGATCAGTTTCATGTTCAGTAAAGCCTCCTGTCTGTTACAATTTCGTCCAAAGGAGGAATCGTGATGATACACTGGGCTCTTGCCAGATTTTGATGAACATGGCCCATCATCATTCTGGGTCATTTGATTGAAGGCCCAAATCAATCGAATGAACATACATGCATGATATTTGTGGTTTATGTTAATGCACTGTTATATGGGACTTGTTTATTAATGTGAGTTTTTATGCTTTAAATGTTCAGCTATGACTGTTTCCAATATTCCAACCCAATTCAATTCCATGCCTTTGCTTACTGGGTCCAACTATTCAAAATCGAAGTCATCCGTTGAAATAGTCCTAGGTTACATAGACTTGGACCTGGCCCTGGAGGAAGTAGAGCTTCCCATTCCAACTGACTCTAATACGGAATCAGCAAAGGCTCACTACAAGGTTTGGACCAAGTCAAATAAGATGTGTCTCAAGATCATAAAGAACTCAATTTCTGAAACCATGCAGGGTGTCATGCCCGACACTGAGAAAGCTAAAGATTTCTTGACTGAAATAGGAAAACGATTTAAGAAATCGGATAAAGCAAAGCTGAGTTCACTTTTACATAAGCTGACTCAAGCCACTTATAACAGTCAAGGAAATATCGGGGAGTACATTGGTGGATTGTCTGATGTGGTGGCTAAAATCCGCGCATTAGGCCTTAAGATTGAGGATGAACTCCTGATTTTCATGGTTCTGAACTCCCTCCCTCCACAGTTCGGTCAATTTCCAAATCAGCTATAATACTCAAAAGGAAAAGTGGACATTGAATGAACTGATATCTCAGTGCGTTCAGGAGGAAGAGAGACTAAGAAGGTCGAGCAAGACACAAAGTGCGCACCTAGTGACATCTGGTCAAGGACGAAAAGGAAATAAGAAAAGAAAGCACACTTCAGGTAAAAGTTCTATGGGTCCTGCGGGTGGTAATCAGTCTAACTCTGGAAAAATATTTAAGAAGAAAAGGAAGGGTCCTAATGATGGCTGCTTATTCTGCAATAAGCCTGGTAATCAGAAGAAGGATTGTGAAGGATTTAAAGCATGGCTCGTTTCTAAAGGTAAAAACCATATTTTAGTCTGTTTTGAATCAAATTTAGCTGATACGTTTACAGACTCCTAGTGGATAAATTCTGGTGCAGCTATTCACATATGTATTCCATGCAGGATATGCTCCAAAATCAGATGCCAATTGATGCAGAGAGATAAGTCTATATGGGGAACGACATTAGAGTAAACGTGGAAGCTATTGGAGTTTGTAAGCTTAGGTTATCGTCAGGACACTTTCTTGATCTAGTAGATACTGTTTGTGTGTCTTCCATAAGGCGCAATTTGGTTTCCATTTCTCATTTAGACAAATATGGTTATGAGTTTAAATTTGCAAATGAAAAATTAAGTATTTGCTATGATTCGGCTGTGATTGGTTTTGGCACTTTAGTTAATAACCTTTATCAGCTAGATTTGGATGTTTCACATGTATACAGCATTAACTCCTCACATGAAAACACTAAAGGCATCAAACGAAGTTTAGATTGTGAGAATTCCTCCATGCTATGGCATAGGCGATTAGGCCACATCTCTCGTGACAGATTGGAAAGGCTTGTGCGTGAAGGAATTCTTGACTCCCTGGACTTCTTAAACTTTGGGATTTGCATTGATTGCATTAAAGGTAAACAGACTAGAATAAGAAAAAATGGTGCCACTAGGATCGTAGGACTCTTAGAAGTGATTCATACAGACATTTGCGGACCGTTCCCTACAGCATCCTGGAATTGGCAGAAGTATTTTATCACTTTTATAGATGACTACTCTCGTTATGGGTACTTATACCTTATTAATGAAAAGTCAGACGCCCTGGACACATTTAAGATCTATAAGGCTGAAGTCGAGAATCAACTCGATAGAAAGATCAAAGCTGTTAGATCCGACCGTGGTGGTGAGTACTACGGAAGTGTAGACACCCCACCTTCGGCTACAAGATTGGTAGAGATAGCTGAATGAATGGAGGACCATACACCCAAATCTCATGTTTAAACTCAGCCAAACTCACCCTTGTAAGCCCCAATCCATAGCCCGACTCAAGCCTGAACCCAGTCAACTCACCCCTAAATATCAGCCTGAAAAACCCCCCACAAGAAAAACCAGTCAAAAATCCCCAAAAAAAGTCAAACTCGGCGAGTCAACCCGCTGAGTCAAATAACCGAGTCAACCCGCTGAGTTAACCCTTCGAGTCAACTCACCGTGTCAACCCATCTCTTAAACCCAGTCAACTCACCGAGTTCTAGACCGCAGCCTCGGAGCAGGTTCGTACTGCCCGCTGAATCCCAAGAAAGGTCGTACGGGCGGCCCCCTAAGAGCCGCCCAAACGTAATTACGGGAACTGCCACTCCCAGCTGCTATAAATACCCCCCTCTCCTTCTCATTCAAGCATCCCTCAAGAAGCTCTCTAGTCTAGAGCAATCCGTTCGATCCAAGTCCGTCTACCCCTTTGTCCATTCTTCCACCAAGGAGAGCCCGAGTGAGAAGAGCCTAGCCTTGGTCCAGCCCAGCCTGACCCTGGTCCAAGTCTCTCAAGCCACCCAAGTCTTGATCCAGCCACTCGAAGCAGACCCTTGCGACACCTCTGTCCATCCAGCTACTCTATCATCAGCATCATCTCATTCACATCTAGCATAAGTGCAACATTTACTTTTCTTCCAACCCCCCTGCTTCACTACAAGCACTTTGATCATTCAAGCACATAGCATGCATCCTGCATAAAGCACCTGTCAGTTCGAGCGTATGCTCTGGGCTTGCCTGTTAATGGAAACCTGCCCATCAGAAACTCTTATTGTTCAGACCTGCATTCATGTACATATCACTACAAGCACTTTGATTATTCAAACACACAGCATGCATCCAGCATAAAGCACCTGTCAGTTCGAGCGTATGCTCTGGGCTTGCCTGTTAATGGAAACCTGCCCATCAGAAACTCTTACTGTTCAGACCTGCATTCATGCATCATATCATTCATGAGAATGTACGAGGATTAAATCAGACTTTCAAGTATTAGTTCAATTCTGTGAAGTAGAGACCGTACTTCGGTACGGGCAGTGTGTGGGGTGTTTAACCTCTTCCCACCCTGTAACCGTGATCCCTTACCTCGAATCTCTGGCCGCAGATCAAAAGGAGCCATTTTAGAGAAAGGAATCTTCGGATCCCCTTCTCTAACGTTTCTACAGGGTTTAGCCGACTGTAGATTCGAAGTAACTGGTTAGTGGCGACTCTGGTCTTATACAAACTCATTTAAACACATCTAGCTTAACACGACAACCGAACAAAGCCCTCGAGAACGAGGCAAGACAGTGGCACAAACGACGATTCACGTGCACGCTTCCCCTTCTTCTTTTCCGAAAGGAAAGGGAGAACGTCGTGGGAGAGCGGAATGGCGAGGGTCCACAGAATGACGACTCTGCTGGGGATAGATTTGTCCCACTAATCGCGATCCGACTTGAAAAACGGAATCCCTCCTATACTTGAAAGTCATTAGTCCTCATACAATCTCATCTGCATAACATTCTACCCAAAAAAAAAAAAGACAATCCCAAAACCTAAAAAAAAGAGTATAGTCCTCACCATTGCGCCTCCTCGGGCTCAACGTCTTCGGACACAACTTCCCTACATAATCCGCACTCAGGCTCAGCAAGCCATGTTCGACCACAAAGATGAAACTCACCTCTTCCCCAACCTCGAGATGGTTGAAACGCAACCTCCAGCGCAACAACCAATTGAGAATACGCCAATCATGCAAGAATTGGCACAAGGAATGAGAGCAATGCAAGAAATGCTCTTGCAATTCATGCAAGCACAAGCTACCGTAGTAGTCAACAATAAAATTGGTCCAGATCATCAATCTCAGCAGCCACCATCTCTTCCAACCTTCAGTTCATCACAACCACAATCGTCAGAGTTCACGTAGGACTTTCGATACCCTCCTAACGGGGGGCATCAGTCAGAACAACCCTCGACCTCAGGGCATTTCTTCCATCAATTTCAACATCCTCCCATGGCCAAAGTTTCTTTGCAGTCTCCCTTCTCAGCTCCAGTCCAACGAAGTCCCTATAATGGGAGTAATTATCAGGCCCAACCTCCTTCAAGCAGGAATCATAGGAGCATCAATGACACCAATTATTACGAAAGGGGGCCAACTCAGTCCTGGCAAGGGGCAAGATCTCTCTCATCCGGTCCCTCTGAAATCGAACAACTCCGAGAACAGATGCGAGAGATGAAGAGAAAGTTGCAGAAGCAGCAAGGGGTGGATCTTCCATCCACTAAGTTCAGGGATCTTTGTCCATTTCCTGATGCAATGGTACCTCAAGGCTTTCAGGTACTAAAAGTTAAAAGATATGATGGGACAGGGTGTCCTATAGACCACTTGAGATCATTTTGTGGTGAGCTAGATGCTGTGGCAAGCAACGACGGAGCGTTGATCCGTCTGTTTCAAAAGTCCCTGAAAGACGATGCCTTAGACTGGTACACATCATTGGACTATCATCGCATCAGGACTTGGGGGTAGCTCTCCCAGGCTTTCGTCGACAGGTTCGCATACAATCTTAACATGGCACCCAGGAGAGCGGACCTCGCAGCTCTCAGGCAAAGAAGTGATGAAACATTGTCAGCTTACATTGGACGGTGGCGGGCAATGGATGCTAAAATGAAGACACACATCGACGATGAGGAGTAAATCTCCATGATCATCAACTCGGCAAATTCGAGTATCTCTGGATACCTCGTCTCATATCCGTATGCCAACTTTACTCAACTCATCCGTGCCGGGGAACAAGTCGAAGCCGGAATAAGGGCTGGGATGATCTCCCCTTGGTGGCCTCATCAGGCTTCTCCAATACAACTGATAGTGGAAGGTGAGCCTACCGGATATGAAAGCAATAATGATAGTGTTCCCGTCTCCCATCCAATGGAAGAAGATGATCTTGTCGCCTCTACCGAAGGTGCATTATTCCTCCCTCAGCATGGACAACCGCAGCAGCAGCAACAGCCAAGATGGAACTCACAGTTTCTTAATCAAGGTCGGGAAGGGGCACCCCTAACGAGTCCAGTTTCAGAACCCCTCATCCTACAAGGGGTATCTCCAGTCGATCCAGTCTCCGCAATGGAAAGGGCACCTCCTGCATATCCAGCTTTCATCAACCAAGAAGAGCCTCCTCTCCAGTTTATCCGTGCCATCGACTCTAGTTCAGAGTTCTAACCTCTCATCCTACAAGGGGCACCCTCAACTATTTCGATCCCAGAGCCCATCATCATACAAGGGGCACCTTCAGTTGATTCATTCTTCGCACCCATTTCTAACCATGGGCACATTCAGCCCATCTCAGTCAACCAAGGGGACAATCTCCCAAACGCAGCATCAGCAAACCAGGGGCACAACCTGCCCGTCTCAGCAATAGTCAGTCAGGGGCACAACTTGCCCACTCTAGCTTACCAGGGTCAAAGCTTACCCATCTCTCCATCAAGCAATCAGGGGCACAACTTGCCGCTGCACCTGTCTATTCGGCTTCTACTTCAGTCATGTGGACCCTCGCCGTTCCGCGCTCCCACACGACATTCTCTTCCCTTTCCTTTCGGGAAAAGAAGAAGAGGAGAGGATGTGTGAGTGCGAATCGCCGTTTGTGCCACTGGCTTGCCTCGTTCTCGAGGGCTTAGTTTGGTTGTTGTGTTAAGCTAGATGTGTTTAAATGAGTTTATATAAGACCAGAGTCGCCACTAGCCAGTTACTTCGAATCTACAGTCAGCTAGACCCCGTAGAAACGTTAGAGAAGGAGATCCGAAGATTCCTTCCTCTAAAATGACTCCTTTTTATCTGCAGCCAGAGATTCGAGGTAAGGGATCACGGTTACAGGGTGGGAAGAGGTTAAGCACCCCACACACTGCCCGTACCGAAGTACGGTCTCTACTTCACAGAATCGAACTAATACTTGAAAGTCTGTCTTAATCCTCGTACATTCTCATAGATGACATGATGCATGAATGCAGGTCTGAACAGTAAGAGTTTCTGATGGGCAGGTTCCACTAACAGGCAAGCCCAGAGCATACGCTCGAACTGACAGGTGCTTTATGCGAGATGCATGCTGTGTGTTTGAATAATCAAAGTGCTTGCAGTGAAGCAGGGGAGTTGGAAGAAAAGTAAATGTTGCACTTTTGCTAGATGCGAATGAGATGATGCTAGTAAGGAACAGTTAAATGGACGGAGGTGTCGCAAGGGTTGGCTTCGAGTGGCTAGATCAAGACTTGGATGGCTTGGAGACTTGGGCCAGTGGTCAGGCTGGGCGGGACCAGGGCTGGGCTCTCCTCACTCGGGCTCTCCTTGGTGGAAAGATGGGCTGAAAGGTGGGGAAGGAAACTCGGAACGGACGGGCTCTCTCTGGGCTGGATGGTCTGTCGAAATGAGAAGGGGAGAGAAGTATTTATAGCAGAGGGCAGTGGCAGTTCTCGTAAATAAGTTCAGGCGGCCCCCTGTGGGCCGCCCGTACGGACGCTCCTCGGTTTCCAGCACGTGGTACGGTCATTTCTCGGGGCTGCTGAGTTGACTCGGTGAGTTGACTCAACGGGCCGACTCGGTGATTTGACTCTGCAGGTTGACTCGGCGGGTTGACTCGATGTTTTGACTCGATGGGTTGACTCAGCGGGTTGACTCAGTGAGTTTGACTTTTTTAGGATTTTTTGACTAGTTTTTCTTATGGGGGGTTTTTCAGGTTGATATTTAGGGGCGAGTTGACTGGGTTCAGGCTTGAGTTGGGCTATGGATTGGGGCTTACAAGGGTGAGTTTGGCTGAGTTTGGACTTGAGATTTAGGGGTATGGTCCTCCACTCATCCGGCTATCTATACCAACAGTGTAGCCGAAGGTGGGGTGTCTACAAGCCATCATCCTCCAAGAAGAAGACCCTTCCTTGGACAGCATGCCACATACCCTAGCAGAATTGGGACCCACCTTCAATTATGTGGCCACTATCGAGGAGGTCGAAGTGGAGATTGATGTCCAGGTTCTGATAGGTCCAAAAACATCAACTATCACCCTTCAGGTCTTGAACATCTTAGCTTCATTCCATCTCCTTTCCGATTGGACCTGGTTTCACAGAATCGGTGCCATCTCTTCAAATCTTCACCAAAGGGTCAAGCACATCTTCGGAGATAGGGCAATCAACATCATTACCGATCCCGAACAATTTCTCATGGTAGAAGCATCCAACCTTCGAAAGCCTACCATCCTAGCCATGGACGTACAACGCTCTAATGGGGAGGTCTCATACCATCACAATGCAAATTACTTCCCTCGCGCATGTCCCATAGGATCGAACTACGTCTTCCTTCCTGCCAAGCATCAAACCTTCTACTATCAGCTCAAATATCAAGACTCAACCCGAATCATGGGAGTTCAAGAGAATGTGGATAGAGAAAGACTGCGATATCGGTCTACTCGGATTAAGAAACCAAAGCACAGAAGTATTAGAAGATGACGAGGTCATCAAGAAGAAGGCAGTCTCTGCATCTGCACACCAATCCAGTTTATCAATGCAGGGATTATCTATCCTGATGATAGGCTGGATTCCACCTTCGATGATCAAGAGAGTAGATTGAGTCTGATAGAGTTGCCCAAAGAAGACTCAAGCAAGGGGCAGGAATTTCCCCCGATTGACTGCACTGCCATCCTAGTCTCACCTCAGCCAGATGAACCCGAAGAGCTACAATATATCGGGGATGAGCCAGGAGAAATCGCATCCGACACCGACTCAGAGCCCAATTCCAAATCTATCATGATGTTTGGGATTAACGATGAGGATTGGCCTACTGATCCTTCTGGCCCTGCCTCCTAAGGGGAAGGAGTGCAGGGCAGTAACAGGTTTGTAAGTCCCCATGACGACCAATAAAAGTCAACAGTGCTCGGCTCCCCGAGCCGAATCAGGCAACACCTAGTTCACATCACCGTCTTGCTCAGGTCCTTTACAAAAAAAAATTTCAAAAAAAAAAATCAGAAGATTCAAAACCCAAAAACACCAAATATTTCAAAATTTCAAAAAAAAAAAATCAAATTTTCACAAAATCCAAAAGTTCAAAAAATCCAGATATTCACAAAATTTCAAAAAAAAAACCAGAAAATCTTTGAAAAAAATATTAATTAGAAATCTTTTTTTTAATAAAGTGTCAAGTCTGTTTGTCAAAGCACTTGAGTATGAAGTTGACTCATAAGATTTCGATCTAGAGTTGGACTTCAAACGTAAGGGTCTGGACAAAGCTAAATGATGAGGAAAATGACGAGCTGACTCCCAAACTAAGAGGGTCTCCTCGAAAGTTTGAACCAAAAGCTAATGTCAACTCAAAAAAGTTTCAAAATTATAAACCTAGGATCTCCTGAGACCCATAAGGAAGTGTGCATTGAGAATCCTTATCCCCGAAAAATAAGCAGAGAATGATCGAATTTTTAAAGTCATGACTTCCCAATCTTGCGTCCTATGAAGACTTATCCTGACTCGATAAAAAACTCATCAAGCCTATCAAGAAGATGCTGCCAAGACTATGCTTGCATTCCATGCTAGAGTGTGCGACTTGACGAATGATCGAAGAAACCTCACGACTCGATGAAGACAAATTGTTGCCAACATGTCCGAAAGCACTTTAAGTGTCAGCAACATGATCATCGGATCCATGTGTGTGCTTCGAAACTCTACAACCTGATAACGCTCCAGCTATTCCTTGTACGAGGTATCTAATCAGCAGAAAGATCGACTCGGCATCATCTAGCGGTCATACGCATATATTTGTGGCAGTCGATTACAACACAAAGTGGATGGAGGTAATATTCTGATCTCGCACAATAATTCTCATGAAGAATGACATCATCAATTGTTAAGGGTTCCCACATGCTATCAACATTGGCAATGGGACGTCCTTCAAAATCTAAGGATGGAGGAGTTCCTCGAGAAGCTTAAAATCAGAAGATAGACCTGCGAGTTCGAGTCAAAATCATGTCACCGTGAGTGCTGATGAAGAATGAAGCCGAAGAACGAAAAGTCATATCGAGTTTACAACCAGCACTGCTGCATCTATCAGACTCAAGGGACAAGCCCCGAGAATCAGAGAAGTTCTTCTGGGAGGCACCGTTCGACTCACCAACCTGAGGGGTAAGGATCTTCCAGAGCCAATCAACACCGACAACGTGAAAATCTCTCACAGGTAAGTCAATCCAACCTTATCAAGAGTTACATTAGTAGAGCTGAAGTCAAGAGGTCAAGGCTTAGACCTCTGAGAATCCCTTCCCATCCACCAATAAGTGTTCCAAATAAAGGGTTGAAAAGCAAAAAAAAAGAAGAGAAAAAAGGAATAGAGCAAAAAAAAAAATAGGGGTTAAAAAAAAAGGGGCACATAACCCACAAAAAAAAAGAAGAAGAAGAAGAAAGAAGGAAACAAAGAAAGAAAAAAAAATTTACTCAAAAGAAACACATCTATACACATCTGTCCATCCATCCACCTCAGAAGGGTCTGTAGCTAAGGTCGGCAGCTCTGCCATTGTAACTTAAGATAAGGGCCGAAAGGTTACCATCGGCCGGCAACGACGGATTCCTAACCTTTGGTCATCGCAGTTATCCAAAAAAAAAAAAAAAAAAAAAAAAGTTGTGTGCTTAAACAAAGAGGGCGGAGTGAAAACCCGAAAGGGTGCTCTAAGTAAAAAGAGTGGGCACACATTGGACTTGGTGAAAACCTGAAAGGGCGTTGAGGGTAAAAACAACATAGCTGCCAAGGGGCAGGCAAGATCAAATACCCGGGACGTGGTGAAAACCCGGAAGGGCGCCACGGGCAAACATGACGGGCAAGCCGGACGCAGCGAAAACCCGAAAGGGCGTTGCGTGTAATAATGGCTAAGAAAATAAAAGAAAAAAATGCAGGTGCATGAGAGATCCAAGTGACATGAAGATTGAATGGAAGTAAGGATGGCGGCTATGAGTCAAGAATTCTTTCAAGATCTGTCGAAATTCTAGGGGTAGGATACCACTGCGCACTATCTTAAGGGGACCAGGACCCTTGGTGAATAATTAAGAAAATCAAGTATGACATCAGGCTGAGTCAAATATTCTAATTCATACATCTAAAAGCACAAATCCAAATCATGCATAGACAGACAAGCACTTGTCACAAATTTTCATTTCATGCATGATTTGCATATATATATTTTCTAAAAAAAATCATTTTTCCTTATTCATATATATGCAAAAAAAAAAATCTTACAGGGCTTTCAAAATAAACATCCCCCAGCCAACTTATGGAGTGCCTCGTACAAGCGTCTTTCTCCCGATCATTTCTCCTAGAAGGTAAGTATCTCTCTTCCTGCTTTAATGCTTCAACACTTTTGCTAAAGTGCTTTCTCTCCTCACAGGTACCAGAAAGGCAATCTAAGATCAGCCCATCAGTGTCCATCATGACCCCAACATCACCATCGATCACATCATCCATGCGTCCCACGCCCAGAGGATGTGTAGCCTCACTGTTGAGTTCTTAATTGTGCATATTCTAACCCTAATTCGTCACTCATTATGCATGGTTTCCACGATTTAAAGACTAATCTAAGGCATGTTTTGTTATTGTAGGTATGAGAGCGGACTTCACTCAATTGAAGATGAAAAGGGTCCATTTAGAACCATGGAATGAAGATTGAAGGAGGACCAGAGAAAGAAGGAAGCAAGGAAAGAAGAAAAGAAGAACGAAATGAAGAAAAGAGGTCAAGACCGGTCGTGACCGGTCGGCCAGGAGGGCCACGACCGGTCGGCCAGATTTTCCAAACATGCGGAACACGCTGGACGTAAGATAAACACAGTCCGACCGGTCTAGACCGGTCAGCTAGGCCAGTCCGACCGGTCCAGACCGATCAGCCAGAAGACATTGCAACTCCAGAAGCTTGCTGGAATATTTCTCAGTAAAGTCCGACCGGTCGTGACCGGTCGGCCAATCACTCAGACCGGTCGTCCGACCAATCGGCTATGCATCTAAAACAGAAACTTCTGTTTTTGGTGCCGAAAATCTCTGCGCATTGCGTAAGCTTACGCAGATTCTAGAATATTCTGACGTTGTGGAGCCTTCCCACTATAAAAGGACACCTAGGGATCGTTCCTAGGGTATCTAAGAAGAGTTTGAGCAAGGTGGGAGGCGGCGGAAGTGGATTTCGGAGTTCCACAACTCCTTCTAGTTTGTTTTGCTGTTTTTATGCTTTCCTAGTTGTTTCATGTTTCCTTGGATCATGAGCAGCTAAACCTCTTAGCTAGGGCTAAGAGGTGAAGCTTGTAGTCGATATAAGATGTTTCAATTCATTATAAGTTGGTTTTAAGATTGAATTTCATGTTTATGAACAATGGTTTGAAGTTTATACAAGTTCTAAGTAAGTTTTTCTTAGTCTTATGATGACTCATGGATGTTTGGGAGAATTACTTAAGTTTTTAATGGCTGAATGTTAGTCTAGACCTGTATGATCTGCGGAATTGGAGTATACTCTAGTACTATGATCTTCATGTGGGAACTTCTTACTAAAGTTCTACTTTTCTGGTTTTCTGAATTATGTATGGGACTGTGCATGTGATTTGATTCAAGTTCAAATCATGATCTAGCTTTGTCGGGTGACAAGACTTAATGATGATCATGATTATGAACTTAGTTTATTGGAATTGGGATTGACCTATGCAATTGAGCATGCTCATCCTAGCTTGCATTGAGTGAATCATATACATTGGCCTTACATATGACAGATTGTTTGGTTTAACAGTTTTATCATCCAGCTAGATAGATCTTAATTTCGATTCTAGTTGAGAGAATGAGAAACCACAACGAATTGAGCATCAAGGATTGCTACAAGTGGATCATTGAACCCCTAGTGCCTTTTTATAATTGTTTACCTTCAATTTAGTTCAAAGTTGTTACTTACATCAATCTCATACAAAATCCGATTGTTAGCTTTTTAATAGAAACTGTTGGATGTGTTTGTGAATTCATACATAAGTCCCTGTGGATCGACCTCGGTCTTACCGAGTTTATTACTATATCGCAACCCTACACTTGGGGAAGCGAACAAGTTTTTGGCGCTGTTGCCTGGGACTTTGACGGTTTTTTGCAAATTTCTGAAAATAGTGTCTATTTAAGATTTTTTCGAATTAGTACTAACTTAGTTTGTTTTGTTTGATTTATTTTCTTTTTCAGGGATTTCTAGGAAGCTGAAGAAGATATAAGGATCTCAAGTTTCAAATCAGGTTTTATCTTTCTAAACCTTACTCTTCTACTTCTCCTATTCGTTCCTATCGCATTCATCTCCTGTAGAGTGGGTGGAGACTCCTTTTTGGATCTCTGAAAGGTAGGCCTTATGCCACCTGGATTCCTATTGGTTGGCTCTGCCGTCTTGGATACCTTGTGCTCAGAGATTTCTCTTCTCACCTCTACTCCTCTTTCTTCTTTTTCTGCACTTTTCTCAAAAGATTCAAAGAGTGGGTGGGGAGTTCTCTGAACCCCTATTGACCAGGAGAAATCGGTCTCTATCCTTGCTTCTGGCCTAGCCATTGCAAGACACCTTGTGCTTCGGTCTTAGAGAAGAGTAAAGAAAGGAAGGAAGAATTCTTTTTCCTTTTTGTTTCAGTCTTCTAGGATTTTGCATGTTAAATTGGGCTCGGGATTCCAATAATCGACTCATAAGTGAAGGGGGGATAGTAGAAGGAATTGACAGAGAACCATGTGCTAGGAGACATCTAACTTCTCCAATTTTGTCTGAAAGTATGGCTGTGAATCAACCTAATCCGATGGCCAATCCTAATCTGGGCCTAAACCAAACTGAAACGGGGGAGAATATGGTTGAGAATGTTCCTCGACCAAGAACTTTACGTGATTTCTTGCAACCAGCAAGAGCGAGCACTCCCTCATGCATAGTTTTTCCACAAAATGCAGGGAATGTGGATTTGAAACCGGGAGTGATCCAACTTCTCCCTAAATTCCATGGATTAGACAGTGAAAGTGCCTATTAACACCTTAAGAAGTTTGATGAGGTTATAACCACCATGCGCTTTGCTAATGTGACTGATGATGTGGTGAGACTCAAATTCTTCCCTTTTATTCTTAAAGATAAAGCTAAAGGTTGGCTTCATGTATTAAGGCCAAGATCAATTGGTGCATGGACTGATATGCATAGGGAATTCATAAAAAATTCTTCCCTACTCACAAAACAAACATGTTGAAGCGCTTTATCATGAACTTTGCCCAAAAGGAAGATGAAACCTTCTTCCAATGTTGGGAGAGGTTTAAGGACTTATTAAACGCATGCTCACATCATGGTTATGAAATTTGGCGGGTTATAAGCTTTTTCTATGAAGGATTGACTTCACCCATGCGTCAATTTGTAAAGATGATGTGTAATGGGGAGTTCATGAATAAGGAAGCTGATGAAGCATGGGATTATTTGAAAGAATTGGCTGAGAATGCACAGTCTTGGGATACATCGATACCAACAAATTCCAAGACTGGCCAACAAAAGGAAAAAAGGGGGAATGTATGTCTTATCGGAAGAGGATGGCATAAGTGCACGGGTGGCTAGCCTCACAAGAAAGGTCGAAGCCATGGAATTGAGGAAAGGAGAGACGATTAACTCCAATGACGTTGAAACTGTTTGTGGAATTTGTGCCAGAAATCAACATGCAACACAAGATTGTCCCACAATTTCAGCGGTTCAGGACATCTTACAAGAACAATCAAATGCCATAAACAGTTATCAACGCCAATTTGGTGCTCCAAACTCAAACACGTTTAATGCTAGTTGGAAGAACCATTCCAACTTCAGTTGGAGGAATGGACCCATTGCGAATGCAACCAATATCCCTCAAGCTCAACCTATACTAGGTCCATCTCTAGTCATTACTCCAAAAGTTACGCTCGAGGAGATGTTGGGTGCATTTGTATCTGTTCAAGCTGAGTATAACAAGACAAATTCTCTGAAAATAGATGGGTTCATGCAAGAGCAATTGAAATTCAATCAAAATTCAACTCAAGCCATCAATGAATTAAAAACCTCAATGGCTAGAGTTAAATCTCATCTCAGTGTTAGGGAGAAGGGCACACTTCCTGCCCAACCTCTTCCTAACCCAAGAACCCAATTTGAGATACAAGATGCAAGCTCATCCTCCCAACATACGGAGCATGTTCAAGCTATCACCACTTTGAGAAGTGAAAAAGTAATTGACAAATCTAATCCGGTGAAGGCCCCAAAGCCTAAGGATCCGAAAAAATCCAAAGCGGATGATAGCCCAAACAACACTCCACAAGAGAAAGAACCGGAAAGGCAATACAAGCCGGTTGCCCCGTTTCCCCAAAGGTTAATTTCACCTAAACCTTTAGACAAAAATCTGGAAATATTAGAGGTTTTCAAGCAGGTAAAGATCAACATCCCATTGTTGGATGCCATAAAACAAATACCATCTTATGCCAAATTTCTAAAGGAATTGTGTACAGTCAAAAGGAAACACAACGTTCGCAACAAAGTACTTTTGACTGAGAATTTGAGCACTATCATCAAACAAGAGGTGCCCCAAAAATACAAGGATCCGGGTAGTCCAACATCTCATGCATCATAGGAGACTACCGGATTAAACAAGCCTTACTCGACTTGGGGGCAAGTGTGAACCTCATTCCATACTCGGTTTACGAACAACTTAGGTTAGGTGAATTAAAACCCACCAAAACCACACTCCAACTTGCTGATAGATCCATTCGTATACCGAGAGGAATGATTAAGGATGTTCTAGTCCAAGTTGATAAATTCTACTATCCAGTAGACTTTATTGTCTTGGATACACATCCCGTGATAGGTACCGGTGCTCAAATTCCCGTCATACTTGGCCGCCCTGTTTTAGCTACTTCTAACGCAATTATCAATTGTGGAAACGGGCTTGTACAAATGTCCTTTAGAAATATGACTCTTGAGCTTAATATATTTGATTTATGCAAACAACCATGGGAGGTTGATGAGGAGATCCACGAGATAAACTTGATTGAATCATTCGTGGAGGAAACTTTCCCCTCAACCTTATATTCCAACCCTTTGGAGGCATGTGTGGCCCACTCTCATGAGATAAATGATGACACAATACGAGAGATGGATGCCATTTTAGATGCAATGCCGGTGCTTGATAATAAAAGATGGAGGGCCCTATTTGAGCCTTTGCCCGTAAATGAGAACAAAGCCCTCCCATCCAATATCAAGGCACCAACACTCGACCTAAAACCATTACCAAGTGAGCTGAAATATGTCTATTTAGGTCGAGATAAGACATATCCGATGGTGATTTCTTCCCACTTGGATGAGGAACAGGAGAGTAGGCTAATGGCCACTCTATTAGAGCACAAGAGTGTCATTGGGTGGTCGATTGCGGATCTCAAAGGCATAGACCCACTGATTTGTACTCATCGCATATACCTTGAGGAGAATGCGAAGACATCTAGGCAACCACAAAGACGACTCAATCCAAACATGAAGGATGTGGTTAAGGCCGAAGTGGTGAAACTATTAGATGTGGGTATTATTTACCCAATCCCCGATAGTCAATGGGTGAGCCCAACTCAAGTGGTGCCTAAGAAATCCGGAATAACCATCGTAGCCAATGCCAACAATGAACTCGTACCAACCAGAGTCACTACCGGTTGGAGAATGTGCATTGACTACAGGAAGCTAAACATTGTCACAAGGAAAGACCACTTCCCCCTACCTTTTGTTGATCAAATTTTAGAAAGGTTGGTGGGTCATTCCCATTTTTGCTTCCTTGATGGTTATTCAGGATACAACCAAATAGAGATCGCCCGTGAAGATTAAGAAAAGACTACATTCACATGTCCATTCGGCACTTTCGCCTATCGACGGATGCCGTTTGGACTATGTAATGCCCCTGCCACCTTTCAGCGTTGTAATGAGTATCTTTTCTGATATGGTGGGGACAATTCTCGAAGTCTTCATGGATGATTTTTCAGTATTTGGTTGTAGCTTTGATGAGTGCCTTGAGCACTTGAAATCTATGCTGAAAAGATGTGAAGAGAAGAACCTTGTGTTGACTTGGGAGAAGTGTCACTTTATGGTTCAAAAGGAAATTGTACTTGGTCACATCGTTTCACAAAATGGAATCGAGGTGGACAAAGCAAAAATTGATCTTATCTCCAACCTTCCACCACCCAAGAGAATACGAGATGTGCGGTCCTTTTTGGGACACGCAGGATTTTATAGAAGGTTCATAAAGGACTTCAGTTCACTCTCTCGTCCTTTATGTAACCTACTTCAAAAGGAAAATTCATTCGAGTGGAATGAAGAATGTCAAAAGGCCTTTACCACACTTAAAGGTATGTTGACATGTGCTCCCATAATGCAACCACCTGATTGGAGCCTTCCTTTTGAAATTATGTGCGACGCAAGCGACTATGCTATTGAGGCCGTGCTAGGCCAAAGAAAAGAAAAGAAGCCATGTGTCATCTACTATGCAAGTAGAACCTTAAACTCAGCCCAAGCAAACTACACTACTACTGAAAAAGAACTTTTAGCCGTAGTTTTTGCCTTGGACAAGTTTAGGTCCTACTTAATTTGATCTAAGATCATCATATTCACTGACCATGCCGCGCTTAAGTACCTTCTCTCTAAGAAAGATGATAAACCACGGTTGTTAAGATGGATCCTTCTACTCCAGGAATTTGACATAGAAATACGTGATAAGAAAGGAGTAGAAATGTAGTGGCTGACCATCTCTCTTGACTTGTTCTCACCGATTCCCCTGAAACGACCGCGATCAATGATATGTTCCTTGATGAACAACTTTTTGATGTTTCTCAATTGCCATGGTATGCGGACATTGCTAACTTTCTTGCTACAGGTACAATTCCTACACATTGGAAAAAGTATGATAAGGATAAATTCTTCACTGAGGTGCGAAACTTCCTATGGGATGACCCATACTTTTTCAACTATTATCCCAATCAAATCATAAGGAGATGTGTCCCAGATGATGAACAACAAATTATCATCTCCTTCTGTCATTCTCAGGCATGTGGTGGCCACTTTTCGGCTAAAAAGATCACAGTAAAAATTCTGTAATGTGGGTTTTGTTGGCCCACTATGTTTAAAGACACACATGAGTTTTGTAAAACATGTGAACCTTGTCAGAAATTGGGAGGAATCTCCCGTAGAAATATGATGCCATTCAATCCCATCTTAATAATCGAATTTTTTTATTGTTGGGGCATCGATTTCATGGGTCCATTCCCATCTTCTTTTGGAAACGCATACATCTTGCTTGCCGTTGACTATGTATCCAAATGGGTCGAGGCCATCCCTTGCCGGAATAATGACCATAAAACGGTCATTCACTTCTTAAAAAAGAATATTCTTTCCCGGTTTGGTACACCTCAAGTCATCATCAGTGATGGAGGGTCTCACTTTTGTAATCGCCCATTTGAAACATTAATGAAGAAATATAGCGTAACACACAAAGTGAGCACTCCTATCACCCACAAACTAGTGGGCAAGCTGAGATATCCAATAGGGAGATTAAACACATTTTAGAGAAAACGGTGAACCCCGATCGCAAGGATTGGTCGCTTCAGCTTACCGATGCATTTTGGGCCTACCGTACTGCTTTTAAGACCCCTATTGGAATGTCTCCCTATAGACTTGTCTATGGGAAGGCTTGTCACTTGCCTGTGGAGTTGGAACATAGGGCATATTGGGCAATTAAGAAGATGAATTTTGATTCTGACAAGGCAATCTTGTTGCGCAAACTACAATTGAATGAATTTGCAGAAATCCGGAACGAAGCATATGAGAATGCGAGAATTTACAAGGATAAAACGAAGATATTCCATGATAAAAACATTCTTCGTAAGACATTCACGATCAATCAAAAAGTCCTTCTGTATAATTCCCGCCTACATTTATTTCTGGAAAAATTGAGATCTCGATGGACCGGTCCCTACATTGCGCAAACTGTCTATCCATATGGGACCGTCGAGTTGTTAAATCCAAGGATCGGCAACATTTTTAAGGCGAATGGTCAGCGATTAAAGTCGTTCTTTGAGAAGTTTCCTTCAGAAGGTATGTCCATACCTTTGACTGATCTTGTGTATCAGGATGATTGATCTCCTAGTCTGATGGAGGTATAGAGTAGTTAGGATTAAGTTTTGGTTGTTTTTGTTTATTTTTCATAGGTTTGTTAGAAGGAGGACGAATTTCACTTTTCACTCTCTCAAGTACTACCATTCCTCACTCCCTTTTTATGTTAGAATTGCTCTCATGTTTTGCTTATTGCACATCTTTTACATTGAGGACAATGCCAGATTTGGTTGGGGGGTGTAGGATCACTTGGATGAATCCATCGTTTTGTAACATTTCGAGCAATTATGTAGAAATTTTTCAATTTTCCTAAAATTCAAAACTCTTTTGGAAAACTTTATTTCTATGCATTCAAGATGATATGAGCATAAGAGGAGGAGATATGAAGTGTATGAGGTTGCAAGTTTTGAATTTCTCATAGCATAATGGTTTTATATGTGAATTCCCCTATTTTTGTGATTAATAGAAAATTTGAACACTCTTACACCTAGTTCACATTACACGATTTTCACGGGTTGAAGGGATTATGTGATTTGTGGATTAGTTAGATTTTGATTTAAGGTGTTGAGAAATCAAGCCGGGGTACTTTGTCCATCCTTGTCCATGGGAAAATAACGAAAGATATGGATTTCTAAAAATCCTATCTAATTTAAAAGAAAAAAGGAAAAGGAAGGATGAAATTGGGAATGATGGAAAAATGGTGAAAAATTTCGATTAGGGCTACCTACTACCAACCGGGGGATGGTCTACCCGTAACCAAAGCCGGAAATGAGACGTAGTGTGAAAGTCATCGGAAGGACAGTAAGGCAAATTCCCGTTATTGGCTCGTTGTTGCTCTATATACCTTGAGATCCATAGTCTAGTTGATTTATGAAGAAGATAACCCTGGAAACTCATGAAAAGAATTTTCACTATGCACACTAGATTGAATTTGTTCAAGTTCTTCTATTTATCAACCAATCAGCGGGAATTTCATATGGATGCTTATTATGTTTTGAGAGTTTACGGTTTCAACCTCTATCACCTAATTTCTCTAACTCTTACACTTATGTATCTTGGGATATATAGAAGAATGGTTTCTAAAGGAGAGTTGGGTTTTTGAGAATGGAATTGGTTTCACGCATGTTTTGCTCGGGACTAGCAAAATGCTGGTTGGAGGGTGTGTTGAGCTCTTAATTGTGCATATTCTAACCCCAATTCGTCACTCATTATGCATGGTTTTCACGATTTAAAGACTAATCTAAGGCATGTTTTGTTATTGTAGGAATGAGAGCGGACTTCACTCAATTGAAGATGAAAAGGGTCCATTTAGAACCATGGAATGAAGATTGAAGGAGGACCAGAGAAAGAAGGAAGCAAGGAAAGAAGAAAAGAAGCACGAATGAAGAAAAGAGGCCAAGACCAGTCGTGACCGGTCGGCCAGGAGGGCCACGACCGGTCTAGACCGGTCGGCCAGATTTTCCAGACATGCTGAACACGCTGGATGCAGCATAAACACAGTCCAACCGGTCCAGACCGATCGGCCAGAAGACATTGCAACTCCAGAAGCTTGCTGGAATATTTCTCAGTAAAGTCCGACCGGTCGTGACCGGTCGGCCAGTCACTCAGACTGGTCGTCCGACCGGTCGGCTATGCATCTAAAACAGAAACTTCTGTTTTTGGCGCCGAAAATCTCTGCGCACTGCGTAAGCTTACACAGATTCTGGAATATTCTGACGTTGCGGAGCCTTCCCACTATAAAAGGACACCTAGGGATCGTTCCTAGGGTATCTATGAAGAGTTTGAGCAAGGTGGGAGGCGGCGGAAGTGGATTTCGGAGTTCCACAACTCCTTCTAGTTTATTTTGCTGTTTTTTATGCTTTTCCTAGTTGTTTTATGTTTCCTTGGATCATGAGCAGCTAAACCTCTTAGCTAGGGCTAAGAGGTGAAGCTTGTAGTAGATCTAAGATGTTTCAATTCGTTATAAGTTGGTTTTAAGATTGAATTTCATGTTTATGAACAATGGTTTGAAGTTTATACAAGTTCTAAGTAAGTTTTTCTTAGTCTTATGATGACTCATGGAGGTTTGGGAGAATTACTTAAGTTCTTAATGGCTGAATGTAAGTCTGGACTTGTATGATCTGAGGAATTGGAGTACGCTCTGGTACTATGATCTTCATGTGGGAACTTCTTACCAAAGTTCTACTTTTCTGGTTTTCTGAATTATGCATGAGACTGTGCATGTGATTTGATTCAAGTTCAAATCATGATCTAGCTTTGTCTGGTGACAGGACTTAATGATGATCATGATTATGAACTTAGTTTATTGGAATTGGGACTGACCTATGCAATTGAGCATGCTCATCCTAGCTTGCATTGAGTGAATCATATACATTGGCCTTACATATGACAGATTGTTTGGTTTAACAGCTCTATCATCTGGCTAGATAAATCTTAATTTCGATTCTAGTTGAGAGAATGAGAAACCACAACGAATTGAGCATCAAGGATTGCTACAAGTGGATCCTTGAACCCCTAGTGCCTTTTTATAATTGTTTACCTTCAATTTAGTTCAAAGTTGTTACTTACATCAATCTCATACAAAATCCGATTGTTAGCTTTTTAATAGAAACTGTTGGATGTGTTTGTGAATTCATACATAAGTCCTTGTGGATCGACCTCGATCTTACCGAGTTTATTACTACATCGCAACCCTACTCTTGGGGAAGTGAACACTCACCTATGGCCCATCTCCCCATCCCATCCATACCGTCCAATCCTATCATGGTCAATGCCCCATTCAAGTCAAAATTTTCAGCAATCCCACCATTAATGGGGGCATTCAAAGCTTCCCCAACAACCACCCTTAATCCACCATCAATGGCCCCATTTAAACCTCTATCTACATCATCAATCAAGAACATCTCACCATCATTAAAGCCTCCACCATCTTCTGAAGTATGGGACCCACTAGGATCAACCTTCATCACCCCCAAGCCATCATCAATGGCTGCCCAAGAGAGGACCAAAAGAGAAAAAGACAAAAATGAAAAGAAAGGTGAAGACAAGAGAAGGATACATGGCCGGGATTAAAGATTTAGAGACAGAGAATGTTGAGACAGCACTAGGTAGCAACCATGGAATGTCCGAACTGGGACCAGCCCAAATGGCACAAGATAGGAGGTCTACAGACAGTCTCCTTCTCTCTCCGCGGGATTGGCTCCACAGTCATTGGTAGGTGAGACTGACAGTCCACATCAGCAGATGGCACCCTGAGGGCCGCCTAAGGCTCCAATCAACTCCAGATTTCATTTGAGGCTGATCTAAATCATTTGGAGGGTACCCCACCTATCCAATCATGAAGTACTGCGGCCAAAATGGGTCTGATCAAGTCAAAGAAAAGAAAATTTGATTAAGAGGGGCCCACAAGCAATCTGAGCCACTCAAAGACTAGATCATCATGATCTAAACCATGAAAAAGCTTGCATGGGTCATCAAATAGCAAGATCAAGGGTTTGATCATCAAAAGGAGGGCCAGCATCCAAGATCTGATCATCAAGTGGGCCCACATGGCTGAAAAGAGCAATCTGAGTCGTTCAAGTCATCATCCGCACAATGAAAAGCCTTTTTAGCCTCACAAAACATCAAGGATAGATGCTCCAAAGCAAAGCTGAAGTCTGGAAAGGGCCCACGGGGCCAATTCAAGCAATTCGGACCACTCAAATCACAATCAGCCCCGTCAGAAGCCAAACAAAGTAAGGTAAGTATGCCCAACCATAAGTTTTGGCCCGAAGACCTTAAACTACGTCGGGATCAAGATCCCGAGGGATTTTCAATAAAAACTGGCATCGGTCTTGATCGTTCGAATAAAGATTTGATGACTCCGGACATTTTTCTAAAAACAAAAAAATATGTCTATGCATTTTCAGCCCTCACTTGTAAAGTTCAGGTCCGAAGACCTTAAACTTCGTCAAGATCAAGATCACGAGGGACTTTTTAAATAAAAACTGGTAGCAGTCTAGATCGTTCGAATCAAGATCCGCTGACACCGGACATTTTTCAAAAATAAAAAAAAATGTGTTTGCCCTGTTCTGTACAGTTTTGAGGTCCGAAGACCTTAAACTACGTCGGATCAACATCCCGAGAGACGTTTTAATAAAAACCATCATTCGATCTCAACCGATCAAGGAAGGGGTCAGATGGACCGGACCTTTTCAAAATCGCAAAAAGAATGCATTTTCAGCCTGTACATATTTTTGGTCCGAAGACCTTAAACTACACTGGGATTAATTTCTCGGGGGACCTTTTCCTGCTTTCAACCAAAAACCGGCATCGGCCTCGACCGCTCGATCAAGGTTCGATAACTCGGATCATTTCAAAAATACCAAAGAGATTTTGAGTTTTCCATAAAAACCAGTATCAATCTCAATCACTTGAGTTGAAGTCTGGAACCTTTTCAAAAAATAAAAAAAATTCATCATCAATTTCAACTGCATAAATTTATCCCCAGCGGTCCGAAGACCTAAAACTACACTGGGATTAACTTCTCAGGGGCTTTCTTTCCTAACCTGTCCCAGACATGGCTGACACTTGATCGTATGGGTGTCTAGAATCTTCAAACCAGGTAAGGCTGAGGAGGGCAGAACCCCGCGATCCTGTTTGCGTTGAACGCACCGTGATAAACAACCTTGATTTGGAAGTCGTTGTTGAATCTGACGGATGTTCCCTGTTCCTAAAACTCATGAAGGGGATTAAGGCAGTTGGGAGGTGGAGCGCACCCTCACGAAATTGTGAGCAACGTAAGGCCCCAAACTGGATTGACAAAGGGAAATGTGAGGATTGGCTCATTTTGGGGCCGAGGGAGTCCGTCGGACGATACGTGGTCTATGTGCAATGCACATGAGGAGCATACAACCTTATGGGTGTGTTGACTGAAAACCCTCAAAACTCCTCATCCGAAGATGTAAAACTACGGCACTTAACTGTGTGATATTCGTCTTGCTCGCTGACGTAAAATGGATCGGGTGCCTTACCAGCAGTAGAAGCTGGAAATGGATGAAAATTCCATACATTTCCCTGTATTTCAGAAAAATCAGAAAAATACCAAAACATTTCAAAATCATCTTTCAAAAATCACAAAATATTTCCCTTGCTTTCAAGCCAAATATTCTCAAAATCACAAAAATATTTCATTTGTTTTCAATAACCAATCTTTATCCTGACTCAGGTAAAAGATTCGGACTAAATATTTGTAAAATCACAAAAAAAAAAATTGTCACTATCCCGAGCAATGCACTTCAGGAGTCTCAAACTCCGCTCACTCATTTCGCAGTTTGGGATGATGGATCCGATCGCCCGCAAATTGGAATATTGACCAAAACTGGCTACCAAGCACCGTCTCAATTGCATCCGTTCATAGAAGAACATTTTGAGGTCTGATAACATCCTTCGTCCATTAACAAAGAAACAACATCTTGGGACGATGGACCTGATCGACCACGGGTCGGGATCTTGACCAACCCGCTGACCAAACATCCGCATCGAAAAGAAATCCCCAGGGGAGCACAACCCTGCAAGCAATAAGCTCAAAGTTCTCCGCATCCCCA
Organism: Liriodendron chinense; assembly: GCA_003013855.2. Lineage (NCBI taxonomy): Eukaryota > Viridiplantae > Streptophyta > Magnoliopsida > Magnoliales > Magnoliaceae > Liriodendron > Liriodendron chinense. The sequence goes on from PVNU02002152.1 coordinate 1,017,482, forward strand.
GCAAAAGCAAAATCATCGAACTGAAAGAGAATGAGCCAAACCATGCATTCATCATCAAACATGCATCTCCATGCATCAGCATCCATCGCATCAATCATCATGTTTACCTGCTTTCAAAATAAAAGTCGGTTAGCCAAAGACCCCACAGGCATCCCTAGTGGAGGCGAGTGCAAACCTGATTTTCTTTTCAAAAAAATAAAAAATATTTCTATTTGCAAATAAAAACCCCACGGAGTATCACTCCCCAGAGTGGGTACCTTTTCAAAATTCAAAAAATATTTTCCCAGTAGAGCGTTCGGCCTCCAAAACACCAGGAGATCTTCCATAACTCTGGGTAGGAGCCGACGCAAAAATCAAATAAGATCTGATGCCTCGCGGTTTCCCCGGAGAGCATCTGATCCAATGCACTCAAAGTACGGTCGAACTGAACTCTAGTGTCAGTGCGGTCGTACCACATGCCAAGATACGAAAAGATGAAAGCCAAAAGGCTCGGTCAAAGAAACCATTTGAACAGGTGCAAACAATGAATTGTAACCCAAGTATCAAAATCAGCAGATTGGGTGAAAAGAGTTCACCCGCACATACCTAGGCGTGGATGCCTGAAGTACCTTGACTGATTCCAAGTCGGCGTAGTGGACTCCCGTAAGACTACATGACGCAGGGCCGCTAACCACTTTGACAGTCAAGCGAAACAAGTACTCCTGGAGTGATCCGGGAAAACATCAAACAGTCAATCACAGGGTCAGTATCCTCGTAAGACTATGACGCAGAGGCTCTGCTGTACCTTTCCGATGTTAGTACCGATCGGGAATGAAAGGGTTGCGATTGGGTACCCAAATTCCAGCACACTGCAGGGACAATCGCAATGTTTTCTCCAAACTCCCGCGGTATGTGCAAGTTATCAATCTCCAAACAATTAACTGACTCAGATACAAAGGAAAACAAATATTCCAGACCACAATTGTTGGGGTCCGAAAAGGTAGGGACTCTTAAAATAAACAAAATAACCATATACCTCTGAAGGAATCACGCAAAATGCCTTCCGGTGCACGCAAAACGAAAATATACAGGATTTCCTTAGCCAAATTCTCTAGTGGGCCCCGCCGATCACCGTGTTCAGAACCCCCGAAAATGGACCCGCAACCTCACTACTACTCATGATGAACAGTGCAAGTGATTGCGCAACGAAACGGGCCCCACAAACCCTCCAAAATTCAAAACCCAATTAATGGAGCCCACATTTACGTGTCCACGCACCCATAAATTCGGACACCCCACGCGCCCGAAAAATCAGTAAAAATAGGAATTCATCCAAGGGTGTTTTGAGTCCCACGCGCCCTGGAAATGGTGCCACGCACCCTTAAAAACGACATTTTTTGTGATTCTCATTACCAAAAGATGTTTTGAATCCCACGCACCCTGAAAATGGGTCCACGCACCCGTAAATTCCACAAATTGTCAGGAATCAAATTACAGATGCGTGGAGCCCCACGCACCCGTAAATTAAGTCCCACGCACCCAGAAAATCGAGTATTTTCAGAACATATTTTTGGACGTCCGCACATCAATAAACAGGTGCGTGGGGGACCTTTAACGGGTGCGTGGCACGTGGCACTCTCCTATTGGCCGACTTCACCTATAAATACCCCCTCCACCCATTCATTCCGAACAAGTAAAAAGAGAGAGAGAGAGAGAGAGAGAGAGAGAGAGCTGTTGCTACCAGAAACCCAAACTTCCCACCGAAATCCTCGCCGGAATACTTTTCCGACCGTCGGAATACTCTTTTCCGATCGCAGATACTCCACTACAGGTCTGAATCCTGCAAACATAAGTTTGGGCACGCACCCGTAAAAGGACCCCACGCACCCGAAAGTGGCCCACGCGTCTGTAAATTCGGCCCCACGCATCTATAAAAACGACAAATCGAACAAGAATATCGGACTCTCACGCACCCGAAAAGTGGCCCACGCGTCCATTAATTCGGGTCCCACGCGTCCGTAAATTCATCAAAATCAGATTTGTAAATTTGGTTCCACGCATCCTGAATATGGACCCACGCACCCCTAAATTAATTAGAAATTCTGTACTTAATTTTTAGGTGCGTGGAGCCCCACGCACCCGTTTAATAAGTCCCACGCACCTAAAAATTCAGCCAATTGCAAAACATGTTCGCAGGTGCACTGGGCTCAATTTTAAGTGTTTTCAAGGTCCGCTTGAGCCTATCTTGGGTATTTCGAGCATTCCAGACGTAATGGAACGGTCGAACGAATGTTCCGGGAACTCTAAACGAGCGGAATTGAGCATCTTCAAGGTTTGACCCGATTCGACGCAATGAACGAAGTGACTTCCCGGAAAGGAGCCGCCAATACCAGAGCTATGAAAATATGCCATCATTTATGTTTACTGTAAAGGCATGATCCGATTTGTGTCAAAAGCTAGACAAGCAGGGCTATGGTTACCACGATAAACCATGCCAAAGAGTTTCGATTCTCTACAAACCAATTGCTCTCAACTGCCACATCACAACAGTCGATGCCCTACCCATCTAAACGGTATTCGTTGGTTGGGCTACGCAGGTACACACAACTGTAGAATGGACTTCCCGAGGTCACCTGTCCCTACATTGACAGGTGCGGGCCCAGAGTCGTCCATCTCAGTCACAAACCCTGACAGTCTCAACCCGGGTCTCCGGCCAAAATATGGGACATAGACATCTGACTAACACAAAGGTGGTTCAGTACACAGCAAAACAAATACAGGTCTCTACGACCACAAACTCTAAGACCATAGTCTCTGCTGACTAGTCTTTTGCCTTCTAATCAAGGGTCATCGATCATTCAATGTAATTAAGGGCTCGTGCCAGATCACGGCCTGGAATGTACAAGATCTCAGGATCTCTGGAATAAAATTCGCCTTGCGATATCTCTTCTCTTGTGTACTTTTGTGAATGCTTGTGATTGTCTACGAATGTTCCTATTACTCAGAACCCCAGAGCAACAAAACACCTACACTTCAGAGAATGTGATCGTATTCCATTCTCTAGTTCCAACAAACTGGCGACTCTGCTGGGGATCGAACCCAGAATCTCTGGTTTAGCTCTGAGTATAGAAACGCTCTAAGATCAATCATTCACATATGTGAATGTGTACACAGGAGATTTATCACGAGGCATAATGTTTCGGCGCCCTCGGGCGCCAAACTGGCGACTCTCAACGGGAACGTTCCTCCCTTCATCTTTAAGGCAGTAGACGGTAAATCAAAGGTTTAACCACAAACCACTACAACTACACACGTTTGTCTTCTCCTTGCTTATTCCTACTAGTTTATGTACCGCGATCGATGGATTCATGTTCCCGGCCGCGTTTATGAACTGTTCAAATGATTTTCTAACACTACAGAATTAGCAAGATATCAGGATAGACAGAAGAAATGGCAAGCTCGAAGACAGGTTCTTGCACCTTCCTTGCCACTGGAGGCTTCAGCTTCCCCCGTTTCACTGCAACTGTAAATCCAAAATCAGAGTGGCAGATGGTTGAGACCCGAAGGCAGAAGAAGGAACAGAAGAAAGCTGCCATCTTAGCAGCATACAGGAAGACAAACATTACAAGACCTCGCCCTGTGATCAGGAAACAGTGGCAGCCAAAGCAGGGGCAGAAGACCCTTATCGACAGGAGGGTTGCATCAGCCGAGCCCGCAATGACGGTTGAGCACCGCGCAAAAGACTACTGGGCTCATAAGTGTAAAGTCCAAGCCCGCGACAACCCACGAACAGAAACAAAGCCCGGTTCAAAAAATCCAGTTGGCGCAAGTAGTAATGGTCCAAGTGGCCACAGAGGCAGAAGAAGAACCTTATGAGACAGAAGAATTACCTTCGTTGCAAGATTAGATCGACAGATTGGTTGAGGCTAACCGCGAGGCAAACGAGCGAATGAAGGCTATCCAGGAGGCCTTGACCACTCTGATAGCGCAGAATGCCACCAGAAGTATCGCGCCGCCCACCCGTCAGTCGGCGGAGGAATCTCAAGGCGTGGCAGAAGGTCCGGTTGAGCCTGAACCACCCATCCAGCCCAGGATCGTGCCAATAGGACGTGCGCCGCTTGCCACGTCTCATGTATCACGAGAAGAGTTGTCTCAAACAATAGCTCATATGATGCAGCAAGAAAAGGAGAAAGAAAGGAGAGGTAGCTATAAATATCGGGTCCCATACCCGCCAGAGGTAGAGGAGGTACCATTTTCTGCCAATTTTAGATGCTCGGACTTCGAAAAGTTTGACGGCAGAGGGTCGCTGGAGGAGCACATCACCCACTTCTTGACCACATTGGGAAACTGGTCCGCAGTCCCGCAGTATTGCATGCGGCTATTCGGATCTACCTTGACAGGGAAAGCTTTTCAACGGTACATGTCGCTACCGGCCGGCTTTGTGAGAACATGGGAGCAGATGCAAGATGCCTTCATCTCAAAGTTCTTCGCGACCGAGAGAGAGATCTCCCTAACAGATCTAGCAATGGTCAGACAGAGAAATGGGGAACCAGTCGAAAAGTTCATCAATAGATGGGGAACCACAGCAGCTCAATGTCGTGAATTACCCAGCGAAGGCGAGCAGATGAAGATGTGTCTAAGGGCCCTAGACCCGATGATCTCGTATGGCTTGTCAGGCAATACCTTCAACTCCTTTCGTGAACTGGCAACGAAAGCACATTTGGTAGAGGAAGCAACATCTCAGGTAAACTTCAGACCCGAGAGACAGAAAAGAGAGATAGGAAGAATAGTGAAGACTCACCAGGTCGACAGAAGTAGGGACCAGAAAGACCGAAAATGTCCCGCTACCGATCACGGGTCAGAGGTGAAGGCAGTAGATATACAAGACAAGAGTAAAAAGCCATATGCACCAAAGCGTGTGTCGATAGCCGAGAGAGAGAAGGCGAACGGTCCATACACATTCGACATGGCCGATCTGGTTCCGATCATGGAACAGTTGATCGAAGAGGGCTTGATACGCCTACCAGAGCCAATTCGTCCACACGAAATTGGACCAACAAACGACCCTAAATACTGCAAATATCACCGGTGCATCAGCCACCAAACAGAAGATTGCTTCTCCTTAAAAGGAAGAATACAGAAGTTAATCAATCAAGGGGTGATTAGCATGAAGGTACCTGAGACAGCGAAGGAGGCAGTCGGGACAATTTCAACAGTCCCAATAAAAGGTGAAACCAGCCGATCAACCTCCTTCCCTGAGCCGAAGGAACCATGGACTCTAGTCAGTAGTAAGAAAAGGCTTGAGAACAGGTGAAGACTCGTGAAACGAAAGAAGAGCAGAGGAAGAGGAAGAAGAGACAAGTCGCAGGGGCAGGAACGACTCATGACAAGCATGGCCCACAGCGGAATGGTGTCGTTCACCAAACAAGCATCGCCTGAAGAGACCCCACAGGTAGTGGAGAGGGAAGTTGACGCAGTCATCCTATGGTCAGGAAAGCAAATGCCTGACCGTACTCCCCCAAGACCAGACAACCCAATGCCAGAAGACGGTACCCCTGACAGATCACAGGAAAGACCTCGCGTGCAAAAGTCGAAAGAAAAGGTCGTCGAAGCTACGACCAGTCAGCCAAACCCTAGGCCAGTGGCATACGCATCGTGTCGCACCTACGAAAGGTTCCCGCCTGCCTAAGCATATACGATGATCTATGTCTCTCGAAAGTGTACAGGGAAATGTTAATCAACGCCTTACTTGACAATGAAGTCAGGGAGGTCACAATGATAGAGATAGAAGAAGAAATGAATAATTCAGATAAATTTTGGGAAGGGTATATGCCGGTGTCACAAGTCATGCCTGTCAACCATCCTTCGACCATCACTTTCTCAGAAGAAGACCGCATGATAGAATCAATGGACCACAATCGCCCGCTGACGGTCACAGGAATAATCAGGGATACCGAGATCAAGAGGTGCATGCTGGACGATGGGTCTGCCGTGAATATCATGCCCTTGAAAACATTGCAGAGACTGGGTTACAAGCAATCGACGTTACGCCCGAGTTTCATGATGATTCAAGGTTTCAATCAAGACAGTCAGCGTACGCTCGGATCAATCACAGTAATGTTAGAGATCAAAGAACTAACAACGAAAGTAACATGTCAGGTAATCGATGCAGTGACAACATATAACCTCCTTCTAGGGAGGCCTTGGCTCCATCAAAATCGCATAATCCCCTCGACATATCACCAGTGTTTTAAATATAGCAGAGACGGGGTCCAACGCAGGGTAGCGGCGGATCCAAAACCATACACAATAGCCGAGTCATTTTTAGCCGATGCAAAGTACTACAACTCGGCCGACGGCATTGAAACCAGCGAAAGGTCCGAGGTATCGAAGAAGAGGCAAAGGGAAAAGCCTCGAATAGAGAAGTTCGTGCAGAGAAGTAAGCCTCAAACCGTCGCCCAGGGGAGATCCCGACATCAGCTAGAAAATCACTCTCAGCCGATTACGAAGAAGTTCTATGTGGTACCGCAACATCTGCGTCAGCCAGGGCAGTCTGTGTTAAAACTGATCTCAGATCAAGATATGAGCATGCTCAAGTCCAGCTTCAATATGCCGGTACCCAAGATAGGAAGAACCAAACCATTTCAAAAGCTCCAAGCCAATTCATCATGTCGTCAAGAGACGTTACCCAGAAAGACATCGCGTTTCACTCAGGGCCAAGCCAACCAGTACCATCAGAAGAAAGAGAGGAGGGAAGGGGACTTGCCCAACCTCAACCGATAGAAGAAAAGAGATATAGCAGAGCCAGCCGGAAGATCATGAAGAACATGGGATTCCCCGGCCAAGGGACAGACACAAAGAAGAGGTTACTGGCTCCATTTGAAGAACATAAGCGAGTATACCGAAACAGAGAAGGTCTAGGGGCTAGGGCAAGTGTAAACATGGTAACCATCGGCCCGGCAGAAGAGATTCAGTCACAGGAGCCTATCGATATTGTCCAGCCAAGTGTCGCACCCGTTCAACTAGAAGATGGTGGGCAACCGACGATCGACGAACTCGAAGAGATAAACCTGGGCACCCCCGAAGAACCTAGGAATACATACTTGAGCAGAAACGTCCCGGAAAGTGAGAGAGAGAGATACCTACAGCTATTAAAGGAGAATAAGTACATCTTTGCCTGGACATACTCAGAAATGCCCGGGCTCAGCCCGATGATCGCCATGCACAAGCTAAGTATCATGAAGGAAAAGAAGCCAATGAAGCAACCGCAGCGACGATTTCATCCGGACATTATACCCAAGATTGAAGAAGAAGTCAAGAGACTGATTCAGGCCGGGTTCGTTCGAGAGGTGAAGTACCCCCGATGGATCTCAAACATCGTGCCGGTTAAGAAGAAGAGCGGAAAAATTCGAGTATGTGTTGATTTTCAAAATCTAAATGAAGCCTGCCCTAAAGACGATTTTCTCCTCCTAATTCCAGAGCTGTTGATTGATAGCACGACAGGGTATGCAGTGATGTCCTTCATGGACGGGTATTCGGGATACAATCAAATTCGTATGGCCCCAGAGGATGAAGAAGCCACGGCTTTCCGCACAACTCTCGGCATCTACTGTTATTGCGTAATGCCCTTCTGATTGAAGAACGCAGGGGCAACATAAACGCGCTATATTATTTGAGCCGCGCGTTAGTAGGGGCCGAATTTAACTACTCAGCGATCGAGAAGATATGTCTGGCTCTCATCTTCGCCGTGAAGAAACTCAGACATTACTGCCTCTCGCACCAAATAACATTGATATCCAAGGCCGACCCGATCAAATTCCTCATGAATCGGCCTATGCTGTCTAGGCGCTTAGCGAAATGGGCCATTCTCCTCTCTGAATTCGATATCACTTACGTCCCGGGCCGAGCTGTTAAGGGACAAGCGATTGCAGATTTTCTCGCTGCGCACCCCGTCCCCAGCAATGAAGAAATGGAATGTGACCTCCCGGATAACCAGGTTATGATAATTGAAGAACCGCGACTCTGGCAAATGTACTTCGATGGAGCCTCTAGGTCCACAGGGGCAGGAGCAGGAGTTATATTTATTAGCTCGCAGGGAGATTTACTGCCCTATTCTTTTACGATCGTGCCAGCCTGTACCAACAACGAAGCAGAATACCAAGCCCTCATTATCGTACTACAGCTCACCCTCGAGATGCGTATCAAGGCAATACAGATCTACGGTGACTCCAGGTTGGTCATCAGACAGCTGACGATAGAATATGAGGTTCGCAAACCTGAGTTGTCGCCCTTTTGCCACCAAGCGCAGTCTCTGTTCGACCAGTTCCGCAATGGTAGCATTTCACATATACCAAGGCACGAGAATGTACAGGCCGACGCATTGGCCAGCCTAGCCGCTGCTCTGGCTAATCCCGGAGGCAGACCACTTCAAGTAACAATCGAAGAAAGAAGGATCTTACTAACTACCGTGTCGCGCAGCGATGAATCGAGCGTGAATCCCATATGCTGCTTCGAAATCACAGAAGAAAACGACTGGAGAAGGCCATTTGTCGACTACTTGAAATACGAATTTTTACCGGAAGAGCCCAAGATGCGTACACAGGTCAGAAGACACGCCGGTTCATTTATAACACAGAATGACGTCCTTTACAAGCGCTCGTATGAGGGAGTGTTGCTACGCTGCCTGGACCAGGATGAAGCATATGCCACACTAAAAGAAGCTCACGGAGGGGAGTGCGGTGCTCACCAGGGGGGCAAGAACTTACATCACCGTGTCCGACACATGGGGTATTATTGGCCCACCATGACGAAAGACGCGATGAAATACGTCAGGAAATGTCATCAATGCCAGATACATGCAGATATAATACACTCACCACCAGAAGAGTTACATCAATCAGTAATATCTTGGCCTTTCGTCGCCTGGGGCATGGACGTGATAGGGCCGATCAATCCGCCATCCTCTCAGGGGCACCAGTACATTCTTGCTGCGACCGATTATTTCTCTAAATGGGCTGAAGCCATTGCCTTGAGAAATGTGAAAGCCAGACACGTCGAAAGTTTCATCCATCACTCCATATTATACCGGCATGGTATCCCCGAAAGGATCACCACCGACAACGGAACACCCTTCAAAAATGTCACTATCGATAGGCTATGCGCAAAGTTCAAGATTAAGCATTGCTATTCATCACCTTACTACCCTCCCGCGAATGGGTTGGCCGAGGCGTTCAACAAGACTATCGTGAAAATCCTGAAGAAGACGGTGGCAGAGAATAAGAAGGACTGGGACAGACGATTACTAGAAGCACTGTGGGCATATAGGACCACGTACCGCACAGCCACTCGAGCCACACCCTACTCATTGGTGTACGATACGGAAGCTGTGATCCCGATGGAGATACAGGTGGAGTCACTACGGGTCGCGCTCCGACACTCCTTGACGACCGAGTACAATGCTAAAATCAGAATGGTCGAGCTGGACGATCTGGACGAAAAGAGACTCGCCGCTCAGCAAAGGCTCGAAATGTATAAAAAATAAATCTCAGCGTCGTACGATAAACGAGTCCGTGGTAGGTCATTCAAAAGAGGCGACTTGGTGCTAATGATGAAACGTCGGGCACCGGCTCAAGGTCCAAAGAGTAAATTCGATCCGAAATGGGATCCGGTGTGTATCATCGATGAAGTGTACTCCAATAGAGCCTACCGGGTGACAGATTGCAAAGGACAAGGCATCAGTTCACTAGGTGAACGGTCGATTCTTGAAAAGATATTATACTTGACGCAAGCCTATCATTATATTTTGTAAACACCCCATTAGAGGGAGAATGTAATGAAGGAATACCGAAAGAAATGATATCGCATAGGGTTTGAAGCGAAGTACTAATTATCTACTTTTCTTTTGCTTCCACAGGTGTCAAAAAGTCGTTAAGACTCAAGACACGTCAAGTATGGCACCCCGCCCTTCAAGACCATCAAGAAAGGGATAAGCCCTTAACAAAGGCTCGGTCGCATCCCTGCTCATACAAGCACAGGTTTGGGTCCTGAAAAGGGGACATTCTTTCCCAAATAGCTCAATCAGTTTACATTCTCGCAAATAAACTAAAGACCCAGCATGAATCCGAAATTGCGATAGTATACATATTGATACAATATCCGTCACAAACGTGTGTTAAAATTACAAACAAAAAACCGTCACTGTTCAGCCATCTAAGTTCTTCATGCATTGTTCTAACATATTGATCGCAGAACTTTGGATATCCCTTTGTGCTGCCTCTGCTTCAGCCAAAACTTGTGCAGGGTCGGGGACGTTCTGAAGAAACTGCTGCAGTTTTGTGACCTGGGCCTCTATGTCATTGCACTTCACCTCATGTTGATCGATAGACAACTGCAAGTGAGCCTTCTGACTGGTAAACTTGGAAAAGTTCAGGTGAACAATCAAACGCTCGGCTTGCAGCCGTGCTATTTCACTGTCAATCTCTTCTAGACGATCTGTGGCCCCCTGACATCCAGTGCTAGCGACTTGCCAATCTTGCCTCGCCGCGGCCACGTCTGCCCTGTGAAGTTCCAGCTTTGGAAGAAGAGACTGCAGCTGGCTACGCTTCTCCTCAGTAGAGGGATCAGGTCTGAGACGCTTTGCGCCAACGACACGAGCCATCCCCTCTTTGAACCGGACCACGTGATCGACCATCGAAGAGACGTCAACCCCGAGCCACGTAGCGTTATGTTCAAGCGCTTGTAGCCCTTCATCTAGAATGCACCATTCATCCTCGTTCTTCAAAGAATCGATGATAGTCATCAAAAGACTCTTCAAGAGGTTTGCCTTTATCTTCGACAAACCTCGAAGAGAAGAAGTGAGTGCTTCGGGCAAAACCACAGGGGCAGGGGCACAGGTCGGAACTACTGCTGACAAAACAAACGACAAAAGTCAATACAGGAAAATCGCCATCAGAAAGAAAGCAGTCGAGGCAGTAAGAGCAAGTGATAAACTGGCAATTTCAGGAATGACGGCGGCAAGAGCGCCGGATGGAGCAGCTGGCACGGGTGACACTGGGGCCGGTTCCATTGTTCCCTCAGTCAATGGTTAGGGTAGTTCTGGAGAAGATATCACCACAACCTCGGGAATATTGGCATCAGATGCTAGCCCAATGGTAGGAGAAACTTCAGTAACGGGTTCGGTTGATGACAGCTCAGCAGGAGGAGCTCCCACAACAGGTCCGAGCACGCTTAACTCGATAGTAGGGGTCGCGATCTCTTCCACTACGGCGGTGACGGTCACTTCTGGAACCGTGCTCTGAGCTTTAACGTCTGCCACAGGAGGATTAAGGGGAAGGACGGATTCAGCAGGTGCTTCATCATCCAGGTCCATGAAGATTGCCCCCACGTTCTCCTCAGGGATAGATCTATCATATATAGGCTCACTCTCGTTACTCCCCCGGGTATGGCAGCCTTCACTCAAGTTGGCTTGAGAGCTTAACTCACCCTCCTCCCTGGCCTCTCCTGCGTTGACGGCCGGAGCGTCACCAACCTCTTTGGAAAGCTGCTCCCGCAGACGCTCGGCTCTGCGCAGGTTCCACAAGTCCTTTATCTTCTTGCCACCGCAAATGGCAGGGAGACTAGGGGCAGCTTTCACCCGAGGACCAGTGCGTTCAGCCCATACCCCCTCATCACCATCATCACCATCACCACTATCGTCATCACCGTCATCACCATCTAAGCCTTCGCCTTCGCCGCCACCCACATCTTCATCACCTCCACCAGCTCCGCCCATAGCATCATCACCATCCCTACCACCATCACCCTCAGCGGCAGCATCATCTTCATCACCCCCTGCCTCGCCCATGGCATCATCATCATCGTCACCCTATTCGTCATCATCACCTTCATTTCGCCCTCCCAGAACATCGCCCTCTGCGGGTAACTCATCAATGGGCCCGAGGGACGGGAACTCTCGCCCCCCTGCTGTCACATTTCTCTCTCCATGGGCGATCCAACCTTCCAGGGTATGTTCCGGCTTTTCATGGTCGATCACTACATTCAAGGAGGTTTGCAATCTCTCCGTGCCCGGCATCGCAGGTTGATGAAGATTTTCTGATACATAGCCAAGTCCGTTGGCAGGAGTGGGAGTAACAATAGGAGGAGTGACGAAGACGGGCTCAGTGACGAGCATTTTATTCCGAACCAGCGCATACTGGTGGGCCCACCACCTCATCCATCCAAAGGTAGCCCCAGCAAAACACTGCGTCCCCGGGATGATGAAGGAGCAGCCGGTGCCAGTCAGCAGAAGTTGTCGCCACATCCACTTCCAATGAATGAGCCAACACCATACGCCCGCTGCTTGCGCGTCACCAGTTCTAAGGTCGCTGGCACCCCTTGATTGTACCCGAATTGGCGGGCGAAACGATTAGGGTAATAGGGTTCCCTCCAGAACTCCAGCCCTTCATGAAGCGGCAGTGATGAAGAACGAATCGCGATCAAGAAGGAACGCTCGTAATAGTCGACGCTATCGTCATCCGTGCACAGGACCGATTCTTCACTCCGGGTACCGGAGAAGTGATAAAAATATACATTGTCGAGCCGCGCGATCCTATCCTCAATGGTGGTCAGGTTATAACTGACCATCCTCTTCTTCTGAAAGAAGTGTAGCGGGAGCTTCCCCTCCCTGATGTAATCCCCGCGCCGCACGCCGTAGACCCAGGGGAAGTACACCCCGAGCCAACCAGAGAAAAAGTGCCATCCGCAGTAGGGGGAGTTCATCCCGTAAGCGGCGCGCTCCTTATTGCTGATAACGTAGCCGAATGCCCGATAAATGGAGCATAGGACCACTGGAGCCAGCGCGTACAGATGACCGTTTACTAGGGCCCCCGCAACTGCAAAACAAGACACCCTGATATTATCTGCCTGCTTGGAGCTTGGAAGCGCCACACAGCTGAGCCAGTACGCCAGGAAACCAGCCAGCTCGCAAGTGGGGGAGAGCTTGTTAGGACGAGGGAAGTTCTCTCTCATCCGTTTCTCCAGAAATGACTTATCACCACGGCCTTCGTCATAGGCCGCGTAGTCCAAGCTGAAGGGAAAGGAACAAGGCATTAGCAGAAAGAAAGAAGTGTGATTAAGCAGTAAGGTACAACTCATTGCAGAACACTTACTTCAAGCCATGGCTGAAATAGACCAGCCAGTCCTCGAATGGGAGCTTATCTTTGAGGCCCTAAAATTGGGATAATTCCGCAAACAACTCATAACAGGCCTCGGAGAAAAAGCCTTCGTTGACGCCTTTCTTCTTTCGCGACAGCTCATCGTCGCTTGGGACCCATTCATCGTAGATTCTCCCACGAATGGGAGGCCTGCGATCTTATTAAGATCACAGAGCGAGATGCTCATCTCGTCGCATGGCATATGGAAGGAGTTGGTAATGGAGCACCAGTGATTAAGGAAGCCCTTGTATACCCAGGGCTCTCGGCAAAAATAACTTGACGTCGCTTCGATCACCTTATATAAGCCCACCGCCCGTAGGGTAGCCCAGTGCTGTTCTAAGATCCAGTTCGCCCACGCTTCGTAGCCCGGGTGGAGGACCAGATGGCCGCGGGTTCGAAATGCCCCGGTCAACCAGACTTCAGTATCCCCTAGATGATGAAACCGCTTGCGGAGGGTCTTAAAATAATGCTTGGGAAAGGGCTGATGGGGGCTGTGATTTGGCTCCAAGAAGATCATGTCCTTTACGCCTAGGATTGACTGATGCTTCCCGTTCTTAGATAGAGAACAACTGAGGAACAGTGCCAGGCCGGATGTCCAAGCGTCGACGCTATAAAAAGAGTTGTTCCTGCAAATATCAGACGGCTCGATACTTGGGAGGGATCGTTGCCGCTAGTAACTCTTTGAGTAACGAATGTACTCCCGAGTATAGGGGTTTCTAACGACGAGCGGCGCAGTGACAAGTTTAACGCTAGACCAGGCCACCTTCATTTTATCCGATTTAGATTTGGCCTGATTCTCCAAGTATACTTGCTTGGCGCCTTTGCTAGCCCTTTTCGGGCGACCGCGCCTGGTAGCCTGAGTGGGGATCGACGGGCTCACTTCGCCGTCCTCAGAACCTGCGGCCCCGTCCGACCGGAAGCCACGAAGAGGAGCATCCCAGGCATCCCACTGCTCTTGTGTGCCCCTATCTGGAGGGGGTGGCATGATCCTATCACAAAGGATTTTCTTCTGTATATCCTTGGATAGTGTGAGGATGCGCTCGTAGAAGTTGAACGTCTCCAGGGGAAGGAACCATTGCGGATTCTCAACCGATGGCCTGGAAACCTTCTTAGCGGCGGCGCGCTTGCGCTTTGACGGAGTTAGGGGTGGACCCGAAGGACCTGCTTATGAGGGATCGCTGGCCATTGTAACCTGCAACGGTATGTAAAAGACTCAGATACAGGGCAGAAGGAAGATGTTTTCATAAAGACAATCAAACAGTCACAAGATCCAAAGGAACACAAAGCGACAGGTAAACAAAATACGAGCGCCAATCAAAGCCCCGGCAGAGCACACCCAAAGTAACGGAGAAAGAAATAAAGCAACCACCACAAGCACAACATCATCATCACAAACATACAAACAAGGAAGGACAGCAGGGAAGAAGAAAGATACAATTATCATTCATCCATCAACCGCAAGGACAATTCCAAATGTCTAGATTGTTATATCAATTGTTTAAATTAGAAATTAATAATCGGTGTAAAATAACACAAAATTGCGGGGACCCATCCCCATAGCCAGAAAGCGAGGATCTCAGTCCTGCACCAGCGGAAGAACTCGAGCTTTCAACTCGTCCACCTTCGTCTGGACCTGGGCTTCCTTGGCAATCAGGTCCATTAGGAAGGAAATGCATTGCTGCACAAAGTCAAAATTCAGGTGCTCGGCATTGGCATAATTCCTCATGATGGAGACGTCGATCGCCAGCCTATCATGCTCCCGTTGGGCCTACCTGACTATCCTCCAGATGCCAGCGCGGCGATCTGAAAACTCGGCCTCTGCCAACGGGATAAGCCAAGCTAAGAATCCTCTGCTCTCCCTTTTTTCCTCCTTCAGGGAGTGAAGCCGGCTCGGCAAGGAAAAGAAAGAAGCGGCCAGGGAAGGCTCCGCCGCCTCGAGGATCGCCAACTCTTCTAAGATGGAAGAATCGTCGATGAAGTAAAAAATGGCCTCCTTATGTTCGTCAGAAATGGAGGCCATCAGTGAAACGTTCTGAATGGCTTGAAGAATAGGGCGAGAGTCTGCACCCAGTCGGGTCAAGGCCTCGGCCACCTCGTCATGCTGAACAGCGAGAGATGACCAAGTCTCAGGGTGATCCAGCAGCAGCCGCCTCAGACAATCTCAGGCCGCACGAAGAGAAGCGCGCGTTATGGCCATTGTCTGCTAAGAAATAAGACTGATGAACAGATACGGCAGTCCGACAAAAAAGAGAAAGCAGGAGAAGCTAGTCGCGTGAAGTCAGAAAGGCTAGAAGAGACATGCAAAAGTATGCTCGAAACATCACTTAAATTAACCACTAGAACTACCCGTTAAGCTGGTGCAATCCATAAATCTTAAGAGTATGAGACCCTACGCCTCCTTAAAACAACGGACACATACGCAAAATATGAAGCAGAGGAGTAGGGGCTCACACCCTTTAGAGACCTAGCAAAATCATTAAAATAAAGTACGCAAAATCCCGAGCTCCACCAAGTCCCATGGACTGTGCGTGAGGCCCCACGCACCTCAAAATGCCAAGTCCAATTTTCCGGGTGCGTGAGGCTCCACGCACCCCAATAATGACCGGAGTGTGAAAGTTGAATTTTGGGTGCGTAGGGTCCCATGCACCTCGAAATACTTGATACATGAAAAATTTACCAAAGTTGGAAATTGGGGTGCGTGAGGCCCCACGCACCCATGTAAAACCCAATTCTTAGGTGCGTGCAGGGGGCTAAAACCCTACATGAAGTGACGAAGGGTGCGTAGGCCCCCACGCACCCCGAAAGTCCGAGAAATTTGCCAAAGTTCAAAAATTCTAGGTGCGTGACTCTCCACGCACCCCTAAAGGATTCAAATTCAGAAAAGTTCGAAGTTATCGGGTGCGTTGAGGTCCCACGCACCCGAAAATCATCTTTACCTCGTACAAACAGGTGCGTACGGATTAAAGGGTGCGTTGGAGACAATTGTTGGGTGCGTTAGCGAATAAACGGGTGCGTGAGATAGGTCTGGAAAATCCAATGAGAAACAGTGAAATGACGAGAATAGGCCGTCTCCTCTATCTATAGTGGGACCTAGGAAGTCCGGTCGTCGCACCAGACGATCATGCGTCCGTCGCGACCCACCGGAGGGGCATCTGTTGGGGTCCCAAAAGGTAGGGACTCTTAAAATAAACAAAATAACCATATACCTCTGAAGGAATCACGCAAAATGCTTTCCGGTGCACGCAAAACGAAAATATACAGGATTTCCTTAGCCAAATTCTCCAGTAGGCCCTGCCGATCACCGTGTTCAGAACTGCCCGGAAATGGACCCGCAACCTCACTACTACTCATGATGAACAGTGCAAGTGATTGAGCAACGAAAAGCCCCACAAACCCTCCAAAATTCAAAACCCAATTAATGGAGCTCACATTTACGTGTCCATGCACCCATAAATTCGGACACCCCACGCACCCGAAAAATCAGCAAAAACAGGAATTCATCCAAGGGTATTTTGAGTCCCACGCGCCCTGGAAATGGTGCCACGCACCCTTAAAAACGACATTTTTTGTGATTCTCATTACCAAAAGATGTTTTGAGTCCCACGCACCCTGAAAATGGGTCCACGCACCCGTAAATTCCACAAATTGTCAGGAATCAAATTACAGATGCGTGGAGCCCCACGTACCCGTAAATTAAGTCCCACGCACCCAGAAAATCGAGTATTTTTAGAACATGTTTTCGGACGTCCGCACATCAATAAACAGGTGCGTGGGGGACCTTTAACGGGTGCGTGGCACATGGCACTCTCCTATTGGCCGACTTCACCTATAAATACCCCCTCCACCCATTCATTCCGGACGATTAAGAGAGAGAGAGAGAGAGAGAGAGAGAGAGAGAGAGCTGCCGCTGCCGGAAACCCAAAATCCTCGCCGGAATCCTCGCCGGAATATTTTTCTGACCATCGGAATACCCTTTTCCGATCGCAGATACTCCACTACAGGTCTGAATCCTGCAAACATAAGTTTGGGCACGCACCCGTAAAGGGACCCCATGCACCCGAAAGTGGCCCATGCGTCTGTAAATTCGGCCCCACGCATCTATAAAAACGACAAATCGAACAAGAATATCGGACTCTCACGCACCTGAAAAGTGGCCCACGCGTCCATTAATTCGGGTCTCACGCGTCCGTAAATTCATCAAAATCAGATTTGTAAATTTGGTTCCACGCATCCTGAATATGGACCCACGCACCCCTAAATTAATCAAAAATTCTGTAATTAATTTTTAGGTGCGTGGAGCCCCACGCACCCGTTTAATAAGTCCCACACACCTAAAAATTCAACCAATTGCAGAACATGTTCGCAGGTGCACCGGGCTCAATTTTAAGTGTTTTCAAGGTCCGCTTGAGCCTATCTTGGGTATTTCGAGCATTCCGAACGTAATGGAACGGTCGAACGAACGTTCCGAAAACTCTAAACGAGTGAAATTGAGCATCTTCGAGGTTTGACCCGATTCGACGCAATAAACGAAGTGACTTCCCAGAAAGGAGCCGCCAGCATCCAGAGCTATGAAAATATGCCATCATTTATGTTTACTGTAAAGGCATGATCCAATTTGTGTCAAAAGCTAGACAAGCAGGGCTATGGTTACCACGATAAACCATGCCAAAGAGTTTCGATTCTCTACAAACCAATTGCTCTCAACTGCCACATCACAACAGTCGATGCCCTACTCATCTAAACGGTATCCGTTGGTTGGACTGCGCAGGTACACACAACTGTAGAATGGACTTCCCGAGGTCACCTGTCCCTACATTGACAGGCGCGGGCCCAGAGTCGTCCATCTCAGTCACAAACCCTAACAGTCTCAGCCCGAGTCTCCGGCCAAAATATGGGACATAGACATCTGACTAACACAAAGGTGGTTCAGTACACAGCAAAATAAATACAGGTCTCTACGACCACAAACTCTAAGACCATAGTCTCTGCTGACTAGTCTTTTGCCTTCTAATCAAGGGTTATCGATCATTCGATCTAATTAAGGGCTCGTGCCAGATCACGGCCTGGAATGTACAAGATCTCAGGATCTCTGGAATAAAATTTGCCTTGCGATATCTCTTCTCTTGTGTACTTTTGTAAATGCTTGTGATTGTCTACGAATGTTCCTATTACTCAGAACCCCAGAGCAACAAAACACCACACTTCAGAGAATGTGATCGTATTCCATTCTCTAGTTCCAACAACAATATAGGAAAGAATGAATTGCAAACCAAGCATCAAAATCAGCAGATCGGGTGGAAAGAGTTCACCCGCACATACCTAGGCGTGGATGCCTGAAGTACCTTGACTGATTCCAAGTCGGTGTAGTAGACTCCCGTAAGACTACATGACGCAGGGCAGCTAACCACTTTGATAGTCAAGAAAAACAAGTACTCCTGGAGTGATCAGGGAAAACATCATACAATCAATCACAGGGTCAGTAACCTCGTAAGCCTACGACGCACAGGCTTTGCTGTACCTTTCCGATGTTAGTACCGATCGGGAATGAAAGGGTTGCGATTGGGTACCCAGGTAGCAGCACACTGCAGGGACAATCGCAATGTTTTCTCCAAACTCCCGCAGTATGTGCGAGTGATCAATTTCCAGACGATCAACTGACGCAGATGAAAAGGCAAGCAAAGATATCAGACCATGATCTATGAATGACCGGGTCAGAATTGGGGTGTCCAGTCGCTTTGGTATTCGGTTGCACGCAACCTCTGCCAAAGAGGGGCATCTGTAGACACCCCACCTTCGGCAACAAGATTGGTAGAGATAGCCGAATGAATGGAGGACCATACACCCAAATCTCATGTCCAAAGTCAGCCAAACTCACCTTTGTAAGCCCCAATCCATAGCCCAACTCAAGCTTGAACCCACTCAACTCACCCCTAAACATTAGCCTGAAAAACCTCCTACAAGAAAAACCAGTCAAAAAATTCCAAAAAAAAGTCAAACTTAGCGAGTCAACCCGCTGAGTCAAATCACCGAGTCAACCCGCTGAGTCAACTCTTGGAGTCAACTCACCGTGTCAACCCATCTCTTAAAACCAGTCAACTCACCGAAATCCAGACCGCAGCCTCGGAGCAGGTTTGTACTGCCCGTTGAATCCCAAGAAAGGTCGTACGGGCGGCCCCCTAAGGGACGCCCAAACTTAATTACAGGAACTGCCACTCCCCACTGCTATAAATACCCCCCTCCCCTTCTCATTTAAGCATCCCTCAAGAAGCTCTCCAGTCCAGAGCAATCCGTTCGTTCCGAGTCCATCTACCCCTTTGTCCATTCTTCCACCAAAGAGAGCCCGAGTGAGGAGAGCCTAGCCCTGGTCCAGCCCAGCCTGACACTGGTCCAAGTCTCCCAAGCCACCCAAGTCTTGATCCAGCCACTCGAAGCAGACCCTTGCGATACCTCCGTCAATCCAGCTACTCTATCATCAGCATCATCTCATTCGCATCTAGCATAAGTGCAACATTTACTTTTCTTCCAACCCCCCTGCTTCACTACAAGCACTTTGATCATTCAAGCACACAGCATGCATCCTGCATAAAGCACCTGTCAGTTCGAGCATATGCTCTGGGCTTGCCTGTTAATGGAAACCTGCCCATCAGAAACTCTTACTGTTCAGATCTGCATTCATGTACATATCACTACAAGCACTTTGATTATTCAAACACACAGCATGCATCCCGCATAAAACACCTGTCAGTTCGAGCGTATGCTCTGGGCTTGCCTGTTAATGGAAACCTGCCCATCAGAAACTCTTACTGTTCAGACCTGCATTCATGCATCATATCATTCATGAGAATGTACGAGGATTAAATCAAACTTTCAAGTATTAGTTCGATTCTGTGAAGTAGAGACCGTACTTCGGTATGGGCAGTGTGTGGGGTGTTTAACCTCTTCCCACCCTGTAACCGTGATCCCTTACCTCGAATCTCTGGCCGCAGATCAAAAGGAGTCATTTTAGAGAAAGGAATCTTTGGATCCCCTTCTCTAACGTTTCTACAGGGTCTAGCCGACTGTAGATTCGAAGTAACTGGCTAGTGGCGACTCTGGTTTTATACAAACTCATTTAAACACATCCAGCTTAACATGACAACCGAACAAAGCCCTCAAGAACGAGGCAAGACAGTGGCACAAACGACGATTCGCGCGCATGCTTCCCCTTCTTCTTTTCCGAAAGGAAAGGGAGAACGTCGTGGGAGCGTGGAACGACATGGGTCCACAGGAAGGTATGATGAATCTGGGCGTAATTCAGGTCCATTCGTTAGATACCTGCAAGATTGTGGCATCGTCGCCCAGTACACCATGCCTAATACTCCAGAGCAGAATGGTGTAGCGGAAGGGCGTAATCGCACCCTAAAGGACATGATGCGATCTATGATTAGTAATTCTACGTTGCCAGAATCTTTGTGGGGTGATGCGTTGAAAACGGTTGTGCATATCCTTAATAGGGTCCAAGTAAGGCTGTAATGAAAACTCCATATGAATTGTGGACAGGGCGAAAGCCTAGTCTACGATATTTTCATGTATGGGGTTGTCTTGCAGAAGCCAAACCATATAACCCGCATGAAAAAAAGCTTGACCCTAGAACTGTTAGTTGCTTTTTTATTGGATACCCACAATGATCAAAAGGATTCAAATTTTATTGTCCATCATATTTCATGAGAGTCATTGAGACTGCGAATGCTAGGTTTATTGAGAACATTGAAGATAGTGGGAGCACAAATTTAAGAGATATTGTATTTGAGGAAGAGCGGATTGTGATTCCCACCACAATCATTTAGAGTAGCGTAGTTGCCCGTCCAGCAGTAGACCCTGAGATCCCTATAGATGACCATATAGAGTCTCAAATACAACCCACTGATAAGGAAATGGAAAACCCAATTCAGAGTAATGAGTCATTAAGAAGATCATAGAGAGAGAAGATCTGCAATACCAGACGATTACATCATCTATTTGCAGGAGCATGAGTTTGACATTGGGGTTGAAAGGATCCTGTATCCCTTTCACAGGTCGAACAAAGTGCGAATTCTTCTCATTAGTTCGATGCCATAAATGATAAATTGAAATCCATGAAGGACAACAAAGTTTGGAACCTTGTTGAATTGCCTGAAGGGATTAGGCCGATTGGTTGCAAATGGGTATTTAAAACCAAACGAGACTCTAAGGGCAATATCGAAAGGTATAAAGTCAGGTTAGTTGCAAAGGGTTTCACTCAGCGTGAGGGCATTGACTTTAAGGAGACTTTCTCACCTGTATCTAAGAAAGACTCATTTAGAATCATTATGGCTCTTGTGGCTCATATGGATCTGGAGCTACATCAAATGGACGTGAAAACTGCGTTCCTCAATAGAGATTTAATAGAGAACGTATATATGTTGCAACCAGAAGGTTTTAAAGCCAAAGGCTTAGAACATCTGGTCTGCAAACTTAAGAAGTCCATTTATGGGTTGAAACAGGCATCATGACAGTGGTACCTAAAGTTACATGAAGTCGTTTCCTCATATGGTTTCATTGAAAACACTACGGATGAGTGCATATATGTGAAAATCAGTGGAAGTAAGTTTATCATTTCGGTCTTATATGTTAACGACATTTTATTGGATAGTAGTGATATTAGATTGTTGCGTGAGACTAAGAAATTTCTATCTCAAAATTTTGAGATGAAAGATCTTGGTGATGCCTCCTTTGTTATCGGCATTCAGATTAGCCGAGACAAATCACATGGATTACTTGGCCTGTCGCAGATGGCCTATATTGATAGGGCTCTCGAAAGGTTTGGCATGCAAGGTTGTGCTCCTGGCCAAGCACCTATTGTAAAATGTGACAAGTTTGATCAATTTCAGTGTCCTAAGAATGACCTAGAAAAGGACAAGATAAAAGCTATTCCAAATGCGTAGGCAGTAGGGAGCATCATGTATGCTCAGGTCTGTACGTGTCCAGATATTGCTTTTGTGGTTGGAATGTTGGGCATGTACCTTAGCAATCCAGGAATGAATCATTGGATAGCTGTAAAGAAAGTGTTGCGTTACCTGTAAAGGACAAAGGACTTTGAACTCACATACAAGAGATCCGACCATTTGGAGTTGGTAGGATATACAGATACAAATTTTGTTAGTTGTCTCGACAACATGAAGTCCACCTCGGGCTCTGTATTCATGATGGTTGGTGGAGCCGTATCATTAAAGAGCGTGAAACAGTCGATTACGGCATCATCTACCATGGAAGCAGAGTATGTAGCTTGTCATGAAACCACGAATCAGGCAGTCTGGCTTCAGAACTTTTTCTCTAGTTTACGGGTTGTGCAGATGATCCTGAAACCATTGAAGATCTATTGTGATAGTTCAACTGCAGTTAACTTCTCCAACAATAACAAGCATTCATCGAAGTCAAAGCACATTGACATTAAATACCTTATTGTGAAGGAGAGAGTTCAGAATCATCAAGTGTCTGTAAAACTCATCGGCACAAGGCTGATGATAGCGGATCCTCTCACCAAAGGCCTTCCTATCACGCTCTTTAAGGAGCATGTGATGTCTATGGGAGTTGTTGATCCTAAGGATGTATTTCAGTAGTGGGAGTTTTCATATATGATCCGATTATGTCCAGACATTTTTTAGAGATATCTTTTATGCATTGATGATTCTGTTTTTCAGTTTATATCTTGCTTCTCCTTCAGTGTGCACATTTAGTTTTGAGTAAGCAAGACTTTGGTTTGTGTCTTGGAGACATGTTCAGAAGAACCACTTGATGATAAGCACCTATGATCACATTAGATGTGTAATCTTCATACCACACCCCATATCATTGATCCATGTCATTAAGGTTATTGGTATTTGTGATCGTGCTTCGTCACACTTCGAAAATATTAAATGTTGTGTTGACTACCACGATTCAATATCAGTAGTTTTGATGGACCGGATCTGACAAGTGTTGCTCATAGTTATCCAACAGCATTGTTTTGAAATCAGTAGGGCGCCCATTAGGAACTTTTGAAACAAATATGTTTTATGAAATGTTTTTCACAAAATAAAATAATTTTTTTTTTCTTTCAGATATCAGTGTAGCCTAAGTGGGAGAATGTAAGACTCCATTAGGTGAGCCACATGATCATCGGTTTAGATCATGACCGTTGGATTATTCAGATTGAGCGATTCAGTGGGCCCCACTATAGTTATGATCATTACAAATAGGTTTAGGGCGGGACGCTTGAACCGTGGTCCCTATTCGCGGTTATTTAGCCAGATATGGAAACCTACGGTGTGGAGACCCTAGAGGAGAGAAGTGTGATGGGTAAGCTTCTCTGGTCCTCTTTCCTATAAATATATGTCTTAGTCCCCTCACCAACACACAAGAGAAAACCCTAGTCCCCATTGAGTAGTTCTCCTAAAGGTGTAAGGTGCAGAAGACCAATAGTTCTTCTCGGCAACACGACGGCATCGGGAATGTCTTCCCAATCAGGTATGACTTTATGATTATAGTATGGAATCTCCATTGTTGATGTATAGATGATCCTATTATTCCGCAATATTTAGGATAACAGGGCCGTCCGGTGAAGCTGGGGTTGAAAGAAGTGGCAGCTGTTAGCTTGCTTCATGGCATGGAGGGCTGATGAGGATCTTGATTTGGGTGGACGGTGGTTGTAAGCCATGGACGGTGATGGATGAATGAGTGTGGATGGTTGATGGTGGCTTGGAACTGGAAGTAGCTGGACATGTTGGGTGTGGCTGAAGATTGGATGAAGGTGTTGATCTGGTGGATGGTGGAAATTGGAAGATGCTGACGTCCAATTCATCTGGTGACGTCTGATGCTGGGCGGGGAAAATGGACGGTGATGATCAGACTCCCTTGCTGATCTGATGCAGTGGAAAATGCGTCCCACCTTGCTGGACGTGTGAAGAAGGCTGAAGCCTTTCTCCATGCTGGCACGTGTGAGGGCAGCCCTCTGTCTTGCTTGGCTGACACTCTTTTGCACGTGTGAGGGTTGTGGCATGGTCACTTCACGTGTGATGGTGGAAATGTTTCCATTAGTTTGATGCACGGTTGATCCCGCCCGTGGAAATCCAATCTTGACTGTCTAAACTTGTGTGATCGTCCAATCACGACCATCCAAACATGCACGGTCTGGATTTCCAAACAAACAGCTCTAATGCAATCTTCTAAATCTTCATTTCTATCATAAATGGTATCTATCCTCTGTTATTTGCAGCTCGATTTCCTTCAGGATCACCATAATGCTTGATATCGATCACTTTTGAGCCTTTAAACGTCCTTATTGGCTTGGATTATCATAGCCTATCCTAATCTCCTTAATAGTAAAAAATCATTTAATGAGGAATAATTAATCGAAAAACTAATGATAATACTTTTAGTAACTAGGGTTAGTTATATAAAATTAGGCATTTATCACATGGTCATTTACTCACTTTAAGACAAAAGAACAGCAGGAAGAATCAACACGCAGGGTTTGTTAGAGTACATCCTCATGTGTTGCAATAGAATATGTTGGAACTTTTAGTGGTTAGATTATGACATTTTCAATGATCCAAACCATTTATAATGACGGGCCTCAAGGTCTATAACAAACATAGGTGGGGCCCCACCACTTGAATTTGGAGATTTAGGCATGTTTTCACAATGTTGGAATAGTGTAGCCTATGTAAATTTTGGATCAAAATAATTGTTAGGATGCCTAGTTTTCATCTTCATGATTGCCCTTATGATTCGCATGCTATATAAATATATTATCATGGGTATCAAAACATTCTTGGGCTATATTTTTACTAGTACCATATACTCATTAGAATTACAATGTTGCCTTTGCCCTTTCATATTTAATCTTCTTTCACTATTTCATATTTAACCTTTGCCCTTTCATCCAAGGTGTAGCCCATTGATCCGAACATTGAAAGATGAGCTCAGATGGAAAGGCTACATTACCCCAGGCGTATCCAATAGCAATACGGACGGGCAATTAATGTATTCTAGCAAAAATTAATGAAGAAAGGTGGGGTCCACGTTTTGATGGGTCTTAACATGGCCACTTGATGGAAGGTAGGTAGTTGTCTTTTTCGTGGTTACTATCTGCACAACCTTCTATGCTTAGCAAGAATGGATTGAAACTGTGACTTTGAAGCCGATGTTCCCACCGTGAAACTCCCTCTCCAAGTAGCTGTCCCATGTGAACCTTATTAGACACTACTCACACAACTACAGATCACATTCTGTTAGGGTTGGCAAGATCTGATTCGTTCATTAGGTAGGCTGTACTCAGTAGATAGTGAGGCCTGAATTTTAGGTTGGATGAATCAAGATTTTTGCATTCATACACAGTGATAATCTGTCTATATGTTGGGACTTTAGCTGTTGGATCATGGTCTTTTCAATGATCCAAACTGTTTATAATGATATGCCTCACAGTTCACAGGATATTCAAAAACTGTTATTCATGAAATATGTTAAGCTACTGGTTTTTCAAAGGTTAATTAGATCATCCATATTTAAAAGGAACTAGTCCAGGGATCGAAGGGGCGAATATTTTGTAGCTTTTTTATGCTCTTGCAGTGTGATGCTAGACAAGCAAACTCTCGGCAAGTGCAGCCGTGGTTTACATTACATGAATTGAGTAGACTAAACTGCTCGCTATCCCCTGTGATAGTTAGGTGGGGCCCACAATGATGTTTGTGAGAAAGTCATCCCATCTATCCATTTTGACAGATCATTTTAGAACATGGGCCCAACAATTACGCAAATCCAAAACTTAAGTGGGTTGCACTATTGGAAGAAAGTTGGTAGGTAAATGCCCACCATTGAAATCTCCCTGAGGTCCACTATGATGTTTATATGCCATTCATACTGTTTATAAGGTCATTCCTACCGGAATGAACTGAAAACACTAAAAATCATGAGCTTGATCCAAAACTTCTGTGGCCCCGTGAATGTTTCAACAGTGGAAGTTCAATCCGCTATCATGCATGCCCACTTGAATTTTGGATTTATTTCATTTTTTAGCCCATGTTCTAAAATGATCTATCAAAATGTATGGGGAGGGTGAATTTCTCACAAACATCACAATAGCCCCACCTAGCTTCCTCTCGCAGGAAGTTCCTATGTCAAAGGCCTTGCAGGAAATCGGCGTCCCCAAAGTGGCTGGTTGAACAATTCTACCCTCTGATTTGTCGACACAAGTTTGTTGAAACATCACATTCAATTTTAACATTCTAATAATTAATGTACACTAATTTAATAATTTTGTTGACGGTGAATCTAAATCAAACATGCAATTTCTAAGTAACCTGCATATCATTAATAATAGCTTCATATTAGGCCAGAGTATCAAAGTTTTCCTCTAAAATATTTTCAGAGTTTTCATCCTTCTCGTAATAACACATGAATCGGACCATTGAAAAAAGAACCCAAATGGAATGGCTACATGCCATAGCCCCAGTTTTTCCAGTAGCAATACATTGGAATGCATAACATTAATTATGAAGGAAAGCACGGTCCACACTTTGATGGATGGAGGTCTTTGCATAGCCACCAACCGAACAACTTTCTACACTGGCATTAATAAATTGAGCGTGACTTGGTTGTGACCTCTGAACCAGCTACGTGGGTGTGACCTTGACCATAGGGCCACCTCTATCTATGCATTCTATATCTATGCCGTTCATCTGTTTTTCCGGCTTATTTTAGGGCATGGTCCCAAAAATAAATCATACACAAGTTTCGGGTAGTCACACCACAAGAAACAATGATTATTGACCATTAAAAACTTTTTATGACCTGCAAAAGTTTTGGATCAAGCTGGTATTAATTTTTTTTTTTTCCTTTCATCTAGGTCTATGTGACCTTTACAGTAGGTTGGATGGTCAATAAACATTAAGGTGGACCATAGGATGTTTCTAATGGCGGGGTTCAATGATCACTGTTTATTGTGGTGTGGTCCACCTGAAATTTGTATCAGCTTCAAATTTTAGATCATTCTCTAAAGTAAGCTTTAAAAACAGATGGGCAGCGTCAATATAGAATACATACGAAGGAAGTGGCCCAACCACATCATTGGTTCAGGTCGCACCAAAGTCGTCCTCCAATAAATTGATAGACTCTTTTCACGTTGCATGCCGTACGGAATTCCAAGTCCATGTTCACATTAGACAGGGATAACCAGTACTTGTGTTAATAGCCATATATGAGCAGAGTCGAGCCGAGCTTTGCCCTATTCGAGCTACTTGTTCAATAACCACCCTGGCTTGTGTTTGACTGGGCTCGGCCTTCAAGCTAGACTGACATGATCGAGCTAGCTCGACTGAGCTTTCGAGCCGAGTTTGAGCATAGAAAAAGCAAAAATTTAAATAGGCCCAGCCCAAAAGTCCAACCTAAAATTATTTAAAATCTGGGCCTAAATGTAGCCCAAAGCCCATTGACACCCCTAAATTGCTTTTATAGAGAGTTTTACCTCTCATTTCTTTACTCTCTTCCGATGTGGGACTAAACAACATACATTTCTAGGTAGTTGAGTCAAGTTCCAACCGAGTTAACCGAGTCGAGCCAAATCGAGCTAGGCCCAGCTAAACTAAATTGAGCTAGGCCCAGCTCGAGCTAGGCTCGAAACTCATTTCGAGCATGGAAAAAAGGCTCGACTTAGTTCCGAGCCAACATTCGAATCGAGATGAATCAAACTGTTCCGAGCCGAGTCGAGCAAGCAAATCGAGCCAGCTCAACTTGTGTACAGCTCTACTTGTACTATCATTTCCAACGCTACTCACACAAGTAAAACTACAGATACCATTCTCCTAGGTCAAGATTTGATAAGTTCGTTGGCTAAGCTTCACTGTGTAGACCTTGACAGGGGCGGAGCCAGGATTTTCTTCCAGATGGGGCAAGGCACAAGTACGAGGCAACGGTGGGTGCCATTGTCCCCACTGTTTTTGTAATGGGTCCATTTGAGCTTTGAATCTGCCCCATTCTTTTTATCAAGCCACAAAATGATCTCTCTAAATGGTTGGACGGTGTGGATACAACACATACATCATGGTGGGGCCCATAGAAAAGCGAGATGGCCACTGAACCGTCAAAGCTGGACGCGTACTTGTTTAGCAGGAAGTTCCTGCTCTAGTAACTTAGGTGGGGCCACTGTGATGTTTGTGAGAAATCCACCCCGTCCATCCGTTTTGTGAGACCATTTTAGGACATGCGACAAAAAATAAGCCAGATCTAAGACTCAAGTGGGCCGAAAATGTAAGGATTAAACTACCACAATTGAAACATTTGCAGGGCTACAAAAGTTTTGAATCAATCTAATGTTTATTTTTTCAGTTCATCCAAGTAGGAATGACATTA
Organism: Liriodendron chinense; assembly: GCA_003013855.2. Classification (NCBI taxonomy): domain Eukaryota; kingdom Viridiplantae; phylum Streptophyta; class Magnoliopsida; order Magnoliales; family Magnoliaceae; genus Liriodendron; species Liriodendron chinense. The sequence goes on from PVNU02002152.1 coordinate 1,046,035, forward strand.
TGAAGAGTATGGATGGCATATAATCATCGTTATTGACCAGGGAGGTTTCAACGGTAGGAAATTTCCTACCCTACTTTTCCTTTAGTGCGGCCCACTTGAGTTTGGAACCAGCTCTTTTTTGGTCTCATGTCCTAAAATGATCTCAAAAAAATGGATGGACGGAGTAGATTTCTCACAAACATCACAGTGGGACTCACCTAGGTTCTGGAGCAAGAATTTCCTGCCAAAGGAAATTACGTCGGCCAAAGGCGTCCGAGATTTCCTACCCACCTAGACCTAGCTTGAGACGGGCGGTCTTGTCAGGAGCTATGTGGAGCCTACAGTAATCTATATATTCTATCCAAGCCGTCCATCTATTTTGAAAGATAATTTTAGTGCTTGAGCACAAAAAGGAGGCAGATTGAAGGCTCAAATGGACCACACCACATAAACCAGTAGATTGAACTCCTACGGTTGAAAACTCATGGGGGGGGGGGGGGGGGGGGGGGCGCATTTGCCCCCTCTCGTCCCTATATGGCTCCGCCCCTGGTCATTGAGGCCTAATTTTAAGTTAGATGAATTCTGTTGGGCTGCCATTCCGGTAAGAAAAATGTAACTACACTGGCGTCTTTCAACTAATCACGGTCTTTTCTTTTTCTTTTTATTTGTTATTTTTATTTTTTGGCTAAGGAAGGAAGCACATCACCTGCTGTGCATTGATAAGAGGAATACAAATGGTAGGAACCGGTGCCAGATAGTAGATGTGTTGTAAGGCTCACATTTTGTCAAAAACCACCTCCATAATTCAATTTTATTTGGATCATGCATAGAAGTGTATAGGATTGAATCTGGAGTTTGAAATTAACTGTTTTAAGCTGTTGCTAAAACCGGTTAGTTATTAATATTTAAAGCTTAATTTTTTTAAATCAAAACCGAATTTCCCACATGCACTTTCGTTCTCAGAGTGTGCAATCCTTTTTGTGCACTCCAAGATCACCTGATCGTGGACAACCAAATCAACAGCTCAAAAGCTAGAAATTCAAACTGGAATTGGTGTCCAGCTTGGTTGGGTTGAAAGTGTCTCCACCGATGGAGCCGGTATGACTTATTACGAGTCAACCCAGTCGACTGCAAGTTATTGTCGTTGGAGGCCAAGTTGACTGAGTCAAAAGTGTTATTGGAGTCGAAGGCCCTAGTCCCGGGTAACAGCTTAGTGGGTGTTAACCCTAACCGTGTGGGGCTCACGTTGACGTATTTTTTGTATATCTATGCCGTCCATCTGTTTTCCCATCTCATTTTAGGATGCGATCACAAACCTTAAGAAGATCAAATTCTCAGGTGGACCATACCATTAGAAAGAGTGATGAATGACCATTAATAACTTTTTGTGGGCCACAAAAGTTTTGAGTCAAGCTGATGTTTCTATTTTTCCTTCATCCAGATCTTCTTGACATTATCAGCAGGTTGAATGGAAAATAAACATTACGAAAACCTTACTGTGGGCACTTTGAATTTTTAATGGTGAGAAACTCAATCACCACTGCTTCTTATGGTGTGGTCCACCTGAGATGTGGATCTACTTAAACTTTTTGATCCTTGTTCTAAAATGGGCTGGAGAAATGGATGGACGGCATGGATATACAACAAATCATCGAGATGGGCCCCACAGCGAGGGTAACACCCACAAAGGTGTTACACGGGTAACAGCTAAGCCAATCCCCGTCCCTAACGAGTAACAAGCTCCAGAGTTAAATTGACAAGGCCGACTTCTGAACTGAGTCACTAGGTTTTAGAAATATAGCCTAAGGGATGCCCGTTGGGCTTGCCGCCAACCCTCGAACTATGTGACCTTATGAACAGATAGGATGATAAATAAACAAAACAGTGGGCCCGATCAAGGTTTCAACGGTGGGCATCATCGTCCCCACTGCTTCCTATAACGTGGTCCATTTGAGCATTTGATCTGCCTCATTTTTTGGGCTAAAAAAGTGGGCAAAACCCATATATCCAGCGGACCCAGCAGAGCACTGCGTGGACGGATTATCGTCTGTTCATGGCCACCTCTAGCTGACATCAAACATCAAGTAGGCCACCCTCACATGCGTATATAATACCTTATTTATAGTATCTACCCACAAAACGAGGAGAAAACTTTTGCTACTCCCACGAGTTAGCTACGCTAGCTACACCGGGTGTAGCAATGACCCCACCATGATGTCTACGCTGTATCCACGCCGTAGCATGACACAAAAATAAGGTAGATCCGAAGCTCAAGTGGCCCCCAATAAGTTTTTAATGGTTGGCGTTCAATCCCCACTATTTTGTGTGATGGGTCCACTTGAGCTTTGGATCTGCCTCATTTTTTGTGTCATGCCCTAAAATGATCTCACCAAATGGATGGACGGCATGGATACAACACAGACATCATGGTGGGTCATTGCTGCACCCTGTATTGCTAGCATAGCTGACTCATAGGTGTAGCAAATTTTTTCTCCAAAACGAGTAGGTGGAAACTCATTTAAAGGCTTGAAATTTCCTATTGTAAACTCTTCTTTTCACCCACCAGCAAAAGTAAATCCTCAAAACTATTGTTTCCCACTCTAAACCTTTGGAAAAGCGTCGGACCAAAATACCCTTTCCTTCTCTCTTACTCCTCCACGGTCGTATTCCTCGTCTGTCTTCCTCCACCGGCATCCGTCGTCACCTACCTCCTCCGTCATCTTCTTTAGCCATCGTCTTCCTCCTTGGAGCGGTCGTCTTCATCGTTCGAGCGGTTGAAAATGGCTCACCCATCCAAGCGTCAAAAAGGTATTCTAATATAAGTAAAAATGTGAAATGGATTGTGAAGTGTTTGTTAAAATGTGAAAATGAAGGTGAAAATGGAATGGAATGTGAAGTGTTTGTAAAAATGTGAAAATGAAGGTGGAAATGCTAATGGAGGTGGGAATGGTGGTGAATGTGAAATGTTTGTGAAAATGTGACAATGGAGGTGAAAATGGAATGGAATGTGAATGTGAACTGTTTGTGAAAATGTGACAATGGAGGTGAAAATGAAATGGAATGTGAAGTGTTTGTGAAAATGTGACAATGGAGGTGAAAATGGAATGGAATGTTAAGTGTTTGTGAAAATGAAGGTGGAAATGCTAATGGATATGGGAATGGTGGTGTATGTGAAGTGATTGTGAAAATGTGAAAATGGAGGTTAAAACCCTCTGTGATCGGCCTAAATCGGTCAAAGCCACTGTGACCCACTGTGATCGGTCAAAATGACCCACTGTGATCGATCATACTTCGTTGTGATCGGTCCGATCACAGTAAAATCTGTTGAAAATGACCCGCTGTGATCGGTCAAAGCCCAAATTCGCCCCTGTGATCGGTCAAAGCCCAGAGTCAATTCCGCCCTTGTGATCGGCCAAAGCCCACTGTGATCGGCCAATTTCACCCCAGTGATCGGCCAAATCCTCTGTGATCGGTCAAAATGACCGATCACAGTAAAATCTGCCCCTGTGATCGGTCAAATGTATGTTTTCATGAATGTTCCTCATATTGCTTTGGTGGGTTAACACAGGGTTTAATAATCAAACTCTAACCTTGGAAAATAAGGAGCCTTAATCAACAATCAACACCATTCTCCATGATTTCTTTGAAATGATATTAAGAGTGGTTCTTATTGATGTGTGTTGTATGTGTCAAACATGAAAGTACTTCTGCAAATAAAGTAGTCTTTCCACATCAAAGAATGAAATGTGAAGGATGCTGAACCATTCATTATTGCTCAATGGCGCATGGTGATCATAAATTTCATTTACAAGCCTATCTATCTTATATTATCTTATATTATTTATAAATTTCCGAAGGCCACTGTGATACGTCAATCTGCCCCTGTGGTTGGCCAAAGGCTCTGTGATCGGCCAAACTGATCGATCACTGCCACTGTGATCGGTCAAAGCACACTGTGATCGGTCAAATTGACCGATCACTGCCCCTGTGATCGGTCAAAACGCACTGTGATCGGTAAAATTGACCGATCACTGCCCCTGTGATCGGTCAAAGCCCACTGTGATCGGTATTTGACCGATCACTGCCACTGTGATCGGTCAAAGCCCACTATGATCGGTATTTGACCGATCACTGCCACTGTGATCGGTCAAAGCGCACTGTGATCGGTCAAAACGCACTATGATCGGTAAAATTGACCGATCACTGTCCCTGTGATCGGTCAAAGCCCACTGTGATTAGTCAAATTGACCGATCACTGCCACTGTGATCGGTCAAATTGACTGATCACTACCCCTGTGATCGGTCAAAGCCCACCGTGATCGGTCAAATTGACCGATCACAGTTAAATTGGCCCCTATGATCGTTCAAATCTCACTGTGCTCGGTCACATGGCCAAATTTGACTGTGATCGGTAAAAAATGACCAATCACAGTGAGCTTTGACCGATCACAGGGGCAGTGATCGGTCATTTTGATCGATCACAGTAGGATTTGAACGATCACAGGGCCAAATTTGATTGTGATCGGTCAAAAATGACCAATCACAGTGAGCTTTGACCGATCACAGGGGCAGTGATCGATCATTTTAACCGATCACTAAGTAAAATCCGTCCACTATGATGACAGAGTAAAATCGAACACAGTCAAATGACCAATCACTATCAAATGACCGATCACAGTGTAAAATCCGCATGATGTGATCGCTGAACTATGAATGGACCGACCACAGAAGGAAAAAAATCTACAATATCACTGAAATTTCACTGAGTATATTTGGTGTTCAAAATTTATAATTGTATTTGTTTTTGTATTTATAAATGTTGTAGAGGTGATTTGAAATTTACATGTTATGTGATATTTTTTGTGTGTAGGAACCGAAGAAATCCCTAACATATCAGCTAAATGCAGTCTGACATGGTGGTTTAAGGGGGGTGTGAAGGCTGGAATATTGAGTAATGAGAGGAGGATAAGGCTGTTTAGGCAGTCCCATTCGGATTTTTGTCAGACCTTAAATCGTTTAGATATTTAGGAGCTATAGGACATATCCTCTTTTTGAGACACAGAGGGGAAATTGGTGACCTCGTCTTCGAAATTAGAGGAAACCTATTGAGGTTTATTGAGATGGACTTCGCCCTTATAACAGGGTTGAAGTCCGGAGACCTCACAGTTCCAGAATTAGGTGCTGTTACAAAAAACTAAATTAAAGAAAAATATTTTGCCAAGCAGTATCCGATATTGAAACAACATCTAGTAGAGGTGTTCAACAAGATTGTAAAGAGTAAAAAGCACGAGGATGTTGTTAAAGTTGCATTATTAATGTGTGTAGAATGGTTCGTTCGAGGGACTGGCAGCAAATATCATTGTAAGCTTGAATTTATCCAGTTGATTGACAATTTGGATGAGTTTAACAGGTATCCCTGGGGTAGTCTCGCATTCCAGACAATGACCGAAGGGGTACTAGCAGCGGCTCAGACATCGCGTGAATGCGGGCCCACTTACAATGTTTATGGATGCATGTTTCCTCTGCAGGTAAGGGTTGTTATATCTAGTCTTTTAACTAATTCATTTATTTAGTCCACTATATAGTCTTTTAATCTTGTTCGATTTCATGTGATTATAACAGATATGGGCTCTCGAAAAAATCGTGGCTCTAAGAAGGAGTGTGAAGTCATATGTTCCTTCCAGAATTCCACGCTTCAATCAATATGAAGATCGGTATGGATGGAGGCACAACGCAATATACAACATCATTGTGAATGAAGAAGTAAGTGCAGTATTCTATCTATTTTATCGTTTAACATATCATGTATGTTTTGATATATTGAGATTGAAGCAATTTATTTTTTTCAATCAGAAATAATTGGGACTTTGGAACCCACCAAGGAAGAGCTGGAGTTGGAGGCTGTTCGTCTAGTTTATGAAAGAATTCAGGTAAAAAGTTTAACATTGGGCATCATTGATTTGATAGGAAGTGATAACATGTCTCAATTCCATGACAAGTGGGCATCATTTTTTATTATTTTCAGGGAATCGAGGATGGTTTTGTTTTAAGGACTACAGAACTTCGAAGCAAAAAGTCAAGAGATATAGAAGAGGATGAGGATGATGATGATGATGATGGAAAGGGAGAAGATGATGACGGAGAAGATGAGGATGATGAAAATGAAGAAGATGATGATAGAGAAGATGGGAAGGAGGGAGAAGCTGGGACAAATGAGAATGAGGGAGAGGAAGAGGGAGAAGAAGAGGGAGAAGAAAATGATGAGTTAGAAATTATAGAAAAATATAAGAAAGAGAGTGTAGACACCCCACCTTCGGCTACACTGTTGGTAGAGATAGCTGGTTGAATGGAGGACCATACCCCCAAATCCCAAGTCCAAACTCAGCCAAACTCACCCTTGTAAGCCCCAATCCATAGCCCAGTTCAAGCCTGAACCTAGTCAACCCAGTCCTAAATATCAGTCTGAAAAACCCCCCACAAGAAAAGCCAGTAAAAAAATCTCAAAAAAGTCAAATTCGCTGAGTCAACCCGCGGAGTCAACCCGCTGAGTTAACCCACTGAGTCAACTCGTCGAGTCAAAACACCGAGTCAACCCGTCGAGTCAACCAGTCGAGTCAAATCACAGAGTCAACCCGCTGAGTCAACTCACTGAGTCAACCCACCGAGCCAAACAGCAGCCCCGAGGGAGCGACCATACCTCGCTGGAAATCGAGGAACGGCCGTACGGGCGGCCCACAGCAGGCCGCCCAAAAATATTTACGCGAAATGCCACTGCCCGCTGCTATAAATACCCCCCTCCCCTTCTCATTTCAACATCCCTTCAAGTCCATTCAGTCCGAGTGCTCTGAGTCCACCTCTCCACCCTTTTAGCCCATTTTTCCACCAAGGAGAGCCCGAGTGAGGAGAGCCTAGCCCTGGTCCAGCCCAGCCGGACCACTGGTCCAAGTCTCCCAAGCCATCCAAGTCTTGATCCAGCCACTCGAAGCCAACCCTTGCGACACCTCCGTCCATCCAGCTACTCTCTTTCCAGCATCATCTCATTTGCATCTAGCATAAGTGCAACATTTACTTTTCTTTCAACCCCCCTGCTTCACTACAAGCACCTTGATTATTTAAGCACACTGCATATGTCTTAAATTAAGCACCTGTCAGTTCGAGCGTATGCTCTGGGCTTGCCCGTTGTTGGAACCTGCCCATCAGAAACTCTTACTGTTCAGACCTGCATTCATGCTTCACTATAAAGCACCTTGATTATTCAAGCACACTGCATACGTCTTAAATTAAGCACCTGTCAGTTCGAGCGTATGCTTTGGGCTTGCCCGTTTTTGGAACCTGCCCATCAGAAACTCTTACTGTTCAGACCCGCATTCATGCATCATGTCATCTATGAGAATGTACGAAGATTAAAACAGACTTTCAAGTATTAGTTCGATTCTGTGAAGTAGAGACCATACTTTGGTACGGGCAGTGTGTGGGGTGCTTAACCTCTTCCCACCCTGTAACCGTGATCCCTTACCTTGAATCTCTGGCCGCAGATTAAAAGGAGTCATTTTAGAGGAAGGAATCTTCGGATCCCCTTCTCTAACGTTTCTACGGGGTCTAGCCGACTGTAGATTCGAAGTAACTGGCTAGTGGCGACTCTGGTCTTATATAAACTCATTTAAACATATCCAGCTAAACACGACTACCAGACAAAGCCCTCGAGAACGAGGCAAGCCAGTGGCACAAACGGCAATTCGCACTCACGCATCCTCCTCTCCTTCTTTTCCCGAAAGGGGAAGGGACGAGAACATCGTGTGGGAGCGGAGTGCGGAAACGGCGAGGGTCCACAGAATGGCGACTCCACTGGGGATAAGCTAGTCCCACTAGTCGTGATCCGACTTGAAAAACAGAATCCTTCCCGTACTTGAAAGTCACTAATCCTCATACAATCTCATCTGCATAGCATTCTACCCAAAACCAAAAACCAAAAAAAAAAAAAAAAAAATCCCAAAACCAAAAAAAAAAAATAGAAAATCCCAAAACCCAAAAAGAGTGGAGTACAGTCCTCACCATTGCGCCGGGGAGATAACTTCCCTACCGCAGCATAATCCGCACTCGGGCTCAGCAAGCCATGTCTGACTACGAAGAAGAAACGCATCTCTTCCCTGTTCTTGAGATGACCGAAGCACAACCTCCAGCGCAACAGCCTATTGATAATACGCCAATCATACAAGAATTGGCACAAGGAATGAGAGCAATGCAAGAAATGCTCTTGCAATTCATGCAAGCACAAGCCACCGCAGCCGCCAACAATCAGGTTGGCCCAGTTCAGCAATCTCAGCAACCATGCCGGGTCCTTCTGGCCTCCAGTTCAAATCAAGCTCAACCATCGGAGTCTGCCCAAGACTACCGACAGCAGCCATCTCAGCCCTTCGCTATGGGGCATCCTCCTCAGTACCTTCCTGCAACTAAAGGGCCATCTCAGAGCGCTCCCGTCGCAGGGACTTCCAGTCAGCTTCCAGTCAATCTTGCAAACAACAGTCTCAGTAGATCTCAGCATATCCCTACCGATGGGACACCTTTTCAATTTCAGCACATCCCCGCCGATGGGATTTCAATTCAATTTCCAGCAACAGGGACAGTACTGGCGAATGCCCACAACGGGGGTCAGTGTCAAGCCCACATCAATCAGTGGACAGTGGCGAATACCTAACAAGGGGGTCACTTCCCAGCATCTCAGCCTCCTGCAAACAGGAGCACTTTTCAATTCCGGCACATCCCCGCCGATGGGATTCCAGTTAATTTCCAGCAATCTTCAATTCAGCAAACTCCAGTTAATTTTCAACAAGTTCCAGTTCAACCTTCAGTACAGTCTCCAATTCAATTACAATCCTCTCAAGCACAAGTTCATTAGAATCCAGTTCAGTCATCAAATCAACTTCAGCAACCCGCGGTTGCTTTTCAGCAAGCACATAGGGTCGAAGACATCGACCACTATGCCGAAGAAGAACGTGCCTTACTCCAAGAGGCACCAGTCGCTCGAACGGATCACTCAGGACTGGACAAGTTGAGGGAGTAGTTCCAGATCTTTCAAAATCAGCTTCAGCGACAACAAGGAATTGATCTACCTTAGACCAAGTTCAGAGACTTGTGTCCGTTCCCAGATGCTCAAGTACCTCAAAACTTTGAGGTTCCAAAATTCAAAAGATACGATGGCAACGGTTGTCCCACAGTGCATCTCAAGGCCTTCTGTGGAGAGCTGAGTGCAATCTCAGGAAATGAAGGGGCCCTCATACGTTTGTTCCAAAAGTCTCTGAAGGGCGATGCCCTAGATTGGTACAGTTCATTGGACTGCCACCGCATCAGGACATGGGAACAACTTTCCCAGGCTTTCGTCGACAGATTCGCGTACAATCTCAACATGGCACCCAGAAGAGCCGACCTCGCAGCTCTCAGGCAAAAGAGTGATGAGACACTATCAGCTTATGTGGGACGTTGGCGAGCTATGGCAGCTCGAATGCGAACGCCTATCGACGACGAAGAACAAATCTCCATGATTGTTCATTCAACACATCCAGGCATATCCGGGTATCTCATCTCGCATCCATATGCGAATTTCTCACAATTGATCCGTGCTGGAGAGCAAGTCGAAGCAGGAATCCGGGCCGGGACGATCTCCCCATGGCCTCATCAAGCCACTCCAGTCAAGAGGAACAGAGTGGAAGGAAGACCTATAAGATATGGGAATGGAAACCGAAGCGGTTCTCCTCCTCGCCCGACAGAGGTAAACAACATCAGCACCACTGTTCAGGGTAATCAAAATGCTCCCCCACAGGGACATCAACAGCGTCAGCAAAATCAGGTTCAGTACCAACCTCAGAGGTATCAACCACGACCAAATCCGCAACCACAGCCACAACCACCTCGACAACAGCAGCAGTTCAGAGGAAATGGTCAATACTCATACCAGAATAGGCAGAATTACAGGGAGCTCAGGAAATTCACCCCACTTACTCAGCCACTTAGTCAAATCATGACTACGCTGGTACAAAAGCAGTTACTCACTCTGATGACACCCAGGCCTCCTCCTCATCCTCTACCTCCAAACTACCGAGAAAATGAGTACTGTGCCTACCATCAAGGACGTGGCCATGCTACTGATCGATGTTTTACTCTGAAGAATGCCATACAAGATCTGATTGATGACCGCAAGATCATCATCTCGGTCCCTGGGACTCCTGCAGCAGCTTCCACCAATATTCTTCAGAATCCTCTGCCTCAACATTCAACGGATTCTAATTCATCACGAGGCCCCACCGTCAACAGCATAGAAGAAGAAGAACGCCTCGATCACTTCTTCTCCCCCATCCGATCCATTCATGCCTACACTCATGGGCTGACAAATCCTCCTCCAATCTTGCAAGGGGCAAGTCCCTTTCTTCCTTCAGTCTCCGAGCCAGTAGTACTCGAAGGAACACTTCCATATGATGTGCCAGTTGTTCAAGGGGCATCTTACGGCCCCTCATGTTGGGAACCAGTCGTCCTGGAAGGATCACAATCATACATCGAGCCCACATACGAACCTGTCATCTTACAAGGGGCAATCCCAGCACAAGAACAATCCAATCCGCAATGGAAGGATTATACTCATTAGCAGCAAGAACCCATTGTTTTGGAAGGAGCTCCTCCAGTTGAGCCAGTCATATTGCAAGGGGCAAACCCTGGAGGCGTGTCAATCACACTACGATAGCTGGGATGAACAGAGAAACCTCCTGCCATATCAAGAGGACCAGTATTCATTCCATGGGAGTCTCCTGCTCCAGGAACAGTCAAGCCAGGACCGCAACCTTATGTAATCTATGAAGACAAGCCTCGATATTACCCCTTCAGCACAGGCAACAATGTAGTCTTCAAGGCAAAAGCTCCATACGAGGAAGATCTGGTACCCACACCAGCACCGTCGCAAGAACCTGTGATCCTAGAAGGCGAAGGTGAGGAAAGTTATAAAGGGTCCCATGGCACTATCCAGAATGCGCGGAAGTAGGGAACATGAATCCCAATGGGCGTTGCATCCGAAGAGAAAATCAAAATAGAGGAGATCCCAAAGGCGCCCTCTCAGGCCTCGACAACAAAAATAAAGCCGCATACGATGTGGCGACTCAGCTTAAGACAATCCCTGCTCAAATCTCAGTATGGGAGCTACTCTGCACATCTCGAATACACCGAGAAATGTTTGCCAAAACCTTGAACGATGCTCACGTCTCCTCCGATACGGCACCAGAGATGATAGCATTGATGATTGGACAACTCCTGGCCCCACGTGCCATCACCTTCACTGATAACGAGTTGCCACCAGAAGGACGTGATCATGGGCGATCCCTCAACATAGCCTTACGATACAAAGACCTCTGCGTCCCACTGGTCCTTATCGATAATGGCTCAAGCTTAAACGTCTGCCCACTTAAGACTGCGGAACGTCTGGGGATTAATCCTTCTTCATTCCGACCCAGCACCATATGTGTCAGAGCATTCGACAACACCCGCCGATCAGTGGAAGGGGAGGTCGACATAGAGGTACAGATAGGTCCGGAAGTCTCCACCATCACATTCCAAATCCTGGATATATCAGCCTCTTTCAACATGCTGCTCGGACGGCCTTGGCTGCACAAGGTTGGAGCTGTGCCATTAACCCTGCATCAATAGGTGAAATACATCTGTGGAATCAAGTGATCTCTATCCATGCAGAGAAGGAGCTCATCATTCCTTCCAATGCTGCTGCCACTAAACCAGACATCCCGGTCATCGATATTCAGCACTCTGAAGAAGACATCCCGTTTCACAGTTTCGAATTCGAGACTGTGAACTCTATCGCCAATCCAGAACCGATAAGGGTGGACCGTGTCTTTTCACCGGCAGAGCGTCTGAGCCTCAAATACCGAATGAAGAATCATTCAAGTCTAGAAAGGTACCGATGATATACGACCAACTCAAATGGGGACTCGGATACAAGACAGTCTTCATGGACAAAAGAAGGAAGAAATTTCGGTGCTCACCCATCCAATTCATCAAGCCAGGAGAACCTTGCAAAGATTCAGGAGGGAATCAACCGACTGCACTACACAAAGGCCTCCCGATGAGCCTAGCTTGGGCCACGTGGCCCCCCATTCGATGGGATCAGATTCTCGAACCATCTAAGCCTCCAGAAGAAGAAGGAAATGATGAAGACAAAGAAGGAAGTCAAATACAGCAGCTTCAGGACCAGGTTACTCTAACACCTGCTCCCAATCAGGGGCACAACCTGCCCACTTCAGCATCAATCAACCAGGGGCATAACCTGCCCGCTTCAATTCCAGCCAGTCAGGGGCACAACTTGCCCATCTCAGCATCAATCAGCAAGGGGCACAACTCGCCCATCTCTGCAGAATCAACATCATCAATCATCAGCCAGGGGCAGAAGCAGCCCATCCATTGGACCAAGAAAGGGAAATGGCCAGCCCTGGATTGGTCCGATGTCCAGATTCCAAACTTGTGTCTCACTGTGGAACCAGACGAACTGCAATGCGAGGTAAGTGATCCGGGAGGGACTGAGTAGGACTCAGATCTCAAACCCGACCAGCGAGAAATCATGGTCATTGCGCCAGACTGTGATTCTTCGCCCAAATCATCAACCCCCACCTCTTCAGGGGAGGAAGTGTGGGGTCCTGAATGCTCATCCGTTCCCCTAACTTTTGAATCAGCCAAAGAGCCATCTGGGGGCTCTGGCTTCCCAAAAAAAACGCCTGTTTAAGCAGCGATCGGAACTTTGAGACAAGTTGGGCTCAATCATGGTCTGCAATGCCCACTTGTTCAAAGTCCCATGAATTTCGAAAACCCAAAAAAATTATAAACTTTCAAAAGCCAAAAACATCTAGTATTTCCATTTCAGAAAAATCTCAAAAACAAAAAAACATGTCTTTTCCTGCATTCAATAGCGTGCCAAGTTCGTCTAAAGAGTCGCATGAGTTTGAAGTCAAATCATATGACTTTGACATCGAATTAGACTTCGAGCTCATAGGTCTGGACGAAGCTCGGGATGAGGAAGATGATGATCCGGCTCCCGAATTAGAGGATCTCCTCAAAAAGTTTGAATCTAAAGCCAATGTTGTAGCCGATGATTTCGAGATAGTAAACTTGGGGACACCTGAGATCCCTAGGGAAGTACGCATTGGAAAATCGTTGTCACCTGAGATGAAACAGAAAATGATAGAGTTTCTAGCTCCAAGATTGTCCAACTTCACGCTCTCATACGAAGACATGCCGGGGCTCGATGAAGAGCTCGTTGTACACCATCTGCCAACCAAGGCAGACATGAAGCCAGTGAAGCAGAAACTTCGAAGAATGAAGCCAGAATGGGCTCTGAAAGTCCGAGATGAAGTCATCAAACAATACAATGCGGGATTCTTGGTAGTCTCCAACTACCCTGAATGGCTCGCCAACATCATACCAGTACCAAAGAAGGATGGCAAGGTTCGAATGTGCATCGACTTCTGAGATCTCAACAAGGCCAGTCCTAAAGATGACTTCCCTTTGCCACACATTAACACTCTGGTCGACAACACTGCTGGATACAAGATCTTCTCGTTCATGGACGGGTTCTCAGGTTACAATCAGATCAAGATGGCCGTCGAAGATCACGAGAAGACATCGTTCATCACTCCCTGGGGAACCTTCTGTTACAGGGTAATGCCGTTCGGTCTGAAGAACGCAGGAGCAACATATCAGCGAGCAATGACAGCACTCTTCCACGACATGATGAACAAAGAGCTTGAAGTATATGTGGACGATATGGTCGTCAAATCTCGCACAATTGAAGGACACTTTGAAGATCTGAAGAAGTTATTCAACAGATTAGAAAAGTACAAGCTCCATCTCAACCCTCAGAAATGTGTCTTTGGCGCAATGGGAGGCAAGCTCCTCGGCTTTATGGTGAGCGAGGATGGCATCAGGGTCGACGAGACGAAAACCAGAGCAATCATTGAGATGCCCCCTCCTAGAATAGAGAAAGAAATTCGTGGCTTCCTTGGCAGAATTCAATACATCAGTCGCTTCATCACACAGCTCACACCTATTTGTGAGCCCATTTTCAAGCTCCTTCGGAAGAATGTTCCAAAAGAATGGAATGATGATTGCCAAGTCGCTTTCGACCACATTAAGAAGTATCTCATGAATCCTCTAGTTCTAGTGCCGCCCACTCCTGGACGACCACTATTGTTATACATCTCAGTAGCAACAGAAGCCATTGACTGTGTCCTCGGCCAACACGACGAGACCAGGAAGAAGGAACAAGCAATATACTATTTGAGCCGAAAGTTCACCGACTACGAGACCAGGTATTCCCCGATCGAGAAGACTTGCCTCGCCCTAATCTGGGCAACTCAGCGACTCCATCAATACATGTTTGCATTCCCTATTCTCCTCCTCGCTCACATGGATCCGCTCAAGTACCTGTTCGAGAAACCGGCACTCACTGGAAGGATAGCTAAATGGCAGCTACTCCTGTCTGAGTTCGACATCACCTATGTCACTCAGAAGGCAATCAAGGGGCAGGCCCTCACCGATCATCTGGCCGCCCACTCCCTCCTGGATTATCAACCGCTCAAGACATTCTTCCCTGATGAAGATCTCTTGCTCATTGAAGAGGAAGAAAAGAAGAAAGGTGAGTAGACGTTATTCTTCGACGGCGCAGAAAATTCTAAAGGGAGTGGTATTGGAGCAATCCTCTACTCTCCAGATGACGTCCCTATTCCTATCTCAAGGCGCATAGCATTCGAGTGCACCAACAACATAACAGAATACGAAGCATGCATCGCTGGCTTAAGGGAAGCCATAATCTTGGGCGTCAAGAAGCTACGAGTATTTGGAGACTCACAGCTTATCATCAATCAGACCAATGGCGAATGGAAAACCGAGGATGAGAAGTTGATACCATATCATGTGTATCTTGAAAATTTGATCGGGAGTTCAAAAAAGTCACCTTCTCATACATGCCCAGAGCCAAGAACCAGTTTGCAGATGCTCTCGCCACACTTGCATCAATGCTCGAGATACCAAAAGGAGCTTCAGAATGGGAGCTCATAGTCGAAATTTAAGAAGAACCTGCTTTTTGCCTGCAAATAGAAGAAGCCGAAGCTGTCCCTGACAAACCCTGGTATGCCGACATCAAGCAATATCTCGAAATCCAGGAGTATCCGGAGTCAGCAACAGCGACAGATCGCCGAACCATTCATCGTTTGGCCGGCCCAGTTCACCATCAGTGGCGAAGTTTGCTACATTCCGAAGATTGCACACCCAAGTGCAGGTAGCGAAGTAGTAAAATACTCGGTAAGACCGAGGTCGATCCACAGGGATTGGGGTTAAGAACACTTAGAGGAATTAGTTTAGGTGAGTGAGGTGAAATCTGGTTTATCCACGAGAGTGGAGCAAGTTGTGTGTGGTGAAAGACAAAAATAGAAAAGGGGCTAAGGCATCAGGGATCCACCTTTGATTCATTCACAAGATTTGATTCGTTGGTCCAACTATAACTCAACTGGAATTGAATAAAGATTCATTCTAACCGGAAGATAAAACAGTTAAACCATTCGCATATTTCATAAAAGATGGTGATCTGAACCGATTGATTTGACTATGAAGCACTTGTTAGTTGATCGCAGGGAATTCCAAGCATCCACTGTGCCCGGAGTCGACAATGGATCAAGGAATTATACAGATCAACAACTTTGCCAACAAGTCAACCGATAAGATCACAATTCATACGATCAAATGCATACTTACAAGATAGGAGGCTTTGATTGACCGATCCAACCGTTAAGATCTCGTCTATCGATCGCAGGGAATCCAAAGCATCCAATGTGCCCGGAGTCTACAATGGATCAAGGGATTTTACAGATCGATGACTTTACCTGCATTAGCTCGATGACCGTAGGGAATCCAAAGCATCCAACGTGCCCGGAGTCGAAGATGGATCAAGGGACTTTATCGATCATGAACTAGCTAATTGGTGTGCAAGGGATCCCAAGCATCCAACGTGCCCGGAGTCGACGATGGATCAAGGGGCTTGCACAACAATAGCGTCCGCCGAGGTGGATAATCGAACCAATCAACCAAAGAAAACTCCAACATTCACACACCAATGTTGAACCAAAAGAACCAAAGCTTGTAAATTTCTTCAAAGGCTTCACCCCTAGCCTTAGCTAGAGGTTTAGCCAACCATGCTACAATGGAAGACTAAATTCTCTACAAAGGAAAAACTACACTACTCTACACTACAAAAGAAAGAAGAGAAGACTAAAGAAGAGAGAACTCTTGGATGGGATGATGAGAATGAGAGGGAGAGGAGCTTCTTTTATAGCCTTATGAGGAGCTCCCAAGCCTAGGTGGCACACCAAAAGTTTCTTTAGGTTTGGGAATGGAGTTAGGCTTGGAGTGCCCAAAGCAAACTTTGCTTTTAGGTTTGGGCTTGGAGTTAGGCTTGGATGGACATGTGGCAAGAAAAGTACTCCAATCCTAGGTGTCACTCCAAGCCTAAAGCAAACTTTTCTTTTAGGTTTGGGCTTGGAGTGAGGCTTGGATGATGAGGTGGCATTCCATGCCTTACACATGTGTGGGGAGAGAGAGAGAGAGAGAGAGAGAGAGAGAGAGAGAGAGTTCCTCTCTTGCTAGCTCCACACGTGAGATGAAGGGAGAGGGAGAGCAGCTGGATGTTCTCCATTCGCTGGACGGTTGAGATGACGGCTTGAATTGTCCTTCATTGCAGCTGCCACTTTGGACGACTGATGATTTGAGTGTGTGGTCCATCTGATGTAGCTGGAGTGAAGGCAACTGCAGTGGTCAGATTGCAAGTGTGGCTGAGATGCTGATCGTTTGAGTCTTCTTGCACGTGCTGGAGCTATCTGGATGGTCCAATTGCTGGACGGTCTTGATCTCTGTTGATTGGACCAGCAGCTGGATGGTGGTTGAAGCTTGAGGGTGTTGGACGCTAGAGCTTGGTGTGTTTGATCGTCCACCAGCTGGGGCAATGGACGGCTAGGATGGAGAGTGGATGAGGAGTAGATGTGGACGGCTGGATTCCAGCTGAGATGAACAGCTGCTGCAGAAGGTGGGTCGTTCATTTGCTGATCTGCACGTGTGGCTGAAATGGAAGGTCAGCTGGAGGTGCATCTCTGTTGCACGTTGTAGTGGTGCAATCATGGCTAGATAATGGACAGTCGTTCATTGCTGGACGCTGATCTGATGGTGGATGAGTAGTGAATAGCTTCATCATGTTGGTGGCCCACCTTGCTGCTACACAATTGAAGGATGTTGGACATCCTTTGATGGCACGTGTCGGGATGGACTGCTTGAGATGGACGGTCCAATGATTTTGGGCCGGTACTTCATTGATGTGGTTCACTTTGGACGGTGGACATCTGAAGGTGAGGTCCACTTGCTAAACACTGGCTGTTGGATGTGTTGGTGCCTTTGTTGGACCATTAGATCCGCCTTGCATGGCTGATGATGGGGTTGAATGGATATGGACAATAGATGTTCATCCAGCCACTTGATGGACGGTGTTGATGTGCAGCAGCTGAACATCCACTGGATTGGGGTTGCTGCACGTGCAACAGGTGGGGAGCTGATGGAGTTGATGGCATCCACCAGTTGGACTTGGTGCAGCCTTGGACGGCTGAAGTTTGCTGGCTGATGATGGAGATGAAGGAAGGCTAGGAGTGGACGGTCCACTTGATGATGCGATCTGGATGCTCATGAAAGTGTGGCCCGCCTTGATGCATTGTTGGTCCCTCATGTGGACATCCAATCTTGACCGTCCAAACTTGTGTGATCGCCTAATCATAACCATCATACACAACCTGGATTTTCAAATGAACGGTTGTGATGCGGTCCACCATAGAACGTGATCCATCCTTCGATCTTTACGGTCTGATTTCCTTCCAAGCTGCCCTGATGGTTGATCTTGCTTTCTTTTGGGCCTTTAATCGCCTAGATTGGCTCGGATCTTGCGCAACCTCTCCTGAACACCTGAAGACAGAAAATTAACCTAATGAGGGATAATTAACCAAAAAAACAATGATATTGATCTTAACAATCAAGGTTAATTATACAATATTAGGTACTTATCAAAGTTCTTTACAAGCGATCCTATAATCACATCCTCCTTCGATGCGTCGATGAAACAGAAGCTGCAAAGATCATGAAAGAAAGACACGAAGGAATCTGTGGCCCACACATGAATGGGCACATGATGGCAAAGAAGATTCTACGACTCGGCTACTATTGGCTCACCATGGAGATAGACTGCTGCCAGCACGTCAGAAAATGCTTCAAGTGTCAGGAGCATGAGAATCAAATCCATGCCCCATCATCAGAGTTATACAACCTGACCACCCCCTGGCCCTTCTCCATGTGGGGACTCGACATCATCGGCAAGATCAGTCCCAAAGCATCAAATGGTCATGAGTACATACTTGTAGCAGTCGACTACTTCACCAAGTGGGTAGAGGCAGCCTCTTACACCACGATTGCAGCATCCCAGGTGATCAAATTTATGAAGAACAACATCATATGCCGGTATGGAATCCCCAATGCTATCATCACAGATAATGGGACCCCGTTCGTCAACAAGAAGATGGATGACTTCCTTAGCAAATTTAAGATCCAACGTCATCGATCAAGCCCCTACCGTCCCCAGATGAATGGTGGGGTAGAAGCCACAAACAAGACAATCGTCAAGATACTCGAGAAGATGGTCGTGACCTATCGAGATTGGTCAGATATGCTCCCATATGCACTTTGGGCCTATCGAACGTCTGTACGGTCTGCTACAGGCGTTACTCCATTCGAGCTTACTTATGGAATGGAAGCAGTTCTACCAGTCGAGGTGGAAATACCATCACTACGAGTGTTACTCGAAAGCGGAGTTGAAGAAGGAGAATGGCAACGGGCCATATTCGATCAGTTGCAGCCAGCAGATGAAAAGCGCATGCGTGCACTAAGTCATTCCCAGTGCTATCAGAAAAGGATCGCTCGGGCTTACAATAAGAGAGTCCGGAAAAGAAGTTTCAAGGTAGGCGACATGGTAATGAAGAAGATTCTACCATCGCACCTTCCGGATCCCAGAGGAAAGTTCAAACCCTCGTGGGACGGGCCACTGATCATCAGAGAAGTACTTCCCGGAGGCGCCCTCAGACTCACCAGCATGAGAGGGGTGGATCTTCCTGAGCCAATCAACGCCGACAAAGTGAAGATCTTTCACTGGTAAGTCATTCTGACCTTATCAAAAGTTACTTTAATAGAGCTGAAGTCAAGAGGTCAAAGCTAAGACCTCTGAGAAATCATTCCCGTCCACCAATAAGTGTTTCAAGTAAGGGGATTCAAAAAGAAAAAAATACAAAAAAAAAAGAAGAGAAAAAGAATACAAAAGAAAAAGAAAAAAAAGGAGAAAAGAGAAAGAAAAAGGGAAGCCAAAGCAAGGCACCCAAGGAAAAAAAAAATCAGCCCAAAAAAATCAGAAACACAGACATCCATCCATTCATCTCAGAAGGGTCTTTAGCAAAGACCGACAGCTCTATCATCGTAACCTAGGATAAGGGCTGAAAGACTGCCATCGGCCGGCAACGACGGATTCCCGACCTCTAGCCGCCGCAGTTATCCAAAGATCCGAAAAGAAAAAAAAATGTGTGCCTAAACAAAGAGGGCGGAGTGAAAACCCGGAAGGGCGCTCCGAGTAAAAACAGTAGGCATACAGCGGACTTGGTGAAAATCCGAAAGGGCGCCGAGTTTAAAAACAGCATAGCTGCCAAGGGGCAGGCAAGATCAAACACCCGGGATGTGGTGAAAACCCGAAAGGGCGCCACGGGCAAAAATGACGGGAAAAGGCCGGCTGTGGTGATAACTCGAAAGAGCACTGCAGGCAAAAATGGCTCAAATGAAAAAAAGGAAAAAAAATTAAAAGTCCAGGTACCAAGAAATCAGACGGTCCAGATCGGTTTAAGCAGTAAAAGTTCAAGAACAAGAAGAAGTACAGTCAGGAACAAAGAGCTCTACAAGCTCTGACAATCTCAAGATGCAATAGTTTTCGTTGCCTACACCTCTAGGGAACCAAAGGATCACACAAGTTAATCTCTAGACATTGGTCAAGGCATTGGCTGAGCCCCAGCTCTGATTCCTATATCCCGACACAAAGTCCAGACACACTCACAAGACAACTTATGGCACAATGGATTCTCAAAAAAGTTTTCTTCTTTTTTCATTAAAAGCATCATATTTCTTTTACACATATCATGTCATCTCTTTCAAAAAAATACAAAAAAATGCATCATCATCAATCATATATGCAAAAAAAATCAATGTGCAGGTGGCCAACACAATCAATCTCTACCCTCCTCCTCGGCCACATCAGGTAAGTCCTCTGATTCATAAAAAGATAGCCTCTCTCTCAACCTGCTCACCTCCATACGCAGGTAATGCGCCTCATCGCGCTCAAGGGTACGGATCACTGTCTCCTCATCAGACAATCTCTGATCGGCAACCAATCTCCTCGACATCATCTCACAATGATACCGAAGTGCAGAGATCTCAGACAGCAGATGGCCATGAGTGGCCAAAAGGAAGCAAGGATCAATGAATGGATGCTCCTCAAAAGGTTCATATGAACCAGATGAAGAGCCAGCATCTCCAAGGATATCCTGCTCATCCTCATCAGCAGTCTGGTGCTAGCAAGGGATACGTCGATACAAAGACTGCTCAGCAACCCAGTACTGATATGGGGCGGTCGCCCTCGGAAAAGTCCGCAGCTCAAAACCCAGCAAATCAGCAGTCAAGTAACTCACCCAAGAACAATCAATCCGGGTCCTAAAGTCAGAGGATCTAGATGGAAGTGCTCGACGCCCGATACCGGTGAAAGCAAAAAGAGGAACATCCTGCTCATATCCAAACTGCCGCAGGAACTGAATGGGATGATAAGGAAAGTAGGATCGAATGCCTACCAACATCAGAGGAAGGCGGTGTGCATCACAAAGCACTGGAGGCAGTGAAAGCCAAGATGACTCCCAACGAACGTTCCAGTCACGAAGTTTAGCGAACATCCTACGATACACGGGCTCGCTCATCCTAGTTGTATGCGGAAGGAACTCCATGATATAACGCATGATGTCAGAGCTAGAAATGCCAGGAAGGGGTACAGGAACGGTCAAAGAAAGACGCTCCCATAGCCAGACCTGATCACAAAAAAGGAAAAGAAGTTCAGCTAGAGCCAAGCAATTCCTAACAAAGCAAGAAGAAAAAGGTGCAGAAAAGATACCTGAAGAAAGGCACAACAGCCGTGAAAGAAATGAGTACGGCCCAGGGGCGCAGTCGGTCAGCCCATCAAACAGCTCGGCCAAGATGAGAGAAATGATCCCCTGCCGTCAGATAGCTCGGCTCATCACCTCAAAAAGCAAAGGAGTCTGGGACCTGCGCCATCCCGAGAGCAGCACCTCTGCTATCAAACAAAATATCAGTACATTCCGAGCAAAGGTAGAACCGGCCACACTCCGAGGACCCGAAAAAAGATCATACAGCAAGTCCAAGGAGAACACTACAGCATCCTGGCCGGCAACGGCAGGCCGAACAAGATAGGGGATCCCGAACCAGTTCTGCGGTGTGGCCGTCTTCGGCGATGTCTTCGGCGAGAAATACTGAGTATAATCCAAGGGTAGGCCTGTCAAGCGTGCAAGCTCCTCCAAAGAAGGTCCCATCTCCATATCATTGAACACAAACAAGTTCAACGAAGGGACCCAATCAATCGAAGCAGCTCCGAGCATCCTCCAATCAATGTCAACTCTAGCCATATGGATCAGCCCGCCAAGGCCATAGGACTCCAAGTCCCGAATCTCATAGGCTGACAAGCTGTCAAGCCAAGCAAGCAGCCGTGGCGAGCAAGAAGGACGAGGAAGCAGCTGACAAGTCCTCAGTGGTACCTCCTCCAGAACAAAAGGCCCAGAAATCAACGATGACTCATCGAGGATCGGAAGGTCAACGGGCGAAAGAGAAGGAAAAGCTGGAACCTCTGCAGACTCAACAGCCCCTGACCTGTCCCCAGTAACGACTATGTCTGATATAGTCGCATCACTGTCTGAAGCTGTCACGACCTCAGCCGCATGGGAGGACTCGCCCACCTCATGAACAGAGTGCGCAAAGGATTGACGATCAGGAGAAGGACGATGCTCTCCATCAAAAGGACTATCAGCAAAGATCACGCCGCACATCGTGGCATCCTGACCAATCTGACTGTCAAAAAATACATCTAAACCATCAAGAAGGATCCCGGCTACCCCGATCGAAGAATCAACGGTCAAATCTGGACCTGCGGCCCTCTCCAACAAGAAATCATGAATCCAGTCATCACCCTGTCCGATCAAAGGGATCATCGAGGCATCTACACCGTCCATCATCAGGCGGACATCATCAATGATCACATCAAGTCCACCCAAACAAGTATGCCGCACATCTCGGCCCTCATCAAGAGCATCCAAACCGTCAAAGGTATCATCTGAACCATCCATCCCATCCGAGCATGAGATCAGCCCATCTATGTCCATCATGGTCCCATCACCTCCATCAATCACATCATCCATGTGGCCTACATTCAAGGGATGCATAGCCTCACCTATGTCCCATCCTCCCATCTCATCCATGCCATCCATTTCTCCCACAATCAAAGCCCCATTCAAATCTGGAATTTCAGCATGGCTGCCATTAATGGGGCCATTCAAAGCTCCACCAACTACCATCTCTAGCCCCTCATCAATACCCCCATTCAATGCCCCATCTCCACCATCCATTAAAGAAATTCCACCATCATTAAAGCCTGCACCACCTCCTGAAATGTGGGACCCACCATGGGCAGCCCCCACAGCCCATGAATCTCCACCGTCCATTGCTTGAGAAAAGATAAACCAAGAAAAGGACAAAAGGAGGAGGGAAGATGAGACAAGGAGAATATTCATGGCTGCAATCGAACCCAGACGTGCAGGGAATGAGGGGACAAAGACAGTGGACTGTGAAGAATGTCCGAGCACGAGCCAGCCCAGGCCGCTCAAGAGGCGAGCCTTGGGCGGCCTGCTCTGGGCCGCCCATACGGACGCGCTCCCTCTCTCTCCATGGGATTGGCTCCAGGGTTCTTGGTAGGTGAGGCTGACAGTCCACGTCAGCAGATGGCACCCCGTGGGCCGCCCAAGGCTCCGGTCCACTCCAGATTTCGATTGAGGTTAATCAAGATCATATAAAAGGTGCCCCACCAGTCCAATCACGAAGCAATGCCGCCAGAACATGGCTGATCAAGTCAAAGAGAGGGAAAGGTGATCAAATGGGGGACACAAGCAATCCAAGTCATTCAAAGACTAGATCATCATGATCTAAACCATGAAAGAACCTACATGAGCCATCAAATAGCAAGATCGAAGGCCCGATCATCAAGAAAGATGGCCAGAACCCAAGATCTGATCATCAAGTGGGCCCACAGGGCCAAGTCAAGCGATCTGAGCCGTTCAAGTCATCATCCACACCATGAGAAGCCTTCCTATCCTCACAAAACATCAAGGATAAGTGCTTCAAAGCAAAGCTGAAGTTTGGAAGTAGGGCCTACAGGGCCAAATCAAGCAATTCGGACCACTCAAATCACAGTCAGCCCCGTCAGAAGCCAAATAAAGCAAGGTAAGTATGCCCAACCTCAAAAAACTTGGTCCGAAGACCTTAAACTACGTCGGGATCAAGATCCCGAGGGACTTTTTAATAAAAACCGGTAGCAGTCTGGATCGTCGAATCAAGATTCGCTGATACCGGATATTTTCCAAAAAAGAGCAAAAATAGGTTTTCCCTGTTTTGTACAGTTTTAGGGTCCGAAGACCTTAAACTACGTCGGGATCAAGATCCCGAGGGATTTTAATAAAACCAGCATTGATCCCAGCCATTCAGGCCAAGATCTGATGACCTGGATCTTTTCAAAAAAATAAAAAAAAATGTGTTTGCTCTGTTTTGTATATATTCGCTGGTCCGAAGACCTTAAACTACGTCGGGATCAAGATCCCGAGGGATTTTTAATAAAAACGGGCATCGATCACGACCCTCAAAATCAAAATCGATGACTCAGGACATTTTTCAAAAAAAAAAAATCACAAAAAATATATTACTAGCCCCGCTTTTAAAGTTTTGGGTCCGAAGTCCTTAAACTACGTCGGGATCAATATCCCGAGGGATTTCCAATAAGGTATCGGTCTTAATTAAGATCCGCTGACACCGGACATTTAAAAAAAAAAAAATGTGTTTCCCCTGTTTTGTATATATTTGCTAGTCCGAAGACCTTAAACTACACTGGGATTAATTTCTCGGGGGACCTTTCTCGCTTTCAACCGAAAACCGGCATCAGCCTTGATCAAGGTTTGATAACCCAGATCATTTCAAAAATACCAAAAATATTTTAAAGCTTTCCACAAAAACCAGCATCAATCTCGATCATTCGAGCTGAAATATGGAACTTTTTTCAAAAAACACAAAAAAAAATGATTCACCAAAAATTTCAACTGCACAAATTCATCCCCAGCGGTCCGAAGACCTAAAACTACACTGGGATTAACTTCTCGGGGGCTTTCTTTCTTAGCCTGTTCCGGGCCTGGCTGACATTTGATCGTACGGGTGTCCGGAATCATCTATATAGGTAAAGGCTGAGGCGGGCAGAATCCCGCAATCCTGTTCGTGTTGAACGCACCGTGATAGACAACCTTGATTTGGAAGTCGCCGTTGAATCTGACGGATGTTCCCTGTTCCTAAAACTCATGAAGGGGATTAAGGCTGTTGGGAGGTGAAGCTCACCCTCACGGAATTGTGAGCGACGTAAGACCCCAAACTGGATTGACTAAGGGAAATGTGAGGATGTGGCTCATTTTGTGGCCGAAAGAGTCCGTCGGACGATACGTGGTCTATGTGCATTGCACATGAGGAACAGGCAACTTTATGGGTGTGTTGTCTGAAAACCCTCAAATCTCCTCATCCGAAGATGTAAAACTATGGCACTTAACTGTGTGAGACTCGTCTTGCTCGCTGACGTAAAATGGATCGGGTGCCTTACCAGCAGTAGAAGCTGGAAGTGGATGAAAATTCCACACTTTTCCCTGCATTTCAGAAAAAATCACAAAATACCAAAACATTGCAAAATATTTTCAAAAATCACAAAAAATATTTCCTTTGCTTTCAATCAAAATATTGTAAAAAATCACAAAAATATTTCCCTTGCTTTCAACAAAATATTGTCAAAAATCACAAAAATATTTCTCTTGCTTTCAAAGAAAATATTTCGAAAATCACAAAAAATATTTCCTGTGTTTTCAACAAACCGATCTCTATCCTAACCCCTCAGGTAAAGATTCGGACCCAAATATCTGCAAAAATCACAAAAATTGTCAGTATCCCCAGCACTACACTTCAGGAGTCTTGAACTCCGCTCACTTCACAGTATGGGATGACGGATCCGATCGCCCGCAAATTGGGATCTTAACCAAAACGGGCAACCAAACACCATCTCAATCACACGTATGCCCAGAAGAACATCTTGAAGTCGGATAGCATCCTCGTACATTCTCATTCACAAAGAAACAGCATCTTGGGACGATGGACCTGATCGACCACAGGTCGGGATCTTGACCAACCCGCTGTCCAAACCTCCGTATCAAAAAGAAAAATCCCCAGGGGAGCACAACCCTGCAAGCAATAAGCTCAAAATTCTCTGCACCCATAGCAAAAGCAAAATCATCGAACTGAAAGAGAATGAGCCAAACCATGCATTCATCCTGCATCTCCATGCATCAGCATCCATCGCATTAATCATCACGTTTACCTGTTTTCAAAATAAAAGACGGTTAGCTAAGGACCCCACAGGCATCCCTAGTGGAGGCGCATGCAAACCAGATCTCTATTTCAAAAGACAAAAAAAAAAACATTTCTATGTGCAAATAAAAACCCCACGGAGTATCACTCCCCAGAGTGGGTATCTTTTCAAAAATCCAAAAAAATATTTTCCCAGTAGAGCGTTCTGCCTCCAAAACACCAGGAGATCTTCCATATCTCTGGGTAGGAGCCGACGTAAAAATCAAATAAGATCCGATGTCTCGCGGTTTCCCCGGAGACCATCAGATCCAATGCACTCAAAGTACGGTCGAACTGAACTCCAGTGTCAGTGCGGTCGTACCACATGCCAAGATACAAAAGATGAAAGCCAAAAGGCTCGGTCACAGAAACCATTTGAACAGGTGGAAACGATGAATTGTAACCCAAGTATCAAAATCAGCAGATTGGGTGGAAAGAGTTCACCCGCACATACCTAGGCGTGGATGCCTGAAGTACCTTGACTGAGTCCAAGTCGGCGTAGTAGAATCCCGTAAGACTATCTGATGCAGGGCGTCTAACCACTTTGACAGTCAAGCGAAACAAGTACTCCTGGAGTGATCTGGGAAAACATCAAACATCACACAATCAGTCTCAGGGTCAGTAACCTCGTAAGACTACGGACGCAGAGGCTCTGCTGTACCTTTTCGATGTTAGTACCGATCGGGAATGAAAGGGTTGCGATTGGGTACCCAGGTTGCAGCAAACTGCAGGGACAATCGCAACGTTTTCTCCAAACTCCCGCAGTATGTGCGAGTTATCAATTTTCAAACAATCAACTGACTCAGATACAAAGGATAACAAAGATTCCAGACCACAATCGAGGAAAGAATGAATTGCAAGCCAAGCATCGAAACCAGCAGGTCGGGTGGAAAGAATCCACCCGCACATACCTAGGCGTGGATGCCTGAAGTACCTTGACTGAGTCCAAGTCGGTGTAGTAGAATCCCGTAAGACTATCTGACGCAGGGCATCTAACCACTTTGACAGTCAAGCGAAACAAGTACTCCTAGAGTGATCTGGGAAAACATCAAACCACATACAATCAATCACAGGGTCAGTAACCTCGTAAGACTAGTGACGCAGAGGCTCTGCTGTACCTTTTCGATGATAGTACCGATCGGGAATGGAAGGGTTGCGATTGGGTACCCAGGTTGCAGCGCATGCAGGGACAATCGCAACATTTTTTCCAAACTCCCGCGGTATGTGCGAGTGATCGGTTTCCAAACGATCAACTGGCACAGATGCAAAGGCAAGCAAAGATTTCAGACCATGATCCATGAATGACCGGGTCAGAAGTGGGGTGTCCACTCGCTTTGGCATTCGGTTCCACGTAACCTCTGCCAAAGAGGGACATCTGTAGACACCCCACCTTCGGCTACACTGTTGGTAGAGATAGCTGGTTGAATGGAGGACCATACCCCCAAATCCCAAGTCCAAACTCAGCCAAACTCACCCTTGTAAGCCCCAATCCATAGCCCAGTTCAAGCCTGAACCCAGTCAACCCAGTCCTAAACATCAGTCTGAAAAACCCCCCACAAGAAAAGCCAGTCAAAAAATCCCAAAAAAGTCAAATTCGCTGAGTCAACCCGCTGAATCAACTCGTCGAGTCAAACCACCGAGTCAACCCATCTAGTCAACCCGTCGAGTCAAATCACCAAGTCAACCCGCTGAGTCAACTCACTGAGTCAACCCACCGAGCCAAACAGCAGCCCCGAGGGAGCGACCGTACCTCGCTGGAAATCGAGGAACGGCCGTACGGGCGACCCACAGCAGGCCGCCCAAAAATATTTACTCGAAATGCCACTACCCGCTACTATAAATACTCCCCTCCCCTTCTCATTTCAACATCCCTTCAAGTCCATTCAGTCCGAGTGCTCTGAGTCCACCTCTCCACCCTTTTAGCCCATTTTTCCACCAAGGAGAGCCCGAGTGAGGAGAGCCTAGCCCTGGTCCAGCCCAGCCTGACCACTGGTCCAAGTCTCCCAAGCCATCCAAGTCTTGATCCAGCCACTCGAAGCCAACCCTTGTGACACTCCGTCCATCCAGCTACTCTCTTTCTAGCATCATCTCATTTGCATCTAGCATAAGTGCAATATTTATTTTTCTTCCAACCCCCCTGCTTCACTGCAAGCACCTTGATTATTCAAGCATACTGCACATGTCTTAAATTAAGCACCTGTCAGTTCGAGCGTATGCTCTGGGCTTGCCCGTTGTTGGAACCTGCCCATCAAAAACTCTTACTGTTCAGACCTGCATTCATGCTTCACTATAAAGCTCCTTGATTATTCAAGCACACTGCATACGTCTTAAATTAAGCACCTGTCAGTTCGAGCGTATGCTCTGGGCTTGCCCATTATTGGAACCTGCCCATCAAAAACTCTTACTGTTCAGACCCGCATTCATGCATCATGTCATCTATGAGAATGTACGAGGATTAAAACAGACTTTCAAGTATTAGTTCGATTCTGTGAAGTAGAGACCGTACTTCGGTACGGGCAGTGTGTGGGGTGCTTAACCTCTTCCCACCCTGTAACCGTGATCCCTTACCTTGAATCTCTGGCCGCAGATCAAAAGGAGTCATTTTAGAGGAAGGAATCTTCGGATCCCCTTCTCTAACGTTTCTACGGGGTCTAGCCGACTGTAGATTCGAAGTAACTGGCTAGTAGCGACTCTGGTCTTATATAAACTCATTTAAACATATCTAGCTAAACACGACTACCAGACAAAGCCCTCGAGAACGAGGCAAGCCAGTGGCACAAACGGCGATTCGCACTCACGCATCCTCCTCTCCTTCTTTTCCCGAAAGGGGAAGGGACGAGAACGTCGTGTGGGAGCGCGGAAACGGCGAGGGTCCACAGAGAGGAAGAAAAGGAAGAAGGAGAGAGAAGAGTTGAAGAAAGAGATAAATGAATTAAAGAAAGAGATAAAAGAATTAAAGAAAGAGAGGAAGGAGTTCAACCGAGTGGTAGAAGAATTAAAGCAGCATACAAAAGAGTTCAACAAAGCGAGAGAAGATTTAACGAAAGAGCTAGAAATTTTAAGGATGGAGAGAGAAGATTTGAGGAGGGAGAGAGAAGATATAAGGAGGGAGAAAGAGGAGTGGAAGAAGGAGAGGGAAGAATTGAAATTGAAGAAGGTGTGAATATATTGTTTTTTT
Organism: Liriodendron chinense; assembly: GCA_003013855.2. Classification (NCBI taxonomy): domain Eukaryota; kingdom Viridiplantae; phylum Streptophyta; class Magnoliopsida; order Magnoliales; family Magnoliaceae; genus Liriodendron; species Liriodendron chinense. The sequence continues at coordinate 1,075,106 of PVNU02002152.1, forward strand.
GAAAATATATTTTGTAGTAATGTATTGTTTATTGAAGTATGCTATGTTTTGATATATTAATTTATTATGATTGGTTCTGTGTACTTAAGTAGAAAGCCGCTACTCCTATTATTGTGGAGTACGAGAATGAAGCCGCTATTCCGTCTATTGCGGCAGAGGTCGAGAAGGAAGCCGCTACTCCTATAATTCAAGGGAGACCTAAAAGGCACTTGAAGCCTTCTTGGTGTAAGAAATATCCTTTTGTACCCATGTCTGCTATTGAAATAACTCCCAGCATATTTACCGACACTAAAGAAGCGAGAGACCACATTACTTCTCCGATACCATTACATTTACAGATGGATCCATTTAGGAAGCTATCGGAGGAGAAAATTATGGAATTGCGTAGTTGGTATGATACAAATATAAATGAGGCAGCGGGAATGTGGTTTAAATCAATATGGGAGAAGGATGAATGGGTTGATAGTGTTGTAAGTATTCTCAATCTTCATAACTTGATTTACATCTACATTTATTTACCTTGTAGAGCTAAATCATCTTCGTTTGTTAGGCGTTGGACAAATATATTGAATTTTTGGACAGAAGGAAGGATGAGTGTCCAACAGCATATCCTTAGGATTGCAAATTCTGCCCCACATTTTTTTCAGTAATTGTGCGACAAACATGTCCTAGTTAAATTGTATTTCTACTTTTAATTTTTTTGACATTTGTAATATTGTTTTTGACAGACATGTCTCAAAAATCTTTTGCCTAAATTAAAGAAATATCATAACGACCCAGAGCGTATGATAAAACTTCTAGAGAAAGACTGTAGCTTTAGCATTGCAAAAGAGCGCAATGAGACGAAGGCTATGTGGAAATATGAAAGAGTAATTTTTTCGTGATTGGCACTAGGTATTTCTTATTTCTTTTTAAACTATGTGACATAAATGATAATTTCTTTTATTTTACATGTATAGGTATATGTACATGTTAATCACGACAACAAACATTAGATTCTAATGATCATCCACCCCAGAGAAAGAGAGATTGTAATTTGCGATAGTCTCGATAGCAACCCGCTTCTCCAATACAAGAAAGAGATCTGGGTCATGACTGAAGGACTCCCTATTTTCTTTCATTTCACAGGAGACGCCTCTGCGTTTAACCGGGAGTGGAGCGTCCACGAAGAGGTTTATCTTCCAAAGCAGACTAATGGTAGTGATTGCGGTATATATGTAATGAAATATATTGACATACTATGCGGCGGTGACATTTTGTCAAATAAACAGTTCGACGACACTCAACTATTCAGGGATTCATTGGCGTATGACTGTTTGAGTATTCATGATTAGGCATGGGAGGGAGCGAAAATTTTGTATAACTGTATTTTATACTACTGTAACATATAGGTGGGGAAAATGTGAATGAGTTATGAAATGGTTTACAAGTGAATGGTTTGTTGAATTTTGTGTGAAAAGTGATTGGTTTACATGTGAATGGTTTGTTGAATGTGAATCATTATTGAAGTCAAAATAACACTGTTACAGCGACAGCGACAAGTTCCCTCTGTAATCGATCATTTTGACCGATGACAATATCATTCATACTCAGAATTCGGCAAATGTCACTGTGATCGGTCTATTTAACGGAGTACAGTGAGAATTGCCTCTACAATCGGTCATTTTGACCGATCACAGTGTCATTCGTACTAAGAAATCGGTCAATTGTCACTGTGATCGGTCAATTTGACCAAGTACAGCGAGAATTTGCCTGTCATCGATCATTCCTCTATGATCGGTCAAAATGACCGATCACAGTGTTATTCGTACTCAGAATTCAGTCAATTGTCACTGTGATCGGTCAATTTGACCGAGTACAGCGAGAAATTGCCTCTGTGATCGGTCATTTTGACCGATCACTGTATTATTCGTACTAAAGAATCGGACAATTGTCACTGTGATGGGTCAATTTGACCGAGTATAGCGAGAAATTGCCTCTATGATCGGTCATTCCTCTGTGATCGGTCATTTCAACCAATCACAGTGTTATTCGTACTCAAAAATCGGTCAATTGTCACTGTGATCGGTCAATTTGACCGAGTACAACGAGAAATTGCCTCTGTGATCGGTCATTTTGACCGATCACTGTGTTATTCGTACTTAGGAATCGGACAATTGTCACTGTGATCGGTCAGTTTGACCGAGTATAGCGAGAAATTGCCTCTATGATCGGTCATTCCTCTGTGATCGATCATTTCAACCGATCACAGTGTTATTCGTACTCAGAATTCGGTCAATTGTCACTGTGATCAGTCAATTTGACCGAGTACAGCGAGAAATTGCCTCTGTGATCTGTCATTTTGACCGATCACTGTGTTATTCGTACTAAGGAATCGGACAATTGTCACTGTGATTGGTCAATTTGACCAAGTACAGAGAGATATTGCCTCTATGATCGGTCATTCCTTTATGATCAGTCATTTTGACCGATCACAGTATCATTCATACTCAGAATTCGGCAAATGTTACTGTGATTGGTCAAAATTGACCGAGTACAGCGACAAGTTCCCTCTATAATCGGTCATTTTGACCGATCACAGTGTCATGCATACTTAGAAATCGGTCAAATGTCACTATCATTTTGACCGATCAAATTGACTAAATTGACTGAGCGCTTTGTCATTTACAAAGTGCTAGGTCAATATTACGAAAATTTCCAAATTACCAACATTCCAAGTAACTAACATAAAAAAATATTCCAACTAACATTAAAAACATTCATATTATTACATTCAAATAATCAAACATCATGCATCTGTTAGTAGAAACTTGCACTTTCGTCGATTATGCCCTGTTCGTTTACACCTTCCGCACTTTACTGTTTTCCGTTCTTCTCCACGTGACGGAATTCTCATCTTCTTTGGTCTTCCGGCTGACCTTTGTTATTGTGGGGGTTTAATTGTCGCACAATACTTCCAGAATTCGTCTGATATTTCCCATTCACTCTTGTCACGTACTGGGTACACCGGTTCATTAAAGTTGATCCGATAATTTTCGGCCATATAAAATGGGGAGCAGTACTTGTAATGAGGAAGATTATAACTTATACATGCTGAAAGAACATGCAAACACGGCAACCCTTTTACATCAAACTCACGGCATGTACACGAAAGCTCATTGAGATTAACTTTGTCATTATATTCATCCTCAATATAATACTCATCTCGAGAAATCGCATGACAATGGGAATTGCGCGCCTTCTCTAGAAAATTCGTTAGTTGTTTCTCCACCCAATTTGTCAAAGGTCCAGTAAATGATGAGATAGATTCACTTCTCTTATAGAACATTTCTTGGATCTTCAATCTGACCGTATCTATCAATATGGTCACAGGATACTCCCTTGCTTCTTTGAATAGAGCATTAACGCACTCCGATATGTTAGTAGTAACCAAGTTGAATCTTTTTCCTGGAAAATGCGAAGATGCCCATCTTTCATATCCTATTTCTGTCAACCATGCATGTACTGGTGGGTTAGCCATTTCTATATTGCGCATTACTTTTTCAAACTCAGCCTTCCTGCACGTCTTTACAGCCTGCCAATAATATTGTTCCAACGACTTATCTTTAAATGTGTCAACCAAGTTTCTGTAGATATGGTAGGCGCAGTAGCCATGGATCGCGTATCGAAAGACTTCGAGGACTTCTTTCATTAAACCTTTATGTCGGTCAGATATAATGACAAGACCCGGAAGATACCCTAACATATTATTCAGGTGGGAAAGGAACCAATTCCAACTGCTGCTGTTCTCTGATTCCCCGATACCAAATGCTACCGGTACGATATGATTGTCTCCATCCAAGGCTGTTGCCACGAATAGAACACCTTTGCATTTACCTTTTAGATGCGTCCCGTCGATGGCCAACACCCTTCGTAAAGTAGTTTGAAAACTTCTAACACACTGTCCAAGTGCAACAAAACATCTTTCGAACCTGCTCGTCTTTGGGTTAACAAGCACAGTTGTCACCGTTCCTGGGTTAGCCCTCCTTAGCTCATGTAAATAGGCTGGGAGTTGATTGTATGAATCTTCGTAAGATCCCATTACACGCTTGATTGCGATCTCCTTAGCCAGCCATGCCTTCTTGTAGCTGATAAGAATATTATATTTCTCGTGCATAGCTAATATTATGTCACGCGGCCTTAATCTCATGCACTGCTCAATACGACTAATAACCAACTCGTTGGCTAACTTACTACTTGCTTGCCGGTGATCGCTCTTCATCTAGGACATGCCACATGTGTGTTTTGACGTGTAATTCTTTATCTTGAATATCCCCGCATCATTCACCCTAGATGCATGAACCCTCCATTGACAATTATCTTCGAAACATACCACGGTAAATCTCTTGGATGATGAATACAAGACTCTATATTGAAAGTTTTGGCGAATTGCAAATTGGCTCAAAACATACTGGTAGCGCGCCTTGTCCTTAAACGTTTGTCCAACTGCTATCTCAATCGTGTCATCAAATGAATCTGAATATTTCAACAAATCAGCATTGATCAATACATCATCATCAAATGGCACATTAACTAGACCGGTCATGAAGTTTGATGTTTGAGGCGGCTTAAGCAATGGATTCTCACTTAGACGTATACATTCATCACCAGTGGTGGAGGATGAAGTTACATGATCTCTTGTAGGTAAAGGTGATGGTGAAGGAACATGTGAGGACGAAGGCACATCTGCTCTTATAGGTAGATCTACTCTTATAGGTAAAGGTGAGGATAAAGGAACACCTACTTTTATAAGTACAGGTGACGTCGTATATTCACATTTCAGGCTAAGGTCAGCTGCCCAGCTAACTCCATGGTCCTCACACGGATTTCCCACTGTGGGGGTATCATGTTCAACGAGGACATCATATTCAACACCATTCCAACCAATGGGGTCTTCGTGTAATGTCTCATTAATGCGATCCATTGTCTCTATGATTAACGGCACGTATGTATTCGGATGCTCCGACTGTGCTGCCAAGAACACTCGCACGTCTTCATCATCTTTGATTTCAGATGGAGGGATTGATTGGTTTGAGCATGGGTACATGACTTTCATCCTAATATCATAATCCTTCTGTATAGTATTCAAAATCCTGTACATTTTAGAGAGGAGTTCCTCATATGTAGTCCCGACATTCAACACAACACTTTTTGACTTTCCACCCTTATACGTGTATGCATTGTTTTCACATATTAACTCTCCATCATAAGCGCATACGATGATTCTAGAAGCCATTAACTGCAAACAAATTCGAAAAAATCTTCTTAGCGAACCGTTAAACAATCAATGAAGCCGGTCATTTTCACCGACTATAATGAATATGAAAACATACAGATTATTCTAATTAAATCTTAATACAAATTCAAGGTTTCTCTCATTGAATTACACTATATTCGGTGAAATTTCACCGTATCCAGGTGTATTGGTAGAATTTCACTGTATTCAATGCAATTTCACTATGAGCCGTGGAAATTTAGTGCATTCGGCTAAATTGACTGAGTGTTCAGTCAATTTGACTGACCGCTCTTCCAAATTGACTGATTGCTCAGTCAATTTCACTGAGTGCTCTTCCAAATTGACTGAGTGCTCGGTCAAATTGATAGTGCTTTTCCAAATTTACTGCATTCGGTGATATTTCACATTTGCCTTACTGCTCGGTCAATTTGACTGATTGCTCGGTCAATTTGCCTTAGTGCTCGGTCAATTTGACTGAATGCTCGGTCAATTTGACCGTCTTCAGTGATAATGACCGAGTGATCTTTAATGTTCATTGTAATCGATGAAATTGATCGACTTCACATACATGCCCGCGAAAAAACGACATTTATGGCTAGCACCCTTCGAAATAAGACATTCATTGCAAAAAAATAAAGATCCTACTTCATTATTACGAAAAAACACATTCATTCTTCAATCTTACTTACCTACAACGGCCGTTTCGGTGAGACACAAGTTCAAGGAGTAGAAGAAGAATCCAATGAGTTGAAACACGATTTCAAAAAGAAGAGAAGATGGGTTCTGGGTTATAACCGGAGAGAATACGAAGACAACATGGGTTCTTTTCTATAGTTGAAGAGAGAAAAACGAGGAAAAGAAATAGGATTTTAGAAAAAGGAATAAAATTCATAAACAAAGGGTATTTCGGTCAGAAAAAAATACGTCCGTACAGCTTAAGTTTAGAGTGGGAAAGAATGGTTTTGAAGAGTTTACTTTTGCTGGGGGGTAAAAAGAAGAGTTTATAGTAGGAAATTTCTCTTTAAAGGCTCATCATTTGCCTACTCCCGAGCTTTTCTCTTCCAACCCATCCCAAATATCCCCCCAAGCAAAGCAAATGGATCTCCTCCTCTCTCTTCCATTCTAATCTTCTCCATTCTCCCTTCTCTCTTAAGGTTTCTCTTATTGCATTCCCTCCTTTTCTCCTCTGTTGTCTTTGCCAGTAACAATAACAGTAAGGCCTTATCAACCCAACAACAATGCATTGAAGACCACTTCGCTGCGATGCTCCGCTTGAAGCATCACTTCAACTTTTCTGAGCACAGCAAGACTAGACTCTCCTCTTGGAATCCTGATAACAGGAATTGTTGTGCTTGGGAAGGCATCTCCTGCAATGGTGCCACCGGTCATGTGATCGGCCTCGACCTCAACTACCTATGGATAGCTGGTCTGGTCGATTCTGGAAGCCTCTTTCGTCTTCATACCCTGCAGAGGCTCAACCTCGCTTACAATGGGTTCGATCGCTCTCCAATCCCTTCTGGGTTTTACCAACTCACCAATTTGACCCATCTCAACCTCTCTTCTTCGAATTTTTATGGCCAAATCCCACAGGATATCTCCCACTTGACTAGTTTGGTTTCTCTCTATCTATCTCCCAAATTTTATGGCAATGAACTGAAAATCGAAAACATGAACATTCAAGCACTTGTCCAAAACCTGTCTAGTTTAAGAGAACTCCATCTTGACCAGGTAAACATCTCAGCAAACGGTAGCGAGTGGGGCCTGGCCTTATCCTCAGCACTCCCTCGTCTTCGTAAGTTGAGCTTGAGTGAATGTGGTCTTTTAGGCCTATTGCCATCATCTCTTGCCAACCTCAGCAACCTTGTTTATTTGGATCTTTCATACAGTAGTTTCAGTGGACCATTGCCATCCTCTCTTGCCAACCTCAGCAACCTCGTCTATTTGGATCTTTTATCCGGTGGTCTTAGCGGTCCAATTCCTTCTTCCTAGGGCAACGGGTTTCAAAATCTTGGAAAGGTCGACTTCATCGGCAATTCACTTAGTGGGACCATCCCATCATCATTGTTTTCACTCCCATCGTTAAAAGAGCTGGGTCTCCAAGCCAACCAATTTAGCGGTCAACTTGGCGAGTTCCACAACGCATCCTCTTCACCATTAGAGATCATCTATTTGGATCACAACAACTTGCAAGGGCCCGTTCCGAGGTCAATCTTTGAACTCACCAAGGTTAGATTCCTCACATTTTCATCCAATAATTTCAATGGCACAATCCCTTCTTTATATGGAAATGAGCTACAGAATTGTGAACATCTTGACTTTTCCAACAATTCACTTAGTGGGACCATCCCATCATCACTGTTTTCACTCCCATCATTACAAGGGCTTCGTCTCCACGAAAACCAATTTAGTGGTCAGCTTGGCAAGTTCCAAAATGCATCCTCTTCGGTAGAGAGCATCTACTTGTCTGACAACAAGTTGCAGGGGCCTATTCCAAGGTCAATCTTTGAACTCACCGAGCTTACAGAGCTCATACTTTCATCAAACAATTTCAGTGGGGATGTGGACCTTGGCTTATTCCAAAACCTTAAGAACCTCAAGTACCTTGATCTTTAGATAACAACTTCTCAATTGATGATGATAGAAATAATTCGACCTTCATATATATCCTTCCCCCAGATTGAAAATTTGTCATAGGATCTTGTAACATAAGCAAATTTCCAAACATTTTGAGAAACGAAGAGGGGATGAAATCATTGGACCTTTCCAACAACAAAATCAATGGTGAAATACCAACTTGGATATGGAAGGTTGGAAATGGTACTTTATTTTATTGAATCTTTCTCATAATGCTTTGGAGGGATTAGAGCAACTAGTTCCTTATCTTTCCTTAAGTTCATTGGAATATCATGACCTAAGCTTTAACATGTTAGAAGGCTCAATTCCAATCCTTCCATCCTCCATCTATTTCTTTTCACTTTCGAGCAATAATATTAGTGGAGAAATTCCTTTGCTTATTTGCAATTACACTTTCTTACAAGTCCTGGATCTATCCCACAACCACCTCAATGGTTTGATTTCACCATGTTTGGGTGAAGTTTCTAATGCCCTCACTTTGTTGAATCTTGTAGGGAATGCATTTCATGGCACCTTACTTCAAACATTCAAAGAGGAGTGTACTCTAGAAACACTTGATTTAAATGGAAATCAGTTGGAAGGGCAAGTGCCAAGCTCTTTAACTAAGTGCAACATGTTGGAGGTGTTAGACCTTGGAAATAATCAAATACATGACACCTTCCCTTTCTGGTTGGAAAATTTGGCTCAGTTGCGTGTTCTCGTCTTAAGGTCCAACAAATTTCATGGCACCATTGGACACCTCTTAACAAATCAAACGTTTCCACTGTTACAAATCATTGACCTCTCTTCCAATAGCTTCACAGGTAGCTTACCATCAAATATGTTCAAGGGTTGGAAGGCAATAAAGAAAGAGGGCAAATCCCAATCTTAGTTCCTTCGCAAAGATTTTGGTAATGTATACTATCAAGATAAAGTGGTTATAGTGAACAAAGGACTAGAAATGGAACTGGTAAAGATCCTTACGGGCTTCACCGTGGTGGATCTCTCCAATAACCAATTTGACGGGGATATTCCAAAATCAATTGGGGATTTAAAGTTGTTACATGTGCTCAGTATGTCCTACAACAGTCTCACAGGCCAAATTCTAGCGTCATTGGGGAACATTAAAGGATCTTGAGTCGTTAGATCTTTCACAGAATAATTTGTCCGATAAGAACCCATTGCAGCTAACAAAGTTAACATTTCTTGCAGTGTTGAACCTTTTCACATAATCTCCTCGTAGGAAGCATACCACAAGGTCAGCAATTCAATACATTCACGAATAAATCATTTCTAGGGAACCAAGGATTATGTGGCCCTCTACTATCGAAGAAATGTGGAGACGTCGAGGCTTCACTACCACCGGCCACATAATCAGAGAGTAAATACGTCTGGGAATTCATGTGGATTGGGTTTGCAATTGGACACAGAGTGGTAATGGGAGTTCTCTTTTGGACTCTAACACTTTGGACAAAGGGAAGGAGAGAATACAATAAATTTATTGATGAGATGCTTTTGTTGATTATTCCCTCTATGGCATTTAATCTAATTCAGCGGCAATAAGAAAATTAGAGCTACAAGAAGAGCCAAAGAACTAAAGGGAACTGAAGCACAAAGGAAGAAAGATTATATTTATATTTTTATATCTAATGCATCCACTTATATGTCGATGGTTACATATTTCTAGTACTTTTGGTTCTTCATTTAATTATACTTTTATATCTAATATATCCAACTATATATTGATGGTTATATATTTCATACTACTGGCTCTTCATCTAATCAGTTCTTGTAAGCTGCTAAACATAGCATTAATCATTCAACATACTGGGGGCCTTATATTATTAGAACTATGGCCATCCATTGACCGCACCATTTCCTCTAAAAGAGGCTGACTGTTGGTCATTTGTAGTTAGTTGAGATCACAACCCTGGCATTGTTGGGGAGATCTAGAATTGAAACATTGGGGTAGAAAGCAGAAAATTGAAAACCGTCTGCGAGTGCATTGATTTTCATGCCACACTAGCACGCTCCTTGAGTAAAGCCCATCATAACGCATTTGAACAAAATGTTGGGGTGGAATATAGAACACGGCCTAAAGCATAGTTCAAAAACCCGAAAACTCGATCTGGCTCAAGGTTCAACTGGGTCAGGTTAACTCAAAAACTCAAATCCGACCCGACTTGATATTTAATTATTATAAATTTGAACCATTAGGAAGCGTCAATGGATCTTTACAATAGATAGACCTAGTATAAGTACAATGAAACAAAACACATCAAACAAGATTACATATGCCTCAAAGGGTCGGGGTGGTTGCCTCCTTGTTGGCATTGAGGGTTTGAATCTCATCTCCAACCTTTATTTTTAGTAAAATCCCTCAATAGAAGGCTAGTGGCTCTGTTAGTGTCATGTCTGGTCGACCAAGTGATCGACTCTACAAGTCTATTTGAGTCCACCAAGTTTCCCAGTGACTAAGCTCGAAATCTTGCAAAATCGAGTTGACTCATTTGAGTTTCAAGTGTGACTTGGTTCGAATCCTGCCGAGTTGAGTTCACTTGGACAAGTTTCGAGTTGAGTCACTGTGTGTTAGATCTATACCTTAAAGTAGTGAGTCAATGATGCTGGTAAGGAAGTAGTTCTTGGAAGGGAAATGTTGCAAGATGAGAGATGCATGTGTTTGGATGTCTTGTGCTGAGGTAGTAAGAAAATGCTACAACAATTGTTCATCAGTTAGTAAAAATACGTCCAAGGCGTATGGCAAGATGATGCTATAAGAAATCTGGTGTACTAAAAATTATATACAATAAGGATGTGTTTGGATTAACCGAAATCGCAAGAAAATTTAATATAAGAAAAGATGGCTTTCTCAACATTTCCAGTGCAACTGTTGGCACGCAATGGAAATGATCATGTGCCCAAATTACCAATAAAAACTAGGTGATCAGAACTGTCCAACATGAAAAACTAATGCATGTCTCTCTAAGTTAAATCACTATACAAACTAGGTGGGGCTCATGCATCATTATCATCACACATTGGAACTACGTGCCAGTTATGCACATTTAAGGCGTGTTTAGATACCACCAAAGAAGTTACTTTTTCTACTTACAACAGTAAATAAGTAACTTACTTGAGATAAGTTTGGTTTTTTATCAATTATAAGTAGCTTTTTTATTTAAAGTAATTTAAATATCACTTCAGTTTAATAAGTAGAAATGAAAATAAGCTACTTCAGGCATAAGTAGCTTATCTTAAGTAACTTAACGATCCAAACACCCCCTTAATGTCTCTTTCAGCAACCAGGCCTCAGCTTAGTCCGATGCATGTGTCATTTGGCGCAATTATCAGCCAATCAGGAGGTAACAGATCCTCATGATCAGGTTGCCAAGGAAGTCTATAAATACCCCATGAGTACTTCTATAAATGGACTTTTCCATTATAATTTCACTCACTTCACTTTCACTTGTTATCTCCCATCAATTCCTCTCTCATAGGAAGCGGACGCACCGTTGAATTTCCATTTAAGCAGCCGTGCTCTTTCATCGAATCAAATATTCGATTGCAGCCCTCCCCAGGTTGCATTCAAACGAAGCTTCGAAGATCATCCCATCTTCAAGATTAAAGTGGTCGTGCCAACTTTCAAGCCAATGGAAAAGCCATGCCTTGAAGCTATAAAAGTATGATCTAGCTGATTCCCCAACTAGCATGGCTGCCTCTAAGAATATTATTTAACCACCTCTCTTTATCTATATGATTCATCTTCATAATTTCTCATTATTCTCATTAACTGAGGCATTGATCCTCGCCCTATGGCCACTTCAATAGTGCTCTAAATGTACTATTAAGATAGATATTCTCAACTCTCTAATCCAGTAGGAATCTATCAACATCTTCCATGAACACATTTCCAATACACTGCTCTACCACCATTTCTTTAATATGCAAACAATGAGTTGTACAATACAACCATAGTGTTACACTCCCCAGCTGGAGCCCACCGAATGGATGGCTCAAATTGATTGAGGACATTCACCAAACTGATGCATATTGTTATCATCCTGTCTTGCCCAGCCTAGCCCAATCTGACCCTACAATCCAATGACGTTGATTGGGTCCCACCCCAACTCAACAGTCCAATGATCTTGTCCAAAGCTTGGCCAAATCACATGTTGGGCCTGAACATTTAGACCGGACGGACAGCTGATGGGCTGGCCTGATGCCTGTGACAACAATGGCAGTAGGGCTCAGTAGATAAATGAACAGTCTGGATCTTGTACTTGTGTGCCACTTGTAGCGTGTACTGAGATCAACTGCTTGACAACTAAGATATTTGCAAAGTCCAGAATTTTTGGATGGTCAAGATCATCGTTATAGATTGACTTTGGAGTATGGCATTCCCATGGTCAGGCCCACCAAATATTTGGCCTGTATTTCCAAAGATGGCACTAAGCTGTTGTTGCTCCCGGCCATTCAAAGTGCCGGACCCGGTCTGGGATGAGGTCAACAAAAGTCCACCGGCTAAGTAAATCTTAGGCCCGAGCCCAGCCCAGTCCCATAAAAGGCCTAAACAAACAGGTTGAAGCCCAGCCCATGTTGACGATTATGCGTTTGTTGAGCCCAAGCCTAGCCACCTGCTTTTGCTCAAGATTTGGGTCTTTTATTAGGTGTGCCTCATCATGCATGATATATAACCCTTGAAAGCCCAAGTAGGTTGGGCCAGATCTACGGGCTCTTAAACACAGCCCTAGCTGAGCCCAATTAATTAACAGGCTTAAATGTTAGGCGTGAGCTTATCCCTTGGGCCTCTCATCCCAGCCCAAGAACCGCATAGAGTAGGCCAGTCCCAAATCCAAACGGGCTAGCCCAGCCCATTGACAGCCCCACCAATTTAGGGCTGTCAATGGGTCGGGCAGTCTGTCCGTCTGATTTTAGGCTAGGTAAGTATTTGGGGCAGGTGTCCCATCCAATCTCTGCGATATCTTTAATATATAAACGCCCAGAGCCTTTGAGCATTTTTGCCCTCGCAAGTAACTTCTAATTACAAAGAACTTAAATATATTTAAAGGATATGAAAAAACATTTTATTAAATAAAATTATTGATATTTTGGAAATTCGGAAATGTGGTTGTCCAATGTGTGGTTAAGAATTCTAAGGTAAATACCATTTAATGGTTTTCATAAATAATAATAAAAAAAATTAAAAAAAAAAAGGAAGAAGAAGCAAAAAGACGTGCAGACTCTCTCTCTCCCTCTCTCTCTCTCTCATTAAAGCGGACTTTCCTAAAACCAAGCTTGGTAACTTTCTAGGTGTCGTGAGATGGACGACTGTCGGATATGTTATCCCATTTTAAACATTGAACCCAAAAATAATGATTATCGAAATCTCAGGCATGCCACAAAGATGAAATGTTCACCAAACTTATTTAGGGGCCACATAAATTTGTTTTAGGTATAATTTTATAAGATGGCTTAAATTTGTTTTAGGTATAATTTTATAAGATGGCTTTTTTTTTTAAGTTAGTCATGCAACACATCCACTTGGTTAGTCACACAATGCATCCACCCACAGCTGGGTTACTGTGTCCGCTTAGCACTCGAACTTGAGACCTGCTGTTGAAATGCCCAGGCGTTTCCGCCCAGGCTAGCATACTGAATTGCAATACAATGTGAGATTCTTTTATTATATAAAGGTATTTCCATGGATACCTTTATTATGGTGACATCCATAATAAAGGTATTTATAAAAGTATTTATCTAATACAATAAAGGTATTATATAAATGACCCAGACCATTTATGCGATAGGTATTTCCATGGATAGGGATGCCCAATATTTCAAGTCTTTGATTATATAAAGGTTATGGTGACATCCATTTTCAAAGAAAAAGAGAATAATTAAATTTGAGAGATCTTATTTGTTGTATATCAACCATATAAGGTAGGACACATCAAATAAATGGTTTAGATTATTAAAAGACAATCCAAATTCAAGGGCTAATTGGATCAAACCTCTTCCAACTTTCCTTCTACCCAATCTCTCCCTTCCTTTCTCTCCGCTTGTCATGTGCCATACACCATACACCCTAATGTGTGTGCCTGTGTGTATTTTGTTTTGCTAAGCATACATGTATACAATAAAGTTAATGCACACTCCATACATGTAGAAGCATGTATGCAAGATCCATTCCATCCAACATGTTGGTCCCACCTCATACATGTTTTCCTAAAAATAAATCTTGTACACAAAAAATGTAAGCCTCAATATTGGAATTAGGTGGATGGTTTAGGAGAGTTTAGCTAAGTTTTTCAAACTCATACATATGTTTTGCTAGTTGTGGCCCAATAAACTAGAGATCAACCTAATGCTTGGGTGAAGGCATCAATATAGTGGTCTTTTTCTAATTGTAGCCCACCTAACCAGTGGATCAACCTAATTCTTGGGCTAAGGTATCAATATAGTGGTTCCATTCTGATGGGCGGATTGGATCTCGAATCTATCCTCCCATGTTAGCACATGTGTGGTGTGTATTAAATTTATTGCACATGTGTGTGCACTTATCAAAGTTTCATGTGCGCTGCAGAAATACCAAAAGAAGGTAGATTAAATGAAAGTATGTCAATTTCTTTTTTCATTCCCCAAGAAGTGCATATCTTATCCGGATCTTCCCCCATATCCAAAGGTTTTGAGTATTTTCTATTAATGGGCTGAAAGAGATGACCAATCCATCCACACATCCTATATTTTAATCGGAAAATTATTCTTTGAAACTTAGGATTGGCGCTTATATTTTTGGACTGCTTTATCTTGAGAAAACATTTTTCAGCATTAGTGTTGTTCAAATTCATCATGCGAAAGAGTGAGAAGAGATCCTGGTTCAGGTGGGGACGATCCAAAGATTCCCTAAAAGAAACCTACATCTTTTTTATATAGTTTTGTAAATTTTGTAAATTAAGTGAAGTTGTGATTACAAATTAGCAATAACTTATTATACATTAATTGGAGTACCAGAAAATGAAATATATTAAATTTTGTAATATACATTTTAATTGTGGGAGGTCCCATGGTTCGGGTAGGGACAGGAATACGGACACACCTGGCTCGCTCAAATTAATACCCAAGCCCACGCTCACACCCATACCCAACACGTCAGCTGGGCTCAGGTACCCATTGGGCTACCTGGCTCATTGCCACCCTACCACACACGTGTGCAATAAAGCTCATGTACATGACACACCTATGCCAACATGGCAAATAGGTTAAGATGCAATCCATCCATCATGTTTTTTATTTTTTATTTTGTTAGTCATGCAATGCACCCTCCTTGTTAGTTGCGCAACACACCCATACTATACTGTTAGTCACACAATGCACCCACCGGTGCAATTAGTGTGTCTCATTAGCAATTGAACCTGAGACTGATGTTGAAATGCCAAGGCGTCTTCCATCCATCATATTGGTCCCACCTACATATTTTTCCAAAAAAAATCTGGTCACTCAATATGCGGGCCTCGAAGTTAGAAATCATTGGATACGTTATTAAACTTCAGCCAAAATTTTCAGCCCACCTAATCAATTGAACATCCTGAATATTGGCCTAAGGTATCAATCTTCCGATTGAGCCTGACCAGATCGTTGTAAGGGCCCACCATGATGTATCTATTTATCCAAGCTATCTATACCCTTTCTCAGATCATGTTAAGGTATGGGCCCAAAATGACGCTGATCCAACGCCCAAGCGGACCGCACCAAATAGTAAGCTTGGGTTGCGTTAAATGCAGAAAGCATTAACTTCCAATTGCACTAAATGCAAGAGTTATCTCTGTTGTGGTCCTAAAGCGTTGTATCTGCCTCAATTATACCTTAACATGATGTAAGAAAATGGATGAACAGAGCGGGTTCGGACTCGGGCTGGCTGCGACTGTTGGGAGACTCGGACGCGGATTTCCTGCGAAAGCCTTGGGAATGAAGCTCCTGTGCTAGGAACTTAGGTGGGGCCTACAGTGATGTTTTCTGATAAATCCACCCCGTCCATCCGTTTTGGGAGCTCATTTTAGGACATAAGAATGAAAATGAACCGGATTCCAGACTCAAGTGCGCCTCATTAAAGGAAAAGGTGGGTAGGGAAATTACTACCATTGAATCCTCCCTGGGCCAACAGTGATGTTTATATGACATCCATACTGTTCATAACGTCACTACTATTGGGATGAAATGAAAACACAAATATTAGCCTGATTCGAAATTCCTGTGCCCCCACAAATATTTCAACTGTAGATGTTCAATCCTCACGTTTTCGGCCCACTTGAGTCTTGGATCCACTTTATTTTTGTTCTCGTGTCCTAAAACGAGCTCTCAAAACGGATGGACGGGGTGGATTTTTCAGAAAACATCACTATGGCCCACCTAAGTTCCCAGTGCAGGAACTTCCGGACGCATGTTGAGTAGCGAATCTCCTACTAAAGTGACGTCACCATGTTATGTGGGCCCAGTATGACGAACATGTTGTATCCACACCGTCCATCCATTTGGAGAGACCAGTCTTAAAGAATAAGGAACATCCAAAGCTCAACTGGACCCCACCACAGAAAACAGTGGGAACAGTGACATCCACAGTTGAAAACTTCCTAAGCCCACCATGATTTTTACTGGAGATCCAACCTGTTCATAAATTCACAAAGACAGAGGAAGGGAAAACACAAACATCAGCTTGATCAAAAACTTCTGTGGCCCCTAAGAAGTTTTCAACGGTGGATGTCACTACCCCCACTGTCTTCAGTGGTGGGGTCTACTTGATATCTGGATCTGCCTCATTCTTTGAGTAATGACTTAGAATGATCTGTCCAAATGAATGGACGGTGTGGATAAAACAGATACATCATGCGGAGGCCCGCATGGTGACATCACTTCAGTAGCAAGATTCGCTACCCAACTTGTCAGTAGCTAATATGCGTCCGTAGCTAATCTGCGTCCGGAACTTGCTTTCACAGGAAATCCTTGGTCACCTCAAACAACGTGCCCTACACCAATACAGACGTGACACGTGCGGATACGTCGGGCCTGCCCTGAGCCCGGGATAGGCACGGCTAGTACCTAATCCGCTCTCCCTTCGGACTCACCCTGCTTCCACAGCGGAGTCATTCTGATTGGTAGATTGGAACTTGGACCTAATGTGCATGCTGGCACACATGCCGTGTAAATATGAACTTTAGTAGATAGCGTGTAGGCTTTAGCTCTATTTTTCGTCTTTATATGGGAACAAGAGACCTTGGTTTTGGTGTCCCACAACTTTGGATAATTACACGCTTGTCATTCATTGCATTTTTTTAATGGAACTTTGGTGATGGATTACTTTCAGTAGGCTATATATATTTTTTAACCAACAGGCAACTTTACCACCACTTGAGGTGCAGTACCACCCTTCTGGCTAACATGCTACTTGTGCGGGACATCGTTACCAATAAAACAGTAGTCCCTACTATGAAGATCATGCCCCTTGGAAATCAAACAAATCCACTCACTAGGTGTGCCACACCTATATGTTATTGGTGGGTTTAGCTGTAGATACATGCACTGAGACAAATATAGCCAAGATTTTGAAAATCTAATGATAATATTGTAGAACACATTAAATTAATATTATTGTAGATTTTTCAGGATATTGGCAGACTTTAAAATATTGCATTTTTTTATTAAGATATTAACTCAAGCAGTACTAAAAGAATTAAGATATTTTATATTTAAAATATTTCTTTAATTTGTTTATTAATTTACAATAAATACTTTTAAAATATCTTTATTTTCAGCAAGACTTTCCCAATAATATTTTAAGATAACCTCAAAATTAGAAAAACTAGAAGAATTTTTTAGGCTGAGAAATTACTGATAACGATATTTGTTACCCTGAATATGTGTGGACTGTATTATTGTTATTGGGATAGACATCAAGGGATGCTCCGGTCCTCTTTGAGCACATACTCTTAGATGCATCGTTTTACTTTGTACAATCTAATCCATTGATTTGACCTATTCATTAAGTTCAAAACACATTTCATGAGCTATCATGCAAAAATAACACTAATTGGATCATTTAATCCCCTTGATTTCCTTATTTTTTGTAGCCGTTTTTTTTTTTTCCAAGCCATAGATTGGATGGCTCTGATTGCTTAGGAAGAATAAAAAAATCCATAATATTCTCTAAGAAATAAATTATTGTTGATGGTGTTGCTGCCAATTCAATCAAACTAGGCCACTTGTGTGACCAAGGGATTATATTCAGTTTTCATGTGTGGGTAAGATGCGCGATCATGTCAGAGCCTACTCGACTCAACATTTGATTGAACTGTTGTATTCCCTCATGTTGAGCTGGATAGATTGGAGATTAGAATCCAAGATCCAGAGTCCTCTCAACTACCAATATTTGCACTTCTATTTAGACGATTTGTGAAAAGGTAGGGATTAGCCCTTTCGAATGGATTCTTTTTGCCTTGTGACAATAGACGTGAGTTTACGAACTTAAGGACTTGTTTTTTCAGCATGATTCGCTACCATAGCTCAACAGTTAAAATAAAGAAAGAAGATATAAGTTGAAATTGTTCTTCTATTAATGATTTTTATAATAATGACACTCACGATAGGCTTGAGAGACGACGATCCGTTCATTGCCCAATCGAGATCGAGCGTCATAGCGAGACGGTCGTGATGTGCGGGACAGTCATTTGTTTGTTGCTCGATTAGAAACCAAGTTTCGTGGCGAGCCAACCACTGAAGGGTGGATCTTTGACAATTTGTTTGTTGCTTTGTCAAAACCGAACTTCATGGTAAGATGGTCAGCGAGATAACAACATGTTTGTGATCTTGGTAGGAACTAAGCATGTGGCGAGACGTCGCAAATCGACTATTTGTTTGTCGTCTATTGTGGACCAAACTTCATGGCGAGATGGCTGACAGAATTGCCTAATACGTAGCAAGAAAGCCCCACATACTTCGATTCAAAACCAAGCGATCTTCCTTGTGATATAGCGAGATGCCGTGGATGAAGGGTGAAATGATAAACTGCTAATTAGAACTAAATGACCCCATATTATAAGCAGCAATGGGGGTTAAAATTAAACTAACATAAAATAAAAAGATAAATGTCCATGGTGGATGGATAAATAAGAGCTAAGTTTAGTTGTATTGGTGTGAGGCCTGGAGCTCTTCGTGGAGTGCTGTTTATATAGGCTTCTTGGAGGCGATGGCCTTGCATAGTGTTCAGCATCATGAAGGATTTAAATGATTAGTTGTAAACATCCCTTTAATAATTCTACATCAGTGTGGCCTATTGCACACTACCACATATACAAGACATATATCTCATGTGCGTGGTTGAAGTCCCCACGCCTCTGGACTCCCACGTTGGAAAGTTGCTCTGATCCTTAGGTTACTTGGCTTTGACATTTGTAAAGAGTTATTTTTTGCAAGGATCTGGCATTTAATGCTAGATAGAGATATCATTTGATAAGATTTTAGCATTTAATACTGATAGAGATGCTTTCTTTAATGGGATTCTTTTCTTTTTCACAGAGTAATTTTGATGCAACTGTAGAATTTAATGCTCTCTCTCTCCCATGTGCACATTTCTAACTCCTCTTGAAGTCATCTACACCACACATGACACGATTGCCACATGGCATCTTCTAGATAATTTGATTTGGCCGTGCCAAATCAAGTGTAAACAATGACGGAGGGTGCAAGTAGAATTCTATTGTTATTAAGCACATAGTACTGACACGAGACGGCATCTCATTAGCTCACGTATGTGTGCCAAAAACAGGTATAAGCATATGGGACTTATTTTGTGTAAATAATCTTGGCCATTTATTTTTAAGGGCATTGATCAAGTGGCTAACATTATTAAATTACCATATGTTTTCGTCACAATTTATGAATTCTAGGTTGGACATGATGAACAATCTAGATTTATGAATTGGTCTATCCAAGTGTTAAAATGCAATTAGGAGCATTATAATTGATAGTGTTTTAAAAGCATTGTAGCATTTCTATCTATCCTAATAAATACAGCATTAATACACCAACAAAAATGCTCTATGCTTTCGAAGCGCTATAAGTTATAATCTTATGGGAGCAGATTAGGTGAGACCCAGGCTCACTTAAGATGGTGCTACCCTTATTGTGGGGCCCACCTTGATATATATATTTTGTATCAACACCATCCATTTGGTTTTTCATATCATTTTAGGGCATTATCCCAAAAATGGAGCAGATCTAATTATCACGTCAACCATATCATAGGAAACAGTGTTGATTGATCATTAATGGGCCACAAAAGTCTTGGATCAGGCTGATATTTGTTTTTTCCCTTCATCCAGGCTTATGTAACCTTATCAACAGATTGGATGGTAAATAAAAATTACGGAAACATTAAGCCTTAAGAAGTTTTTAATGGTAAGGCATTCAACCACCACTGTTTCCTATGGTATGGTCCACCTGATAATTAAATCCACTTCATTTTTTGGATAATGCCCTAAAATGATCTAAAAATGGATGGACAGCATGAATACAAAATATATACATCAAGGTGGGCCCCACAATAAGGGTTGCAGCATCTTGGGTGAGTCCAAGGTCTCACCTAATCCACTCTTTGCTTTTAGTTGCATTGTCACTTAGATGGTCTAAACCGTGGATTTAAGCTTTCTAACAAAAGCGGTTCTTTAAAATCATAAGAAATCTACAATAGGACCCAACAAATAGATTGATCAAATTGTTGATTGGACCTATCCTTGTGTAGATGATCTCGACATACTATAGTAAAGGCTAATGATCATATGGTTATGATTAGCACGATATCTGCATGGTAGCCAATCACAATTTATGTCGGGCATAATGGACTGTTTAAATCAATTGATTAGATTGTATAAGTGTCCAAATGCAAATAGAAGCACTATAACTTATAGTGTTATGCCAGCAACGGAGCATATTTCTTGCATCATTACTAATAAACATAGTATCACACGCGGTGTATGCACATATATCCACATCTAACAAGTCAGACCATCAGTTGTCCATTATATTTATTTAAAGTAAGTTAATTATGTTTATTTATTATTCATTCAATTATCAATAAATCAATTATTCGGAATTTATTTCCTCTTTTTTCTTTTATTTCTTCTCGTGGATTCGAGAAACTATCGGTTAGGGAGACGGTGATCGACCTACCACGTCCTCCCTGCGTCTCGCTCTGATACCAATGACGCAGGGAGGACGTGGTAGGTCAATCACCGTCTCCCTAACCGATAGTTTCTCGAATCCACGAGAAGAAATAAAAGATAAAAAGAGGAAATAAATTCCGAATAATTGAATAATTGATAATTGAATGAATAAAAAAGGAATTACAATGCATATAAATAGGAAACTAAACCCTAGGTAAAGTATCAAAATCCAACTCCAACTAAAACTCCTAGAAAACGCAACTTACTATAAATAGTAAACTTACTATTTATAGAAGTCGTTCAATCCTACTAGAACTCTTGGTTTTCGGCCAAAAATAGAAAGTTTTCAAACGGCCTCAACCACGCTGTTCTACGAAATATTCTAAGCCCTTTTCATGTTGGGCACTAACTCTAAAACCATACGGATGCAAAGTTATGATCGAATTAAAACTTACTATAAATAGTAAAAACGAAAATAAACTAGCCTAATGACCGTCGATACGGTCGATTCTCGCGATTCCGGATTGGGCAACCCGGCGTAGCAGGGTTGGTTGGCTAAAGTAGCTCGAGCTACCCCAAATTGATATATTATACGTCCCGTAACTCATTCCGGATTGTGAGATACGACCGATTCACGGTCCTGACGGTCCGGATCACTTTCGGCCCCGTCCGGTCTTCTTTTGGTCCATCTGGCCCATGAAATAGTCAGCGACCCGTCCTACATCATATCCACATCTAACAAGTCAGACCATCAGTTGTCCATTATATCCACATCTAACAAGTCAGACCATCAGTTGTCCATTACTTCCAATGGCGTGGCCCATCTAATGAACGAACTAGCCTAATTTTGCTCCAGAGAAGGAAATGTTCAAAGACAAAGCAGTAAGCTAAATATAAATTATTTCTCTGCCAATGTGTCACGTGTATGACATCCAAGCCTAGAAAAACATGAGCTACATATATACTGAGGTCATGCAAACTGAAAACCAGGATGAGCCATTCATGGAGAAGGCAACACCGTTGAAATAAATTGCCATACGTTCCCACTTAGGGTTGTGTTGGATAATAGATAACTTTTTAACTTATATATGTGAAGCTAACAATTTACTTTTTTTTAACTTAAAGTAACTTATGATGAAAGTTACTTATCTTCACAAGCTTATTTTCTACTTCTCAACTTTTAACCTCTATATGTGTGTGTGTAATGGATGGTCCCTATTAAAGGAGGCTCCACACTACGGGCAGTTCACATCAAAGGTGGGGGCCACAAGATGGACGGTCCACATCAAAGATGGGCCCTACATTATGGATGGCCCACATTATGGATTATCTACATCAAATGTAGGCCCTTAATGGTGAATGGTCCACATCCAAGGAGAGCCCCGCATGAAGGATGACCCATATCCAAGGTAGGGTCCACACGATGGACTGTCCACGTCAAAAGTGGGCTTCACATGATGAGCGATGGACATTGAAGGTGGGCTCCACATGATGAACAATTTATTTTGATGGTGGGCCTAATATGATGGATTACCCACACCAAGGTGGGCCCCACATAATGAACAGTCTACATCAAAAGTAGGCTCCTAATGATGAATGGACCACATCCAAGGTAGGCCCGCATGATGGACAACCCGCATGATGGACGACCACATGATAAACAATCCACATCAAAGGTGGGCTCCACATGATGGGTGATGGATATTAAAGGTGGGCCCCATATGGTGGACAATATCATTAATGGTGGGCCCCACATGATGGACAATAACATTGATGGTGGGCTTGACATGATAGATGTCCTATATCAAGGTGGGCCCCATGAGGACATTTCACATCAAGGTAAGACCCTAATGATGAATGACACACATCCAAGGCAGGCCGTTTAATGAACGACCCACTTTGAAGTTGGGCCCTGCATGATGGACAATTCACATTAAAGGTGGACCCACATAATGACAACCCACATCCAAGGTGAGCCTCGCGTGACAGATAGCCCACATCAAAGGTGGGCCTCGCAAGGTGGATGGTCCACATTGAAGGTAGGCCCTACATGATAAACTGTTCACATTCAAGGTAGGGCTAAGGTGGGCCCAAATAATGAATGGTCCAAATCAAATCTTGGGCCCACATGGTGGACGAAGGATATTAAGGTGTACCAGACAAACTTGAGGGAGTAGTACTTATTTGACGTTGGAAACCCAACATACTTATCTACTTTATAGCTGAAAAGTATGTTATTTAGCAAACAGACTAATCTATTATATAAGTAAAAAACCAAAATAAGCTATTAAGATATAAGTAGCTTATGTAAGGTAACTTACGATCCAAATGCCCCCTTAATTTCTACGTTGGCCCAACCGAGTGGATTCTCCTAATTTTGGCTCCATGTGAAAATGATTGCATGGGCTACTCTTTCCATGGCTCAGATACTCCACTGAAGTGACACATCAGCAAAAAAAATTTGAAAAAAAAAATGTATCATAAAGTTCACATGCAACGGTGCATCGCACGTGAACATCCTTTTGCAATTGTGATATCAGTGATTCTGAGAGTTGTTTTCCCCCATCCAACCTAGAATCTTCCTTGAAAATACCTATATATCTATATATATTTATATGATATACATAATTGGAGTAGCTTTTGAATATTTTTTACCCTCTAAGTAGCTTTGTAGGCAAGAAACATTGAATATTCTTAGATGTTGAGAAGACATTTTGAATAGATATTTTGAAAATAAAAAATGCAGCTGGATTTTACATTTGTCAAGTTTTACCCCTACAATCTTTGCAATTAAGTCAAACTTTTGTTTTTCTCTAAAGCTATTTTTATACCTTTAAAGATTTCTTGCAAGTAACCCACGTCACCCCTCGCATACGACATGTAAGGCCAGGTTTGTGGGCCCACCTTATTGGCTATGTGACATCTACTTTAGACAATAATTGTGTTGGCTCATATGTCATGATGTCAGCCTAAAAATATGACATTTAATAGCTCAAGTGGACCATAGAATTTCAAAAGAGCTAGGATGAATCTTTTATTATTGAGCTTCTCTCTTCATGTATCATGCACTTGCTTGCGTGTGGCTCATGTTTTTCTCATCCCTCACTCTTCACTTCTTTTTTCTTTTACTCCTAAAGTGTGTGTGTGGGGAAATGGTAATGGTAATATAAGGTCGACCTCATGGGAACTTCCCATAAGGTCAAGTTGTGTGGGCCCCATCGTGATGTGGATTGGACATCTACCCCATTAGTCAAATGCATCATTCCATGGTGGGCTGGGGTCTTCAAAATCAGGTCAATCCATGATTTAGGTGGGCCACACGACACACAATAGTTGAGAGGGGTTACCCGCCCATTAAAACCTTCATGATCATTTATTAGGCCCATCGTGATGTGGTTCACAAATCTAGTCCATCCATTATGTGTGTCCCACTTGGATGAGGGGTCAGACCAAGTTTCAACCGCATCCAAAACTCAGGTAGGCCCCATCAAGTTCTTTCAGATGTTTTAGGCATGTTCTCACATGTTTAGATGGTATAGCCCTCCTGAGTTCCATATACGGCTGATTTTTGGGATATCCCATAATCTAAAGGGACCCATCAAATACACAGTGCTGATGTCTGATCCACATCACGGTGGGGCCCACAAGTATAGTACCATTTCCCATGTATGTGTGTGTGTTAGGGCTGACAGTTGGGCAGGTTCAACCCAACCGACCCATGACTGACCCGACATTGGGTTGGGCTTGGGCAGGAAGTATTGAACCCGATTTCGAGCCTGGGCTATGCAAGCACCAACCCGATAAAGCTTGGGTCAAGCTTAGGTTAAGGTCTCGGGTTGCTCGACCCAACCCAAACCGACTCTATGTATAAGTTACTTACAATTGTATTATACTTTAGTTAAGTAAAATTATTAGTTTATATTACTTCAATAAGTAAACTTATAATGTTTGAAAATTTGATATGCTTGAATTTAATATGCATGTGTGTTGAAGGAGTAGTTATTCTATATTTTAGCTTATTTGTTTAGAAAAAGTGAAGTTCTTTACAATAACTAACTCCATACATAATTAATAAAGTCATAGGTACAAAAAATAAGATGTTTATTGAAACATAATAGACTAATGTAATAATGAAAATATTAGCATGTATTAACCCGACTGAGCCCGCTTGGGTTGGGCTTGGGTTGAGAATTCCCAACCTGAGGTTGGGTTGGGTTGGATTAGGGTTGAGGTATAGGAGTCTTAGGTTGGGTTAGGGTTGAGCACCAACTCGCCCAACTTTCAGCCCTAGTGTGTGTCTGTGTGTGTGTAGAGAGAGAGAGAGAGAGAGAGAGAGAGAGAGGAATGCTCACCTGCTCACCATTTCTCACAAGAACAAATTTGAGGATTCATCACAAATGATGTGAGTCTAAAATTTAAATTGTCTATATGATGCAGCACCCGTGTGTGCTTGTATTAGGTGTGACCACGGCCATGAGGCCCACCTTGATGTATGTATTGTTGTCCATTCATTTTGCCAACTCATTTTTGGGCTCATACACTATAAAATGAGCTGGAAAAAAGATGGACATCGTCAACGTACAATACATACATCAAGGCATGGGCTCCACGGTCAGGCCACGCGGTATTGGGTGAGGCCAGGTCCACACCTCTCTGCTTCCATCAAACATGTGCACATGACACCGTGCGCTCGGGTTTTCAACTTTTGCAAGTGGACACGCTAGAGTAGCTGAATGAACTACTCAACAATGGTCCAGATTGGAAGATAGTAAGCACTAATCTTACCAATTGTAACATGTGAATGTGGACCATTGTTATTTATCCTCTAAACCATCTTTTTTTGGTCTGAAAATTACAAGGCTTGAGTAATTCCCTTGTACAGATTTTTGGGGCATGGTTCAATCACAATGGGACCCAATAAATTAATGGTCTGGATCACCGAAGAGTGGACTCTACTTGCCCAAACAAAAACCCCATAGGCTAAATATCACACATAGCCACTGTACCAAATATCACAATTCTCAAGTGGGCTAAATATCACACATAGCCACTGTACCAAATATCAAAATTCTCAAGTGGGCTAAATATCACACATAGCCACTGTACCAAATATCACAATTCTCTAGTGAGCTAAGAATTCCATGAACGCATTTCTGGATATCCCAAAAAAAAATCAAAGACAAGCAACAGCAACATATCTACCTCTGGACATGAGCATGACGTGCACGTAAATCCAACATCATTCAAATCGTGGGACCCAAATGGATGGGACATCTCCCAGATATCATACTAATCTGATGACGTGGCCTTTTGTTTTAGGGAATAATGACCTATCCTAGTGAATTGAACTGTGGACCGTCTCTTATTGGCCATCCAATGGATGACTCCCAGCTACTGAGAATAAAGGGGAAGAAGAGGAGAGGAAAGTTGGGGGCTAAAGCATAGAAAAAAAAGGAAGCGAATTAGGTGTTACCTGGGGAACAGCTTAGTGGGTGTGGCCCACATGGATTATATTTTGTATATCCATGCCGTACATCCATTTCTCCAGCTCATTTGAGAATGGGTTTCCAAAAATTATGTAGATCCAAATCTCAGTTGGATCATACCACTGGAAACAGTGGTGATCGATTGTCCTACCATTAAAAATTCCAAAGAGCTCATCTTAATGTTTTACTAATGTTTATTTCCAATCCAACCTGTTGATAATGTCAAGAATATCTAGATGAAGGGAAAATATAAATGTATGCTTGATCCAAAACTTTTGTGGTCTACATAAAGCTTTTAATGGTCATTCATCATTGTTTCTAGTGGTATGGTCCACCTGAGATTTTGATCTTCTTAGGATTTGGGACTACATCCTAAAATGAGATGGAAAAATAGAAGGATGGCGTGGATATATAATAAATACATGAAGATGAGCCCCACACAATTACGGTAACACCCACTAAGTTGATCCCCGGATAACAGCTAATCCGCTCTAAATAAAAACAAGAAAGAGTCACGGAATGGGGAGCGGATTAGGTGAGACCACGGATCCACCAACGTGGGTGGGACCCCTGACTGACTGTGGGGCTCGCAGTGATGTATGTGCCTTAAATCCACACCATCCGATCATTTTGAAAGCTCATTTTAGTGCATGATACTAAAAATAAAGCTGAATCAAATCTTAGGTGAACCATGCCTTAGAAACAGTTGCGATTGAATCCTCACCACTGAAAAATTCATCGATTCCACCAAAATTTTTATTTTCCATCCAACCGGTTGATAAGGCCACAAACACCTAAATGGAGAGACCACATAAATATCATCTTGATCCAAAGCTTTTGTGACTCATAAGAAGTTTTTAATGGTCAATCACCACGGTTTCTGTACTACGGTCCATATGAGATTTGGAACTGCTTCATTTTTTGGTCATGCCCTAAAATGAGCTTTCAGTATGGATGGACGGCATGGATGTAGTCACATACATCACAGTGCCCCCCACAATCAGGGTCCTACCCACTTCAGTGGATCAAGGGTCTTACCTAATCCGCTCCCTTGGTAGTGACCCGTGGGAGGTCAGTACTGTAATGGCCCCACCATGATGTATGTATTTTATCCATGGTGTCCATCCAAAAACGAGGAAGATCCAAATGTCAACTGGACCACACCACAGGAATTCCTGTGATTGAACGCCCACCATTAAAAACTTCTTGGGGTAACAAAAGTTTTGGATCATGTTGATATTCTTCTCTGTTTGAACTAATCAACAGGTAGGATGGTAAATGAACATTTAGTGGGCCATAGGAATTTTTTTAATTGTAGGCATTCAATCACTACTAATTTCTTTGGTGTGGTCCACCTGAGATGTAGATATGCCTCATTTTTCTGCTCATGCCATAAAATGAGCTAGCAAAATGGATGGACGGTGTTGATAAAACACATACATCATGGTGGGTCTCAAAAGGCACAGACTAATACTAATGCGTACTTAGCATTAGGCTACATCATGGCCCATTTGAGTCTTTTATTTTTTGGAGGTGGATTTTCTGGCAAAGGCTTTCTTGGGAAGTTCCTGTGCTAAGATGCTAGTTGGGGCTCACCGTGATGTTTGTGAGAAATCTACTCTGTCTATCCGTTTTGCAAGCTCCTTTAGGACATGACACCAAAAAATGAGGCGGATCAAAAACTCAAATGGGCCACACGAGAGGAAACATCAGGGATTCAATGACACCGTTGAAACATTTGTATGGGAACAAAAGTTTTGCATCAGGCTAATTTTTGTGTTTTCACTCCATCCCAACTTATAAACAGCTTTGATGACGTATAAACATCAAGGTGGAGCTTGAGAAATTTTCAATGGTGGCCCTTTCTTTCCCCAATTTTCCCTTTGGTATGGGCTCCTTGAGTTTTGGATCCATTTGAATTTTGTTCTCATGTCTTAAAATAATTTGAAAAACAAATGTACACGGTAGATTTCTCAAAAACATCTCAGTAGGCCCCACCTAGATTCCTAGCACAAGAGCTTCACTTGAAAGGCTTCCAGGAAATCTGCCTTCTTGATTTCTCCCCGTCTTTTGCTTGACATCTGCCTCCCCATCTTTTGCTGGACATCCTGAAATTGCAAGGGATGTGTCTGTGATGATACGCTGGGCTCTTGCCAGATTTTGATGATTATGGCCCATCATCATTCTGGGTCATTTGATTGAAGGCCCAAATCAATCGAATGAACATACATGCATGATATTTGTGGTTTATGTTCATGCATTGTTATATGGGACTTGTTTATTAATGTGAGTTTTATGCTTTGAATGTCCAGCTATGACTGTTTCCAATATTCCAACCCAATTCAATTCCATACCTTTGCTTACTGGGTCCAACTATTCCAAATGGAAATCGTCCGTTGAAATAGTCCTAGGTTGCATGGACTTGGACTTGGCCCTGGAGGAAGTAGAGCCTCCTACTCCAACTGATTCTAGTACGGATTCAGCAAAGGCTCACTACAAGGCCTGGACCAAGTCAAATAAGATGTGTCTCAAGATCATAAAGAACTCGATTTCTGAGACCATGCAGGGTGTCATGCCCGACACTGAGAAAGCTAAAGATTTCCTGACTGAAATAGGAAAACGATTTCAGAAATCAGATAAAGCTGAGCTGAGTTCACTTTTACATAAATTGACTCAAGCTACCTATAACGGTCAAGGAAATATCAGGGAGTACATTGGTGGATTGTCTGATGTGGTGGCTAAAATCCGCGCATTAGACCTTAAGATTGAGGATGAACTCCTGATTTTCTTGGTTCTGAACTCTCTCCCTCCACAATTCAGTCAATTCCAAATCAGCTACAATACTCAAAAGGAAAAGTGGACATTGAACGAACTGATATCTCAGTGCGTTCAGGAGGAAGAGAGACTCAGAAGGTCAAGCAAGACACAAAGTGCACACCTAGTGACATCTGGTCAGGGACGAAAAGGAAATAAGAAAAGAAAGCAAACTTCAGGAAAAGGTTCTACGGGTACTGCGGGTGGCAATCAGCCTAAGTCTGGAAAGACATTTAAGAAGAAAAAGAAGGGTCCTAATGATGGCTGCTTCTTCTGCAAGAAGCCTGGTCATCAGAAAAAGGATTGTGAAGATTTTAAAGCATGGCTCGTTTCTAAGGGTAAAGACCATATTTTAGTCTGTTTTGAATCAAATTTAGCTGATATGTCCACAGACTCCTGGTGGATAGATTCTGGTGCTACTATTCACATTTGTAATTCCATGCAGGATATGCTCCAAAGCCGGACGCCAACTGATGCAGAGAGATCAGTCTATATGGGGAACGGCATTAGAGCAAACGTGGAAGCTATTGGAGTCTGTAGGCTTAGGTTATCGTCAGGACACTTTCTTGATCTAGTAGATACTGTTTGTATGCCTTCTATAAGGCGCAATTTGGTTTCCATTTCTCGTTTGGACAAATTTGGTTATGAGTTTAAATTTGCAAATGGAAAATTAAGCATTTACTATGATTCAGTTGTGATTGGTTCTGGCACTTTAGTTAATAACCTTTATCAGCTAGATTTGGATGTTTCACATGTATACAGCATTAACTCATCACATGGAAACACTAAAGGCATCAAACGAAGTTTAGATTGTGAGAATTCCTCCATACTATGGCACAGGCGATTAGGCCATATCTCTCGTGAGAGATTGGAAAGGCTTGTACGTGAAGGAATTCTTCACTCCCTAGACTTCTCAGACTTTGGGGTTTGTATTGATTGCATTAAAGGTAAACAGACTAGAATAAGAAAAAAGGGTGCCACTAGGAGCGTAGGACTCTTAGAAGTGATTCATACAGACATCTGCGGACCGTTCCCTACAGCATCCTGGAACGGGCAGAAGTATTTTATCACTTTTATAGATGACTACTCTCGTTATGGGTACTTATACCTTATTAACGAAAAATCAGACGCCCTGGATACATTTAAGATCTATAAGGCTGAAGTCGAGAATCAACTCGACAGGAAGATCAAAGTCGTTAGATCCGACCGTGGTGGTGAGTACTACGGAAGATATGACGAATCTGGGCGTAATCCAGGTCCATTCGCTAGATACCTACAAGATTGTGGCATCGTCGCCCAGTACACCATGCCTGGTACTCCAGAGCAGAATGGTGTAGCGGAAAGGCGTAATCGCACCCTAAAGGACATGGTGCGATCTATGATTAGTAATTCTACGTTGCCAGAATCTTTGTGGGGTGATGCGTTGAAAACAGCTGTGCATATCCTTAATAGGGTCCCAAGTAAGGCTGTAATGAAAACTCCATATGAATTATGGACAGGGCGAAAGCCTAGTCTACGATATTTTCATGTATGGGGTTGTCCTGCAGAAGCCAAACCGTATAACCCGCATGAAAGAAAACTTGACCCTAGAACTGTTAGTTGCTTCCTTATTGGATACCCAGAAAGGTCAAAAGGATTCAGATTTTATTGTCCATCACATTCCATGAGAGTCATTGAGACTGGGAATGCTAGGTTTATTGAGAACACTGAAGATAGTGGGAGCACAAATATAAGAGATATTGTATTTGAGGAAGAGCGGATTGTGATTCCCACCACAATCATTCAGAGTAGCATGGTTGTCCGTCCAGCAGTGGACCCTGAGATCCCTATGGACGACCATGTACAACCTCAAATACAACCCACTGATGAGGAAATGGAAAACCCAATTCAGAATAATGAGCCATTAAGACGATCACACAGAGAGAGAAGATCTGCAATATCAGACGATTACGTCGTCTATTTGCAGGAGCATGAGTTTGACATTGGGGTTGAAAAGGATCCTGTATCCCTTTCACAGGTCGAACAAAGTGCTGACTCTTCTCATTGGTTCGATGCCATGAAGGATGAATTGAAATCCATGAAGGACAACAAAGTTTGGGACCTTGTTGAATTGCCTGAAGGGATTAGGCCGATTGGTTGCAAATGGGTATTTAAAACCAAACGGGACTCTAAGGGCAATATCGAAAGGTATAAAGCCAGGCTAGTTGCAAAGGGTTTCACTCAGCGTGAGGGCATTGACTTTAAGGAGATTTTCTCACCTGTATCTAAGAAAGACTCCTTTAGGATCATTATGGCTCTTGTGGCTCATATAGATTTAGAACTACATCAAATGGACGTAAAAACTGCGTTTCTCAATGGAGATCTAATGGAGAACGTATATATGTTGCAGCCAGAAGGTTTTAAAGCCAAAGGCTCAGAACATCTAGTCTGCAAACTTAAGAAGTCCATTTATGGGTTGAAACAGGCATCACGACAGTGGTACCTAAAGTTTCATGAAGTTGTTTCCTCATATGGTTTCATTGAAAACACTGCGGATGAGTGCATATATGTGAAAATCAGTGGGAGTAAGTTTATCATTTTGGTCTTGTATGTTGACGACATTTTATTGGCCAGTAGTGATATTGGATTGTTGCGTGAGACTAAGAAATTCCTATCTCAAAATTTTGAGATGAAAGATCTTGGTGATGCTTCCTTTGTCATCGGCATTCAGATTAGCCGGGACAGATCACGTGGACTACTTGGCTTGTCGCAGAGGGCCTATATTGATAGGGTTCTCGAAAGGTTTGGCATGCAAGGTTGTGCTCCTGGCCAAGCACCTATTGTAAAAGGTGACAAGTTTGGTCAATTTCAGTGTCCTAAGAATGACCTAGAAAAGGACAAGATGAAAGCTATTCCGTATGCGTCAGCAGTAGGGAGCATCATGTATGCTCAGGTTTGTACGCATCCAGATATTGCTTTTGTGGTTGGAATGTTGGGCAGGTACCTTAGCAATCCAGGAATGAATCATTGGATAGCTGTAAAGAAAGTGTTGCGCTACCTGCAAAGGACAAAGGACTTCGAACTCACATACAGGAGATCCGACCATTTGGAGTTGGTAGGATATACAGATGCAGATTTTGCTGGTTGTCTCGACAGCAAGAAGTCCACCTCGGGCTATGTATTCATGATGGTTGGTGGAGCCGTATCATGGAAAAGCGTGAAACAGTCCATTACGGCATCATCTACCATGGAAGCAGAGTATGTAGCTTATCATGAAGCCACGAATCAGGCGGTCTGGCTTCAGAGTTTTTTCTCTGGTTTACGGGTTGTGCAGATGATCCCAAAACCATTGAAAATCTATTGTGATAGTTCAGCTGCAGTTAACTTCTCCAACAACAACAAGCATTCATCGAGGTCAAAGCACATTGACATTAAATATCTTGTTGTGAAGGAGAGAGTTCAGAATCGTCAAGTGTCTGTGGAACTCATTGGCACAAGGCAGATGATAGCGGATCCTCTCACTAAAGGCCTTCCTATCACGCTCTTTAAGGAGCATGTGACATCTATGGGAGTTGTTGATCCCAAGGATGTATTTCAGTAGTGGGAGTTTTCATGTATGATCCGATTATGTCCAGACATTTTTTTTTGAGATATCTTTTATGCATTGATGATTCTGTTTTTCAGTTTATATCTTGCTTCTCCTTCAGTATGCGCATTCAGTTTTGAGTAAGCAAGACTTTGGTTTGTGTCTTGGAGACACGTTCAGTAGGACCACTTGAAGATAAACACGTATGATCACTTTAGACGTGTAATCTTCATACCACACCCCATATCATTGATCCATGTCGTTAAGGTTATTGGTATTTGTGATCGTGATTCGTCACACTTCGAAAATATGAAATGTTGTGTTGACTACCATGATTCAATATCAGTGGTCTTGATGGACCGGATCTGACAAGCGTTGCTCATAATTATCCAACGGTATTGTTTTGAAATCAGTAGGGCGCCCATTAGGAACTTTTGAAACAAACATGTTTTATGAAATGCTTTTCACAAAATAAAATAAAATGTTTTATTTTCTTTCTGAGATCAGTGTAGCCCAAGTGGGAGAATGTAAGACTCCATTGGGTGGGCCACACATGATCATCGGTTTAGATCATGACCGTTGGATTATTCAGATTGAGCGATTCAGTGGGCCCCACTATAATTGTGATCATTGCTAATAGGTTTGGGGCGGGACGCTTGAACCGTATTCCCTATGCGCGGTTATTAAGCCAGATATGGAAACCTACGGTGTGGAGACCTTAGAGGAGAGAAGTGTGATGGGTAAGCTTCTCTGGTCCTCTTTCCTATAAATATACGTCTTGGTCCCCTCACCAACACACAAGAGAAAACCCTAGTCCCCATTGAGAGGTTCTCCTAAAGGTGTTAGGTGCGGAAGACCAAGTGTTCTTCTCGGCAATACTTGAACCAATCACAACTGAATCATAGTAAATGCTTAATTTTCCATTTGCAAATTTAAACTCATAACCAAATTTGTCCAAACGAGAAATGGAAACCAAATTGCGCCTTATAGAAGGCACACAAACAGTATCTACTAGATCAAGAAAGTGTCCTGACGATAACCTAAGCCTACAGACTCCAATAGCTTCCACGTTTGCTCTAATGCCGTTCCCCATATAGACTGATCTCTCTGCATCAGTTGGCGTCCGGCTTTGGAGCATATCCTGCATGGAATTACAAATGTGAATAGTAGCACCAGAATCTATCCACCAGGAGTCTGTGGACATATCAGCTAAATTTTATTCAAAACAGACTAAAATATGGTCTTTACCCTTAGAAACGAGCCATGCTTTAAAATCTTCACAATCCTTTTTCTGATGACCAGGCTTCTTGCAGAAGAAGCAGCCATCATTAGGACCCTTCTTTTTCTTCTTAAATGTCTTTCCAGACTTAGGTTGATTGCCACCCGCAGTACCCGTAGAACCTTTTCCTGAAGTTTGCTTTCTTTTCTTATTTCCTTTTCGTTCCTGACCAGATGTCACTAGGTGTGCACTTTGTGTCTTGCTCAACCTTCTGAGTCTCTCTTCCTCCTGAACGCACTGAGATATCAGTTCGTTCAATGTCCACTTTTCCTTTTGAGTATTGTAGCTGATTTGGAATTGACTGAATTGTGGAGGGAGAGAGTTCAGAACCAAGAAAATCAGGAGTTCATCCTCAATCTTAAGGTCTAATGCGCGGATTTTAGCCACCACATCAGACAATCCACCAATGTACTCCCTGATATTTCCTTGACCGTTATAGGTAGCTTGAGTCAATTTATGTAAAAGTGAACTCAGCTCAGCTTTATCTGATTTCTGAAATCGTTTTCCTATTTCAGTCAGGAAATCTTTAGCTTTCTCAGTGTCGGGCATGACACCCTGCATGGTCTCAGAAATCGAGTTCTTTATGATCTTGAGACACATCTTATTTGACTTGGTCCAGGCCTTGTAGTGAGCCTTTGCTGAATCCGTACTAGAATCAGTTGGAGTAGGAGGCTCTACTTCCTCCAGGGCCAAGTCCAAGTCCATGCAACCTAGGACTATTTCAACGGACGATTTCCATTTGGAATAGTTGGACCCAGTAAGCAAAGGTATGGAATTGAATTGGGTTGGAATATTGGAAACAGTCATAGCTGGACATTCAAAGCATAAAACTCACATTAATAAACAAGTCCCATATAACAATGCATGAACATAAACCACAAATATCATGCATGTATGTTCATTCGATTGATTTGGGCCTTCAATCAAATGACCCAGAATGATGATGGGCCATAATCATCAAAATCTGGCAAGAGCCCAGCGTATCATCACAATTCCTCCTTTGGGCGAAATTATAACATACATGAAGCTCTACTGAATCATGAAGCTGACCAATGTTGGTGAAATAAATCTAAGACGCCCATCACCTTTGGGTGAAATGAATCTCTCAGACCTATATCACCATCACCAACCACTTCATTCCGCTCACATCCAGTCAAACGATGATACTTCTTTGTTTTGACCACCGCTCACCTAAATATGAACGCAACTGAATGCAATCCTACAATGGAGTGTCACTGAATTCCATATACAGAAGTTTAGAAGTAGAAATCTTTGCCAATTGAGGTCACTTTAGTGGCTAACACAACCAGCTCCAATCTCACTCCTAGACTCAAGGATTGCTACATGGTTCTGCCCACAACGAACCATACTGCAGAAATTCTGATTCGGCCTAAAATACGGCTGATGTTGACCGCTCGTATGCTTAAACATGTTCTAAAGTGATGGTTCATTTGAGTTCTTAATGGTCAACAGCTCAATATCAGCCTTAAACATATGGGTAATGGCCCTATTTTAGACCAAATCAAAACTAGATTGGTATAACCATGTATATTATATTACTTGGTCCATCTAACAAGCGAAACTCACCAACCATCAATATAAACTTATGTTTTACTTGTACTAAACAGATGACTCAAGAATATAAATCAATGGTTAAGATCACTTTGGACAATGGATAATAATCCCAAATAACCAAAATGGGCCCCATAATGTCCAAAAAAAATAGGCCCAAGGCTGGGCCCAAATTTGGCCAAGAAAGTGACCACTTAAAATGGGTTTGGGCCTGGTTAGTGGGCCAAGAAAGAAGGTTTACTGGATTGGGCCTGCCCACTGGACTGGGCCTGGCGGGCCTGATAGAATGGACTAGGCTGCTGGATGTGGCCCGCTCGTCCCGGGCTAGAAGTGGGGTTGCTGGATTGGGCCAGATTTTCTGGACGAGGCCCAGTCCGTGTGGAACAGCAACAGGGCCTGGTTTGGTCCATGCCCAAAATACAGCCCACTGTATACACCCAAAATAGCAATCCGCTGTTATACTCAAAACAAAATGGCAACGCCCAAAATGGCAACGCCCAAAATGGTACGCCCAAAATATACAGCCAACTGTATACACCCAATCCCATCTCCTTTCCAAAATGGGTTTGACGAAACCCTAGCCACTGCCGGCCCTACTTTCCAAATCCGTCTCCAAGATCTCAGTAGGGTGGACAGAATCCTAGCCGCCGCACATGCCAGAAAATCCAGAAACCCTAGCCGCTGCAGATCCTCTCTACTGCCCGGAATTGGGCATCGGCGCTACTGCAACGGGATGAGATCTTGGCTGCCGTCATCACATCAGCCCCGACAACGGCTGTTGCAGGATCCGGCTGCCACAAGACGGTCTCTGTACAGATGACCTTCTCCGATCAACATTCTTTAGAGATGATCGCGGCTGCTGCCGTCGGCGTCGGATGCCGGTTTCCATGGCAATGCGACGGCTGGAGAAGGAGGTGCTGGCTTCATCAACGGCTACCACCGCCGCTGCTAAAGATGGCTGCCGTATGACAGCAAATGCATGGACGCCTTCGTCCGATCATCCTCTGTAATCGAAGGTGCGATTTCCACCGCTATCAACGGCTGTAATCGGAGGATGAAATCCATTGTGCCGCCGCCGGCAGCAATAACTTTGGTCGGCAGCCGTGGGTGATGATCGCGGCTGTCGATCTCCCTGACCGTCCAAACCACTGCCCTTTTTTTTTTTTTTATTGGCGTGGAGTCGCTGCCGCCATCAATGGCCGTGGCAACGATCGGATCTGGATTTTCATTGAAAAACAGATCTGATCTGATTTTCATGGCCTCTGATGATGGCTGATGGCAGTGAGAAGCCGTGGCCTGATTAGGCACAAACTGGTATGGATGGCCAGGATGGCACAAACTGGCATTGTATAAAATCACAGAGGTAGCCTCCAAAGTGGCATGGATGGCCAGCCGATCATGAGTACGGTGCATAGGGAAGGCTCCACCAGATGCACGAATCCAACAGCCACATGGATTTCTAGAATCCACGAATCTACCAAGATTGATGCATAGTATTCTCTGATACCAACTGTTAATCTGAATACTGAATGCGGAATAATCGGATCATCTATGCATCGAATAATGGAGATTCCATACTGTATTCTTAAAGCCATACCTGATTGGGAAGACATTCCCGATGCCGCCGTATTGCCAAGAAGAACACTTGGTCTTCCGCACCTAACACCTTTAGGAGAACCTCTCAATGGGGACTAGGGTTTTCTCTTGTGTGTTGGTGAGGGGACCAAGACAGTATATTTATAGGAAAGAGGGCCAGAGAAGCTTACCCATCACACTTCTCTCCTCTAAGGTCTCCACACCGTAGGTTTCCATATCTGGCTTAATAACCGCGCATAGGGAATACGGTTCAAGCAGTCCCGCCCCAAACCTATTAGCAATGATCACAATTATAGTGGGGCCCACTGAATCGCTCAATCTGAATAATCCAACAGTCATGATCTAAACCAATAATCATGTGTGGCCCACCCAATGGAGTCTTACAGTGTCATGTTGATACAACATATGTACGGCATGATGTCACGAGGTCGACACGAGGTCATCACATAGCCTTTGTCGCTCAGCCCTCCTGACGCCTGCATGACATCTCCTCCATCGTAGATAGCTCATTTTAGGGGTTGAGTCTAAAATTGAAACATAAACAAAACTCAAGTGTACCACACCACACGAAACAATGGTAATAATGATTTCCACAATTGAAACCTAAGGCTTGCAGTTGTCATCCAAATGTTCCTAAGATTATACAGACATCGATGAAGGGAAAGCACAAATATAGCTTGATCCAAAACTTGTGCCCACTAAGAAATCTTCAATGGTAGACGTTCATTCACGCTGTTTCCTGTGGTGTGGTCCACTTGAGCTTTGTATATGCTTCAGTTTTGGGTCCACGCCATAAAATTATGGGGTAAAATGGAGGGATAGAGTAGATAAAATACATAAATCATAGTGGTGTGGCCCACCTTTAGCTTGGATCGAATTTCAATTGCATCTTATTTAACTTCACTTGTCTAGTTGGTCTGATTTAGGCTTGTGGCCCACCTACGTTAAAGCAGTCATGTGATAAGCTGGGATCTTATTCACGTGCCATGTCTGCAAATATGCAGACACTCGTGTTGGAAATTACAGCTAGAAGTAACTATACACCTGAAGGACACGGATTTCCTGTGGATATCCCTGGTGGCCCTAGTCTGTGGTGCCCCACCGTGATGTATGTTTCATACACGCCATCCCATCCATCCGGTCTGCCAGATATTCTAGAGAGCGGATTAGGTGAGACCCAGGCCTCACCCAAGACAGTGCGGCCCTTACCGTGGGTCCCACCTTGGTGCATATATTATGTATCCACACCGTCCATCCGTTTTTCAAGATCATTTTACTACATTATCCAAAAAAATGAAACAGATTCAATTTATCAGGTGGACCATACCATGGGAAACAGTGTTGATTAATCATTAATGGGCCACAAAAGTTTTGGATCAAGCTAATATTTTCTTTTTACCTTCGTCTGGGCTTATGTGACCCTATCAACAGATTGGATGTTAAATAAACACTACATAAACATTAAGGTGTGCTCTAACAAGTTTTAATGGTAGGACAGTCAATCACCATTGTTTCTTATGGCAGGATTCACTTGATAATTGGATATTCTTCATTTTTGGCATAATACCCTAAAATGATTTGGAAAAATTGATGACAGTGTGGATACATAGTACATACATCAAGGTGGGCCCACAATAATTCCACGATAATGGATGCACTGTCTTTGGTGAGGCTGGGTCTCACATAATTCACTCTCGATATTCCAGGGCATGAACTCAAAAATGAGATACATATCAGACACTCAAGTGGACCACACCACAAGAAATAAGTTAAGGCTTGAAGGCCTATCATTATGTTTTCCCATCATCCATGTCCTATCATGACCAGCTTCGATGAAAGTAATTAAACGGGCTCGATTACTTAGTGTGCAGTGTGGTATGTTGACATGGAAAGCTATATGGGTCCCACCATGATGTATATATTATATCTACACAGTACATCTATTTTTGCCAAATCATTTTAGAGCATGAGTCCAAAAATGAAGCTAATTCAAAGCTCAAGTGGACCACATCATAAGAAACACTGGAGATTAATACCTACCATTGAAAACTTATTGAGGCCATTCATCCAAGCCTGTGTGACCTTGTGAATAGGTTGGGTGGGCATTAGCAGTGGCCACTTTATGTGGTGTGGCTCGCTCTTAGGATTTGCCTAATTTTGGACTCAGAATGCTCTTAAAAATGAATGGATGGTGTGGATATAACACATACATCATAATAAGGCCCACAGAACTTTGCCATGTGGAGAGTAATGCAACTGCAGCCCTGACCATGGGCCCACCTCTATATATGTATTGTATATCCAAGCTGCACATCCATTTTTCAGCTCATTTTAGGGCATGATGCCAAAAATGAAGCAGAAACAAGTTTCAGTTGGACCACACCACAGGAAGCAGTGGTTATTAATCATTAAAAACATTTTGTAAGGCAGGATCAAGCTGATATTTAGCCTTTCCCCCACTGATTCCTAAGGTGTGGTCTACTTGAAACTTGTACCTGCTTCATTTTTTAAATCATACCTTAAAATGTATGGAAAAACGGATGGACAACATGGGTATACAATACATACATCGAGATGGGCCTCTAGTTAGGGCCACACCGATATCATTGGTTCTTAGGTCACTATAACACCCACATTTTTAGAATTTATTTGAAATTTCTGAATTTTTTTTTATTTTAATTAATTATCGTACATTAACTTTGATTTGTGAATAATGGGGCATCTGTAAGCGATCCGATAGTGAACCTTTACAAAAGTTGTTTGGAATAAACCCATGAACAGCGTAGAAAGGTTAGATGTTACAAAACCCGCACTTTTTCGATAATTACGATAATGCCATTGGATCCCCTAATTTGTGATTTTTGACCAATTAAATAGGTAGTTCTCGAATCCATCTGAAAGATAAGCGTTATTTTAAGTGTATAATAATTATGTATGGATAGATTTTCAAGTAGGTCCTGTGATCATGGAGATCTTAATCTAGGAGCATCTGTAGCCGTTGATCGAGGAATGTGGTCAAGAAAGTAACCATACCAAACTGATCATCATAATGATAAATTCCTAACCTAGAATTTGAGTGATTATCTTAGGTATATAGATATAAAATCTTGAGTGCTCAAAATGTGTATGGCTCACATTAACATAGACCTTTGATTTCTAGATCACATGGTTCCCATAATCCATTTGACTTAAAATTTTATACCATATCTATTCATCATAAATTAACCATACACGTCAAATTTCAGCCCTTAAATTATAGTAGAAGTGGTCCAATTGTCAAATCAACCCCCTGACCCTTGATTTTTGTGTCCATCGAGTGAGGAAAGTGAATGGTTAGTCGTAGTCAAATATTTTCCTTCATATGAGTGACTTGGATTGTCTTTATCATGGACCAATAGTGTGATTTAAGTACCCCACATTGATAAGCCTTTTTTTTTAAGCGCGAAGTTATCCTGTTTTAGGAATTGACGAGTTATCTACTCTTCTCAAATCTGAACCTTTCAATTTACCCATTTCTCACCATAAATCGCTTATCAAATTTGAACTTCCCATTGTACTCATATGACTACGAGTTTATAAAATTTTTGGATCCCGATTTATAATCCTATACCATTGAATCATAAAGCCAGCCCCTTCATTTTCTGCTAAAAGTTAAAATTTCATATCTAGACCATTCCCACCATTAATCAATCACCAAACTTTGTAAAATTGTTTGCCTATCATGACTACATATTTTTTTTAAAATTTGGGCCCTGATC
This sequence comes from Liriodendron chinense, assembly GCA_003013855.2. Classification (NCBI taxonomy): domain Eukaryota; kingdom Viridiplantae; phylum Streptophyta; class Magnoliopsida; order Magnoliales; family Magnoliaceae; genus Liriodendron; species Liriodendron chinense. Next base: position 1,116,275 of record PVNU02002152.1, read on the forward strand.
ATCAAGTGTAAATCGTTAATTGAAATAAAGCCCATTTTAGCACCTGCTAAGCCATTTTCAAAGATCGGCCAATCTAGAATGTAAATCACTAAGAAATTTACGTATTTTAACTCTACTCTTCAAGCTTGATAAGATGAACGGATTGGAATTGATCAAAGATCACCCGAATATTGAGATTTGAGAAACCTACCTCGAGAGGTTGTTACACAAGACTTCACGCCCACACCTTATTGCCCATACACGTACGCACGTCCCTCTCCATATTCCTTCTACACACATCCAAGACCTTCTCCTAATCCTAACCTCCATGCCCTAGTGAAAGAGAGAAGTGAGAGAGAGAGAGAGAGAGAGAGAGAGAGAGAGAGAGAGAGAGAGCCCACTCCTTTCATCCTAGCCGTCCACCTTAAGGATCCAACGTGTGAGACCCGTTCTACTAAACTCGCGTGGTTCGTGTTTTGCTTAAATGTCGTCTTTCTAGATATTCTAGATCTACAGTTTCATCTAAAGTCAAGGTGAGGATTTTCTCTTCAAGCCAACATAGATAAAAGCGTAATTTCCTAGATTTTCTTTATTGTTAATTGCGTATCTTAAGCTTGAATGTATGATCCATATTAGACCATGATTAATGTTAGATTTATGTTGAAATGATATTATGTGATGCTATGATTTCATGTTTAGATGTATATGTGAGAAAACATGTGTATTTTTCTGCATTATTGTGAGAATCATGTGTTGATTTCTTTTATTTATATTTATGGATGATTAAGATAGTTATGATGATGTATACATCATATGAATGATGATTTTCATGTGAATTTTATGCTTATGTACAACATTGTCCCCATGTTGATAAGATCAGTTGTTGTAGAGAGATAGGCCCATGAGAGGTGTCCATGTTGGAAAGATGATCTTGACATAACTATGTTTATGTGTTGAGTATTGCCAAATGATCCTTATGTTCACATGATGTTGGAATGGATCCATGTGTCGTATATGTATGTTTCCTTTGGTTGGCCACATTGGAAATTAATAATTATTTGTGAGACTTAGTTGGACTATAAGTGGGACATTAATGAGTGGACATTAATCGTATATGTAATCTCATGAGCCGAGGTTGGTGCAATGGACACTAATCCCAAGCTATTGGCCTATACTGGGTTGTTTACAACTCCCCATAGTGACCATTGAGTTGTATTTAAAATGATTGTATGTGAAAACACTTAAATAAAGGTGAAACTAAAGTCATGCATTCACTTGGCTCCATGTAGATGTACGGAATTGATAATAGGCTAGAGCGTCCTACTTCTCCCATACACTGTCACGTGTAAATTTGGGCTATAAACGTCCTATTTCTCATGTGGTCGAGAAAAACTATGGGTTTGTGCGTTTTAGGAACCTCTGGTGACTAGTGACTAGTGTGAAGTCGTTACAGGGAGTCTCCCACTTCATGTATTATGAGTTCTAGCTAGGGTGCCTTAGTTAGAGCATGCATTCCATGCATCGCATTAACAAAGATTTTTACTTGGTTGTTTTAATTTAATTAAATGATAATATCCTGCTTACGTTTACTCTGTACCGTTATTATTATTCTTCATTGTCTTTGAGGGATATTCCATACTATGATAGCATTTAACGCTATCCAACCATATATCAGATAATTTATGTGAAAATCCAGTAAGTGAAGTGAGCACTACAGCAAGGTGATTGAAGGTTTGCAACACAAATGACGAATGACGAAGTTGGAGTGGTATATTGGAGATTTTATTTGATTATGTATTTTTAGAATAATTTATCGTTTATTTCAAAATTGTAATAAGTTTTCTTAATGAAGGCAATAATTGATTATTTGCTTAGTTTAGTTTCAAGAACTTTGTAATAATAATGTAAATTAAAATTTCATTAAATCACATATTTATCTTTCGTCTCTGTGCATGAATGTTATTAAATTTCAAATATATGAAAATATAATGATGTCAAGAATTCCATCATTAACACGTCTTAGATAACACTTGAAAATTTGACCCATCGTAGAATCCACGGGAGCCAAAATCTCGGAGCATTACAGTCAAAGCCAAGCCATGCTCGAATCCGATGCGAGCATCATAGTGGCCCTAGTAAGGTTTACACTGTGAACATCACTGGTCTCACCATTTCTTGTATCGTGATCCACTTAAGCTTTAGACCTGCCTTATTTTTTAGCTCCTGTTTTAAAATAAGTGACAGAGTCGGTGACAAGGACTCCTTGGTGATCAATGTAATGTTGAAGAGTGCGGATTAGGTACTACCTGAGCATGTCCCGAGCTTCAGACAGGCTAGTACTAGCATGTGCTCATTGAGGAGAGGAGGCCTGACATGACTGTGTCAGGCTTATTAACATGGCAGGTCTCCTCTGAAAACATGCCCTTTACCAATACAAATGTGACACATACGTCCCACATCGGGCCTGTCCTGAGCTCAGGATAGGCTAGGGTAGTAACTAATCCGAGATAAATGTTGAACAACCTAAGTCACGCAGACGCAGGAATCATAAAACCTATTTTGAAAGTTCACTAGCCTTGCACGTGCAGCGAGGAACATCGTATGGAGACCAGAGCGGCTCATTAGACGATACCAATTGCGTACTTGCCATGGCTCAAAAAAGGGCAGACCTGATCATCAGGTGTGCAACGCGTGTAAATTAAAATTTTGGCTGTTAGTCAGGTCATCCGAACCGCTCATCTTCTGTGCACACGTGAAGACCACCCAACGAACGTATTTGTCAAATTTTTGAGACTTGAAACTCATCCAGTAAGAATAGGACTCGGACTGCCTGTTACTCTACCAGTATCAATGTGGTTACTTAACAGTGCTATGTGGACCCTATCATAATATGTGTTTTATCCATGTCTTTCGTCGAATTTTTTCAGATCATTTTAGGGCGGCATGATCAAAAAATAAGACAAATCCAAATCTCAAATGGATTAAATAACAGGAAAGGAGTGGTAATTAGATGTACACCATTAAAAACTTCCTAAGGCTCACTTTTATGTTTATTTGCCATCCAATTCGTTGATTAGGTCACTAAGACTTGGATGAAGGGAAAACACAAATATAAAGTTTTCACACCGTTACCTGTAGTGTGGTCCACATGATATTTAGTTCTGCCTATTTTTGGGCTCATGCCCTAAAAGGATCTGAAAAAGCCCACAATGATGCATGTGTTTCATCCACTCCGTCCATCCATCCCTTTTGGATAGAAAAAGGGTGGTGATTGAACGCAGCCTATTAAAAACTTACTAATGGCCCAATGTAATGTTATTTTTCCATTGATATGGTCACGAAAAGAAAACACAAATATCAGCTTGATCAGTTTTTTATGGCCCACGAAGTTTTTGATAGTGGCCATTCAATCACCACTGTTCTTGTGTGGTGTGGTCGACAGTAGATTTTGATCCGCCTCAATTTTTAGCTCATGCCCTAAAATGAGCTGGAAAAATGGATGGACGGCGTGGATAAAGGCCTGCGTAGCACCGTCCAGTAGGGAGTCGCTGTGCTGGCAGGATAAGTAGGTAATACGCGTCCGAAAAGAAGCGACTGTTTCGCCTTCCAAGTTGGAGGATGATGAAGCGTGCCAGATACTTCGGGGTGGAGAACCCACCTTCCGTCACCATCGACGCGGCGATTCCTTCCCCTTCGCGCCTCCGCCAACCGCCCGAGCACGATGCGCACGCTTCCAAATCCGCACCCCAGGCGCATCTTAGCACATCCCCACGACGAACCGCCCAATACCCCCGATCGCGAAACTTCCAGATCCCAACACGGATGTAAAATCCAAAATCAGAAAACTCACCCGCGCTACAGATCGCTTCCTAGCGCACATTAGCAAACCCCTAATTCAAAATCAAACCGAAACGGAGCAAATTGGAGAGAGATAAGGCCGAGATAATGAAAATGTCACGATATTAACTCCAAATTGGTAAAACCAGTAACGAATTTGTTATATATATATATATATATATATATATATATATATATATATATATATATATATATAATTTACTTCTTCAATAATTTACAATAAAAGCGCACGTTAGCAAAAGCCGAACTCAAAATCAAAACGAAAACATCAAATTGGAAGAAGAAGAAGAAGAAGAAGAGAGAGAGAGAGAGAGAATGAAAAATCCTCAAACTTCTCACGCGCAAATATAATACAGAGACAGAGAAATTCCTCAAACGTCGATCGCATATAATACAAGAGAGAGAGAGAGAGAGAGAGAGAGAGGAGAGAGAGAGAGAGAGAGAGATTGGAAGAAACACTAAGAAAACCCTAACTAATGACAGAAATCTCCTGAGAGACGATAGGCTGCGGAGGCGAAGACGGCAAGCGAGAGGAGAAATTGCGGAACCTGAACTCATCGGCATCGAACTCCTCCGATCCCTCATCGAAATTCAGAGCATAGCTCAGCGGATCGTAACGGAAATCACCCGACTGCCTCCGGCTTCTCCCCATCCGAGATATCACGCTCTTATACTTCTCCTTCAGCTCCGGCAGCTCCTGCACCCTCGATCGCAGCCACGACGACGACGCCCGGATCAATCTCGGCCGTTCGTCCTGCTCCAGTGATTCCTCCCTGCCACTGCCGCTGCGGAAGCAGCACGAGAAACAGATCGAAGACCGGAACTTTTGCTTGAGAGAGGAATGACGATCTCCTTCTTCTTCCATTGAAAACAGGCTCGATTTTCCCTTTCTAGGGTTTTTTTTTCTTTTTGCTTTTGAAGAGAGAGAGAAAGAGAGACACGAAGGAAGAAGACAACAAAGCGGTGTTTTTATAGGTTTGGAGGAGTCTTTGTGGCTGAAAGTCGGATAAGGACACGGTTTCGGACGGTTGATTTTTAACAGAGAGAGGAAAACGGTGGGAAATGCGTGTAGCGGTTTCGTCATCCTCTACTTGCGGCGGACGGGTATTTTTGTCATTTTATAGTAAAGGGCCAGTACCCTTCGTGTTGACTGAGCCGCGCTGGGGTAACTCGCGACTAGATACCGACCGGACGCGGATTGCTGGTGACCCAGTCACCGACGGACGCGGATTGAGTCCTGCCCCTGCCTGGACGGATTAAAGTCCGGGGTGATCTGCGGAGGGGCCCGCCGTGATTTATCTGTTTATCCGCTCCGTTCATCCCTTTTCTAAGATCATTTTAAGGCATGAGATCAAGAATGAAACAGAGCCAACGCTAAAGTGGACCACAACAGATAGTATGCTTGTGTTGCATTAAATGCACGAAGCATTAAATGCCTCATTCTTCGGATCATGCCTTAAAATGATTTTGGAAATGGGACGGACGGAGCATGACGCAATGACGGACGCGGATTATTTACAGCGATCTGGGTACCAAAGTGACGTCACCAAGTTCTTTGGGGCCGTCATAATGTATGTGTTGTATCCACACCGTCCATCCATTTGGAGGAGTGATGGTTTTGGGAGACGAACCAAAGAATGAGGTAGATCCCAACCTTAAGTGGAACCACCACCGTAGGGGATTGAACGCCTACCATTAGAAACTTCCCAGAGGCTACAGAAGTTTTCGAACAAACTGATATTTGTGTTTTCCCTTTGTCCATGCCTATGCTAACTTATAAACAGGTTGGATCTCCAATAAACATCATAGGGGCTAGGAAGGTTTGAATGGTAGGCATCACTGTCCCCACTGCTTTTTGTGATGGGTCCACTTGAGCTTTGGTTTGGCCTCATTCTTTGGATCATGCCTTAAAATGATCTCTTCAACCGGATGGATGATGAGGATACAACACATATATCATGGTAGGGCCAAGGGTGGAGCCAGGATTTTCTTCTAGGGTAGGTGGAAGCATGAAGGAATGGTCAAATAGGGCACCTCTCCAAAGCAAATGTATAAACAAAAAAACAAAACAAAAACAACAAAAAAACAAAAAAACAAAACAGAAGAAGACAAAAAAGAGGGAGTAAGTAAAGAGAAAATAATGGAAAATGAAACTCACTTAATTAGAGAAATAATTCTTTAGATCTTATGAATATCAATATAAAATGAAATCTCTTATTTTCTCCTTCATTTCTTAGAAGAGCAGAAAAGGAAAAGTAGAAAATGTGACTATAAATGGTTGGGTTTGAGACGAGTTTAGCCAAAATTAGACCCGCTCATTTACTAAATGGGTCTGGGTCCAAATTTAGACCCAGACTCTTTTACTAAATGGGCAGGTTTGGGTTGGGTTTGAGTCACCCCATTAGACCCATTTATAAATGGGTTTGGGTCTGGTAGAGGTAGATCCACCTAGGGCTGTAAATGGGTCAGCGGACTCGATGAGGTACCCGGACCCCAACCTATTTAGACCCGACCCAGACCCGACCCATTTATTAAATGGTACGGGTCTGGGTCCAAGAACAGACCCAGTTATTAAATGGGTCTGGGTCTGGTTTCCTTTATATTAGGCCCGACCCGACCCGACCCGACCCGACCCGAACCCATTTAGTAAGTGGGCGGTGGTTTGGTCTATGTTTCAAGGACCCCGTCCAGCCCAGACCCGTCCAGACCCAGTTTTGAGCCTTGTAAAATGCTTTCATACTTAAGCCAGACCCGGACCCATTAGACCCGACCCATTTATAAATGGGTTCGGGTCGGATCGGGTCTAAAATTTGGACCCATACCCGTTTAGTAAATGGGTGGGTCTGGTTTTGGCTAAAACCCGACCATTTACAGCCCTAGATCCACCCAGACTCATTTATAAATGGTTGGGTCTAATGGGTTTGGGTCTAAATCTAGTATGCAAGTATTTTTACCAGGTTAAAACTTAGGTATGGAGGGGTCTAGGCCTAGATGGGTCCCTTGCAACATTAGACCAAACCTGCCCATTTACTAAATGGGTCGGGTCGGATCGGGTCTTATATATAGGAAACCAGATCCAGACCCATTTAGTATTTGGGTCTGTTCTTGGACCCAGACCCATACCATTTAACAAACGGGTTGGGTCTAGGTCAAGGTATGGGTTACCCCATTGGGTCCACTAACCTATTTACAACCCTACGATAAAGTTTATATTGGCCTTTCATACAATATAAACCCTCTCATCTCTCAGCCTGTAAAGGAGGGATTTGAATATGAGTCTGGATCCTCTGTTTGCTACGAACAAGACACTCTATTTGTAGCTTTTTTATTAGTCCACGTCATCACATTGGTTGCCAACCACATCACACTGTCCACACAACCAAATCACATTAGCTTGCAACCTCATCACATCGACATCTAGGGGAGGAGCCAAGATTTTCTTCTGGGGGGGCGAGGTGCAAGCATGAAGCAACAGTCAAATAGAGTACCTCTCCAAAGCCAATCTATAAACCAACAAAAAAAAGACCAAAAGAGGGGGGAAAAGAAAATGATGGGAAAATGAAACTTACCTGATTCAAGAAATAATATTTTAAATCTTATGAAAATCAATATCAAATGAAATCTCTAACTTTCTCCTTCATTTCTTAGAAATGCAGAAAAGGAAAAGTAGAAAATGCTAAAGTTTGGCCTTACATTACAATATAAACTCTCCATCTCTCTGCATGTAAAGGAGAGATTTGAATATGAGTCTTGATCCTCTGTTTTTCTACAAATAAGAAATCCCTAATTGTATCTTTTTTTATTAGTCCACGTCATCACATTGGTTTGTAACCACATCACGCTGTCCACACAACACACATCACATTGGTTTGCAACCCTCATCACGCCGACATCATGCATGTGCGAACATGGACCAATAAGAAAGATACAAACAGAGATTTCCTGTTTGTAGCAAATACGTATCAGAAACTATTGAATATTTGGGGAGAAAAATAATAACAAACGCATGCTAAGGGGGGTCGCCCAACGTGTCTTCTGCCCCACCACAATTCAATGCAAATTTCCAGCGAAAGCCTTTGGTGGGAAGTCCTGCGTAGGGATAGCTTGGGTACCCGTGATGCTTATAGGAAATCCACCCTATCGATCTGTTTTGCAAGCCTTATTTTAGGATGTTCAACAAAAAAATGAGATGGATCCAAACTCAAGTGTGGCATACGAGAGGAAACACTGAAGAAGAAATTCAACCTCTAAAACATTCTTATGGCCACAAATATTTTGTATCAAGCTTTTTTTTTTTTTTTTTTTGTATTTTTAGCTCATCTCAATGGGAATGACCTTTATAAACGGTTTGGATGATATAAAAACATCAAGCTAAAGCCCAAGAAGGTTTCAACTATAGGCATTTCTTTCCCCCACTATTTCCTCTTGTACGACCCACTTGATTTTTGGATCCATTATATTTTTGAAAAAAAAAAATCCTAAAATGGGCTCACAAAACAGTATGGACAGGGTGGGTTTTTCCATGAACATCACGGTGGGCTCCACCCAGCTTCCCTACGCCAGAACTTCATGCAAAAGGCTTTTAGCAAGAAATCAACGTCAGATCTTTACCATCGATCTACAATTGCGTTGTCCAGTAAGGACAAGCTCTGTGGGCCCTTCCATGATGTTTTTGTTTCATCCATGCCATCCATCCATTTTTCCAGCTCATTTTAGGGCATGGTCCCAAAACTCATGCAGATCCAAAGCTCTAATGGACCACACCAAATAAAACAGCGGGGATTTAAGAAAAGTTCATTTGCCCCCCCCTCGCCCCTACGTGGCTCACCCCTAGTGGTAGGGCACAGAACTTGTGAAGCAAGATTTTGCTACTGAACTTGATAGTAGTCAGTCTCCCTATTGAAGTGACGTCACCACGTTATATGGTGACGTGGATTGCGTCCGACCAGACCATTGGAAACAACAGAGCTTTGGATACCCACCATTAAAGAATTGGACTAGGACGCCCATCATTAGGTTTTTTTTTTCTTTTTTCTTTTTAAATTCGGATTATTTGAACAGTGACTCCTCTCGTAGTCGGTGTGGAAAAACTTTGTGGTGTAATAATAATATTTGAAAAGATTTTTCCAACCACGTGTTTGTTAGGGTATTGTATTATGATTTATATAATTTTACAAAGAATTTTAATAGAATGAAGATAAGGTGTGATTGCCATATTTTTTGCAATTAATTAAGTGTGTTGTAGGTATTCTTCATTCTTGGAGATGCTCTTTGTACTCTAGATATTTTCTAATCTTGGAGATGCTCTTGAGCTTGAAGAGCTGAAAGGGATCCACAAGATTTGTCTTTAGGCAGTGATCTAATAGACTCAACCATGATATATATCAAACAAAGTTATAGCTTGATCCAAAACTTTTGTGGCCCTCAAATGGCAGGCGTTCAATTACCAGTACTGTTTCCTATGGTTGTCGACCTGAGAGTTGGATCAGCCTCATTTTTGGGTTCATTCTTTGATATGAATTTGCAAAATGGATGGAAAAAATGGATAAAACATATACATCGTAGTGGCGTTCATAGAGCTTTTTCAGCATCTATTAGTATCGAGATGGCCTCCGATAATGTCACCATTGAATCCTTTACCTAATTTAAGACTTTTTGTGGTGTTTATATGCCATTCAATCCATTCATCCATCATGCTTAAATTTACATTATTCCAAACTCAAGTGGGCTTTAGAGGATTTAAGCATAAATTTGGAGTGTTTAGTGGAGTGACCCACCTAGGTGTTGAATTGTGCCGAATTTTGGGGTTAAAGCTTGACAAGCAGTGGTGAATGTGATGGACAGAGTGGATTTCATGCATATTTAGTTGTTTCTCTCATTGACATATTTATCGTTGGCATCCCATCTCCATTTTCCACATGATATGGCTCGTATGAGCTGCGGATCTAGCTGAATTTTGGTTTTGAGGTATAATATCAAGGAAACAACCTGATAGATGGAGTGGATTTTACGTATAAAACTTGGTGGGCCCTACATAATTGGGTATCTTACGCACTGTGTAAACAAGTGTTGTAGAGTATTCCCCTCCAATGATGCATGAGAAAGAGAATAATGTACTGATGAACCCTTTTTTTAATACAGATTGGACCCTTGGTTTGGAAATCCCTACCATTGATTTGATGGACTCCACGATGGATTTTGATGATACTCGAAAGTTATGTCGACAACACATTATAGAGATTGGACAATTTTGATCTTCTAAACCTGGAATGGTTTTAGTTCATCGCCCATCAAGTGGGTTTCGTGAAATCAAGGGTTTGGATGGGCAAATGATGGACCTTGATCAAGGGCTATCATGTGTTTACACCCATTTTGAGTGCCATGACATGGGCTAATGGAAAGCCGTCGTGTGTGGATATTACAGGTTTAATACTCATGGAAATCTTACTCATGTTCGTAGATATGTTCAATGGATCATCTTATTTTGGTCATACACATTTTATTATTAATGCAGTGGCATAGACTTTTACACATGCCTTAAGGGAGTGAATCAGCAAATACCACATGAGCACGATTAACGTGCCAATTAATAAGGCAACATAACAGGCACGTCTATAAAGACCCATCGAGAGCTACAATCTTATAATGAATTTAGTTATGATACACTCAGTAATGCTCTCTCAAAGTCCTTCCAAAATGAGAGATTTTTCAAAGACATTTGGAGAGTTTGCAAAGGTTATAAGGATCTCGAATAGTCGAAGATTGGACTGATATCTTAGCAAATTTGGTTATGGTTTGAACTCAAATTAAGAGAGGACGAACATCAGCTAAATCAGGTTCCAGTTTGCACAACAATTAAAATTAAGAGGATGAGAGAGCTTGATGAAAGATCTTATTTAACCCGTCCGATAACAGATCAGGTGGATCTAGTCCATCAAGTACTCCTCTAAGAGTACAATCATCAAGGAGAGAGAGTTGATTAAGTTAAATGTAGGAGGTAGTTTAATTAGGTAATCAAGATATATGACCATGATCGATTTGAGGCCGTGATTAATGGTAGAGGTTTCTCTAATTAATCTCAAGTTCAATTAATAGGCCAAAGATCTCCCATGATAGGATTAATTATGAGAAGAAGATTCAAGAAGCCAACAATTTCAAATATATCCAGAATCTTTTATTAGAAATATATGTCGAAAAAATAAAAAGGATCCAAGATCAACAAGGAAACTCAGCGATGGTTTAGCCTCCTTGACAACCTATAAAAAAAAAGCACGTGAAGAAGATCTCGAGGCCCTACGCCAAACACATCTATTTGAAATTACACATTCTGTAGATTAGGCATATGCGTGCGGAAGCTTTGAGAACAACTAGTATTATGACTAAATCCTATAGGGGGGATTAAGATCTTTTGAAATTCTTTTTCGCTTACTTAACAGTTTTAACAAATTAAACTAAGCAAGCAAGAACACTTTGGCTTCCAAGCCTAAGTGGGTCCAATCACAAGACTAGCATATGGTTTAAGCAATAATCTTCCTAGTCTAAGCATGCATAGATAACCAAATGATTTAACTAAACAAGCTCTTAATCTATGCAACCTATGTAGACTTATGAGAATGGATTAATGAACTCAAGTCTACATAACTAAGTGAAAGTACATCTTGTGTGTGGATTTGCCTATTTAGAGCCTAGCATACATTCTAATTAAGCATTCATAAATAAGCAATTAAACACAATACATAATAAGAAATGTGCTCAAATACAATCACAAACACAAGCATGTATAGTGGTTCGACTATTTGTCTACTCCACTCCCGGTTCAAGTACTCAACCCCTTTGAGCACACCGGGATTCACTAGGGAGTTTAAATCTGGTTCCTCCCAATCAAGGTGTTTTAAATCGGCTTCACCCAACTGAGGAGTTTACAAGCTCCTCCTAACCTATGGGACCTACTCAAGGTCACCTCAAGTCCAACTCAAGGAAACACACGTTCACTCCCGTGTCGGAGGCTCCCCTTTGGAGACTTTGTTTAAGCTCAGCAAACGAGCCAATGAGTACTAAATAACCCCTAGTCTTTAGGGCTAAATGTGCCAAGGAACGACAAACGTTCCTAGAGTTTTAGGCTCAACTAATAAGCCAAGGATCGACAAACGACCCTAATTCGAGTTTGTAAAACAACTCTACACTCAACTCCTATAGGGAATTGAGTAGAAGGACTCTCTACAATGACAACCTTACTTATCGGATGAGTCTCTTGTTCAGTGCCGGTTCAGATTGCCTGATCTCCTCTCTCCTGTGTTTCAATCAGCTCCCTTGCTCCCTCGATCGTGTTGCCGCTGCGACACCAATGCCTCAGCTACACTTGATCAACCACCTTGCAAATGATGCCTTTGATTTAACTAAGGTGATAGAAGGGTATGTTTGAGATTCCTACAACTTATAGGAATGGGTTGCCTAGAGAGTCTCACCTACAAAAATCTCATCATAGAGTATTGGATATGAATATGACTATCAAGATCAATCTAATATTTAGAGATCAAAAGAGGGACAAATGCATCTTTATCTTGAGCTTTGAATGCTCCATGCTTGTGATGGATTATAAGGAGGATCACTTGTTTGGGTTAGGAATAGAGCTCTTAATGATCTTTAATAATGGTGGCTTCTATTTCCTCAAAATCCCCTCTGCTTACTCAAAAACGAATCCCACATCTTAAATAGATTTTCTTCCAACGGTAAAAAAAGGGGCAGATTCTCGTATCTCCGATTGATAAAAAAAAGATTCCGATTGATCGGAGTCCTGTCCG